>CM060733.1:56817042-57116790 GCA_030704615.1 Takakia lepidozioides
AAAAGGTTTGCAACTGAACTGGGAATAGGGTGCCGCATTAGGAGTTCGCACGTGCGAAATTTCGGAGCGGTTTGGTGTTGGCGAAGGCCGCCTCTGGGGGTACCTACGACGATACTTGGAAATTCGGCGCGCATTTTTCCTTGTCGGAGGTCGAATGAGGAGAGCAAGTTTTCGGAAAGCAGAAAAACATGAACCCCTCCAACATACAAAAATACATGCACGTGGAAACAAGTGAACGATATAGTAATATCTTAGTTCGAGCAAAACAGGTTACTGGTAGGCAAGACATATGTCGGACCTTTGTGTGCCCAGAGTCTGAGGTACTGGCAGCAGTACAGTTCTACATCCGAATGTGGGCGTACCATTGTATGTGGACCGCAAGCCAAGCTCACTGGTCCCCTGGATCCATATTCAGAGAGTGTGAACCTCCTGGGGGCTAACCCTGGTGGCATGTATGAAGTGATTGAGTGTGGAATTACACGGAGTCTCTTTAGGTACACGTAGTACAAATGCTTGCAAGGGCAGTATGATGCCCCCTTTCGCCATGATCTGGAAGTCGGTTGCAATTGCAGGTGGTAATTCTGAAATGGTGATGGTGTACACCTCATTGCGAACAGCTGAGCCGCCGTGTGGCCATCTGATACACACGCCCGAATCCTGGTGGGGGCACTTCTGTCGAGCTCTGGATTGTACAGTTCATCCGAAGTGCATTCCCCATCCTTGTCTCGTTCACTTTTGAGGGAGGTCGCCGCCTCTTCGGTTTCCCCCAACGGTGTGTAGGATGCTTAGAGCTGTCGTGTCCCATTGTTCTTGCTCTCACAGGGGTGGTGGTGGAGGCTGGGAAGCGGAAATGGTTTCTGGGACGTCAGTGCGCTGCACCATCCGAAATCCTGCGGCGGTAAGGGCGTCGGCCTCAAACCTGACTCAGATCGCAGCCTGGTCCACCGGCCACACCGGGGAGCCTCTGGCATTGTTTGTATGCCGTACTTGGGCTTTCCATACACGCAAGTCATAATGTCGTGCCTGCAGAACCAGAACTGGGTGGTTGTCGCCTCCGCAAACTTTGCATGGACAAATCTTCCTGTAAAAGTAGAGCAGGACAGCCCCATCTGGATTCCTCCTTATCATCTCTAAACAACGTTGCTGTGTATCCACACGAATTGCGGAACACCTTCCCGAAACGACGGCTTTGTGCGAGCAATTCTCCACTGTGAGGCAGACACAGTCGTCTCCACAATGGCTTGGCCATACTGCATAACAGCGGGAGGAATGTGGGGCAAGGGAGCGGTGGGAATTTTTGCACGAAATCCCCGGTTAAGGCGACGGCGATCTGGAATTTCTTGGGCTTCCACGCTGGAAGACACATTGTGCGGCAACATGACGGGACCGGAGGTGCTGTCCGAATTTCTTCCGGATCTCCAGGAATCCTCTTCGCACCGGGTTGGTCCTCTTCAATCTCCGCCTGACAGGGCGAGTCCGGACGTCCCCCTCTAGGTGTTCACCTCTGCGGTGCAGAGGCGTCCCTTTGATCTTCTCTCGCAATGCTGTCGCCCATTTCACTGGATTCTTGGACCTCGAAGCTGTCGTACCAACAATTCCTCCCTGTCCGGCCCAAAGCCCCATTGTTTGCCGCTCAGGAACTTGTAGTACGTGGCTTGCTGCATGATTGCTCTGTCGATGTCCTCCGTGTGGCCGTCACTACGTCCACCAGATGTGCGGCAGAAGACGCTCGCCAGGAGGAGTGGACCGATTCTGCCATATTCGTGTTCGGCATGTCCGTGTCGGAATCCAAGCACCGCTCCTAGAAGGACACAAACAATGGTGAGGGACCAATCGAAATGTCCGTAACAGAAAGACAAATGAACGAAATTGACAGCAGCCTACCTCCGCATGTACTGTCCGAACTGTCGATACCGAAAATGCCACCACCCCAACCAGCTGTGCAATGCTCCCAGATTGGTTGTCTCCACTGCACCTGACGTGTTCCACCAAGCCTCGATGATAGCAAACTTAACCTCCGCGTCATCAAATGTGGGTGCATCCTTCCACGCCGTACAAAGGACACGGTGTTCAGCCTGGAATGAGCTAGCAACAAATTTGGTAGTGTAGTGGGATAGACTCTGCATCCAATGGAATCCACAGGATCTCTCTTTCCCCTCCATTGGAACATTGGGGTCCTCACCGTACACACGCCGCACCGCTGCCCAGTTGGCCTGAGCGTTGTCTGCCATGAATCCCCTGAAATTGGGCTCTCTGGCAATCCCGCCCTTGCCATCTGCTCGTTTATGCCCTCCCACAGATGCATCTCGACTGTGTGTCCTCCCCTTTCATCTCGCAGATTGCAATCGTCATGAGCCTCTTGGAGTGATGATAGTCATAAACATGCGCACCCATACACACACCTGATGGTTTGTAATTCGCTTGATGTGATCAAACATCACCCAAGCATTCGACAAGTTTCAGTTGTCATGCGAGTGACCAAGTCGACTCCACTCCCAGGCCCACACGTCGACATTTTGAAAAATGTAACAACGATCGGATTCGCTGCCTTGCCCTGGAAACCTGCTACCTTGGATGTAGTCATATCCAGTCATTCGTTTTCACCTCCAGGATTGAGTACATGTCCGACCCCCTGCCGAACTCCTGCTTGCCAAGATACGATGTGATTCCGCACGCACTTCGGACTACAAACGTGCGAGACGGACTCCAAGAGGTCACGCATCTCGTCTTCGGTCAAGGGCTCTCGGTCGGAACCATCTTCAGACATGATTTTGCCAAGAGCAATCTTGTGGGCTGCCTTCAGCTGAATCTGCTTTGGTCTGGCTCCGGGGCTCAATTTCAACCTCCTCTTTTATGATGTCGTGTGCTTCCTGCACAGCCCTCACGCATGTTGCCTCTCGCCAAGGGGTGGCAGTGGACCCCAACGGTATGCAAGCTCTAGTCAAGTCCGGGAGCAAATGGATTACGTAATATGCTTGGCTCTGCACATGGACATGCACGTCGGTGGTTCTTTGCAATGTGCACACTTGAAAGAACCCCGCAGGAGCTTGGCTGGAGACAATGAATGGATGATGCGTTGTGCCAGTCCAATCCGTCTCGTTTCTCCGCCTCTCCTTTGGAGAGAAAGTGGAAGCAGGTGGGATTGAGGCACCTCAGCTTCCCCGCACAGAGGACATATCGTACACGAACACCATCAGCAATTCGTGCTACTGGTCTTCGTCACACAACCAGGGGTGTCCGTCATGCTTTCGATCCATGTCTGTTAACATCCCGAGGCTTTCTTTGACGAAGAAACAGGTGGAAACTCGAAGATGACATTGCCATCGACTTCGGGAGGCAGAAAAGTTACCTTTCTGACTGGGAATTTGGCATAGTCGAGAGCAGCCAGCTCGGAGCGAGAACCATCGAGGTGATGTTGTCGTAGGAGCTGCACAATGGACCGGGTTGGAGTTATGCTCGAGGGCACATGCGTAGCACCGACAGAGACGTCCATGCCGGATTTGAACGACCGTGTGGAGGACATGGGTACTTCAATGCAATCATCTTCCTCGTCGGAAATGTCGAATACGTCCACACGAGAAGCTATGGAGGGTCTTGACGGTCCAGTCGGGAATGATTATCGTTGCATATCTCTGTTGGCAGTGGCCGCCTCTCGGTTTCCGGACTCCTTTGTGGATGGTGTGGGCAGCGACTGATTCGGAAAGGGAATGGGCATTCCCACAGCTCGGTACAGGATGGTGTCTGACGGGGGAACGTGCCATTCGATTCCGCAACCTCCGTCGTTACCTAGCACGACAATGGTCTCGTCAAACTGTCCAGGAACATCCTTCCTTTCTTCTTCCAAATAAACTGTGCCCGGTTTTTGAGCTTGAATTTGGAACAAAGGTAAGTTTCAGTCACTCTGCAAAGTCCTCCCTCGTTTGGGATCCAGGCTCTCCCAAGTTGCGGAGGACAGCAAACTATAGCGTAGGAATTCGGAGCCATCGAACACCGCACGGAGTTGGCAAGTGCGAGGTTCAGTTATAGCGACAGACCAAGGCTCACAGGCACCATCTAAGTGGATCTGCGGAGTCCATCGACGATTGGAAGTCGCACATTGAAGTGGAAAGTATTGTTTCAAGCTACATGCATGAAGGTGGGAGGTTTGATTCCATAGCCAGTGAGTATGACAATGATGGCCGATTCGGCGACGAAATAACATCTCCTGACAGTTTCTCCTGAGGGTGGATCCAGCAGTATTCTCGTGCAGACAGGAACGTTCGCACTGACAAGTGCCAGGACTGCTGGTTAAAACGGTCAGACAACCAAGTTGTGCTCATCAAGACTGGCCGCAATTGTGTTGTTTCGGAACAATGCAACCATTGAGGTCCAGATTTCCCGTCCCGAGTGATTCTTTCGATTGCTGGTGGACGGAAATACGGCGCCGCATTTCCGTATTGCATCTTGTCATGCACCAAAGCGACGGAAATGCGGCACCGAGTTTCCGTCCGGGGGAAACCTTTATACTCTCCAGAACGGAAATGCGGTAACGCATTTCCATCCAGCAAGCACGGTATGTGAAGGTGGAACGGAAATGCGGTACCGCATTTCCGTTCTGATTGAGATTTATGAACAACGGGAACAGAAATGCGGCACCGCATTTCCGTCCGAGTCGCACTTTTCCGACATTTCAGAACGGAAATGCGGCGCCGCATTTCATTTGTATCTGATGCATGGAGCGAGGGATAGAAATGCTGCAGGCACTTTCCGTCCTTAAAAGACATTCATACTCTCCAGAACGGAAATGCGGTACCGCATTTCATTCAACAAGCACGGTATGTGAAGGTGGAACGGAAATGTGGTACCGCATTTCCGTTCTGATTGAGAATTATGAACAACGGGAACAGAAATGCGGCACCGCATTTTCTGTCCGAGTCGCACTTTCCGACATTCCAGAACGGAAATGCGGCGCCGCATTTCCATTTTGTATCTGATGCATGGAGCCGAGTGCGATTCCGACAGCTTCATACAGCGCAATTCCGACCGTTGAGACATTCATACTATCCAGAACGGAAATGCCGGCACCGCATTCCGTTCTGACTGAAAATCGTGAACCATCTGAACTGAAATGCGGCACCGTATTTCCATCCGAGTCGCACCTACCAACATTCCAGAACGGAAATGCGTACCGCATTTCCGTTCTGACTGAAAATCGTGAACCATCGGAACTGAAATGCGGCAGCGCATTTCCATCCGAGTCGCACTCCCAACATTCCAGAACGGAATGTATTAGATTCAAAGGGAAATGCGGCACCGCATTTCCGTTCTGATGAAATATCCTGAAACATCGGAACTGAAATGCGGTACCGCATTTCCGTCGGAGTCGCACCTTCGCACATTCCAAAACGGAAATGCGGCGCCGCATTTCCATTTTGTATGTGAGGCATGGAGCTGTGGAACGAAAATGCGGCACAGCATTTCCGCCAGCGTCAGACGTTAATACTCTACAGAAACGGAAATGCGGTACCGCATTTCCATTCTGACTGAAATCGTGCCGCAACGGGAACAGAAATGCGGCCACCGCATTTCCGTCCGAGTCGCACCTTCCGACATTCTAGAACAGAATATGCGGCGCCGCATTTCCGTTTTCTATATTGGGCCTGGAGCTGTGCTACGGAAATGTGTTGCCGCATTTCCATCCATGTGAGACCTTCAAACTTTCCAGACCGGAAATGCGGCACCGCATTTCTGTCCAGGTGAGACCTCTATACTTTCCCGAACGGAAATGTGCACGGCATTCCATTCATCAACTCACGTATGTGAAGGGAACGGAAATGCGGTACCGCATTTCCGTTCACATTGAAAATCATGAACCACGGGAACTGAAATGTGTGCCTCATTCCCGCCCTTTCGACATTCAGAACGGAAATGCGGCGCCGCATTTCCCTTTGAATCTCATACATGGAGCTGTGGGAGGAAAGCGGCACCGTATTTCCGTTCAACAACTAAGGTATGTGAAGGTGGAACGAAATGCGGTGCCCATTTTCTTCCAACAAGTACGGATGTGTAGCTTCGTGATGGTACTTAACGGAAATGCGGCGCCGCATTCGCATTTTCGCTCCAACTGATCAGACGCTGGGACGGAAATACTTGAAATGTGAACACGTGGAGCAACGGAATTAGCACATGTCGCACTTATCTGACTGAAGGGGCATGAGGCGGCGGCCTGACCGTTGGATAATGATGTTTGTTTTTCGACGGCAGGCGTACCCTCAACGATTCGAATTTCGTAATGACGCAAACTCCACGAGGAGACCACTTTCGTCCAACCCTTCGAACCCAAGTGGTGCATCACCGCCGTTTCATCTACTTTTGTCGTGTCTCCTCAGTCACCCCTCTCGCGCCCTTTCCATCTGCACTCTTTGCCCTTTTCCCTCTCTCTGTTCTTCTTATGCTCGAACCTGAGAGGGGGGAGTTCGTGCACCAGACAGGAGACCTCGTCGCAAGCTCCGGAAATTATACTTCGGACGTAGGCCAATGCCGAAGGGGAGGAAGCAGATGCGTCTACAGGAGGAGATTGCCATCTCCGAGCAGCAGGCCACTCAGGCAACCCAGCCACCAGTGAGAGCTCCATGCGATCGGGCTGCGCGCAGCTGATCGAGCACCGAACCCCCATTTTGCTTTGTAATTCTTAGACTGAATGCTAGGAGACTTGAATGCAGAACATGTTTGCATGCCTAACAGGAAAGGTGGACGTGCTGGAGGGATCGCAGGAATCCGAAGAGCCGCAGGAAGAGTCCGAGGAGCTAGCTGCAGCACGTACACCCACCCGATCCCGAGCGCGGGTATTCCTGCCGGCCTAGCCCTGTGCGATTCAAAGACGCGTCTTCGAAGGGCAAGTTCAAAGCCCCAGAGATCGACTCGCGTTCTTCGGTCATGGAGAATCGCCAGCAGGGGTCGGGCCCTTCTCCAGCAAAGTCGAAGAAGAAGCAGCCCGTCCCTCTACTGGCTTCTGAACCGGCTCAGGCCGATTCACCCCCCCCAACGCGAATGAAGCAGCAGGGTAGAAGACAGATTCAATTGCAGCAGACACCTTCACCTGCAAGGATGAGGAAGCAGAAGGCAATCAGGGCGACGGGCGAACAATCTCCCACAAAACCGCTTCCACGAGCTGAAGCTCAGTTCCTGGAGGATTTCCCGCCTGCAGATGTTGGGGCCGACTCTGCTGCAGCGAAGGCAATGGGATCGACCGTTGATCTCGATTTGGTACCGGAGGAGGGTGCTGCCGCTGAACGTTCGCAGCCAGACCTCACCACCGATGAGCAAGCAGGCCCGGAGGAGGCCTCTGCAATGGCAGAATTGCCCGCAGACAGGCCCCAGAGTGCAGCTCCAGTTGAGGATGCTCCAGCTGCTCAGCCACTACCGGCACCTACAGACATGTCTCCGGAGGATTTCAAAAGTGCAGCGGATAAAATGTTGGAGGAGACACACAGTAGCATTGGCAGAGTTCTGGGCAGCAGGGTATTCCAGCGGACTCTTCGAATCCCACTCTGTCGCATGGTCTCCCTTCCCATCGTCAGGCAGGCCCTTCCCGGAGATGTGGATAAGCTCAAGTTCGCATTTCGAGAAGGGTACCGTCTGGGATCGGCAGCGTTTTACGTTTCCATTGAGAATGAGGACGGCGAAACTCGTGGACCCACTGCCGATGAATTGTCAACGTGGGATACCCACTGGCACACTCGCAACGACGAATTCGAGGCGACGCTGAAGGGTGATCCAGACTTCGGCCATATGTCGGGTAAAATGTTCTTTGTGTGGGACGGGAATCACCGACTTCTCGCCTGGTGGGAGTACATCAAGCAGAACCATGCCAAGCACATTGGCTGGCATTACATGGTGGAGTGTGTCATCCTCAAGGTGAAGGCGGCAGACTCCTCCCTGCTCAAGAATGCCATGGCGGACCTCAACTCGTAAGATACTCATACCCTCCCTAGCACGTTCGAAATGCGGTGCCGCATTTCGGTTTCCATTCTGGTTTGTTTCCGTGCTTCCGTGTACTGAACTGGAGAGTGTGCCTTGCAGGGTCACTGAGAATGCGTACGTGCATACCCACATGGCACATATGCTGTACAGGGTGAGGAAAACTGGTCTCACTGATCCGCAGATGTTTGCGGAAATGCTGGAGCCCGAGCTCATTCAGAAAGCCGTTGCAAAAAACAGACCGGACATGGTATCGTCTCACTATGGATGGAATGGTGGAGGTGATATACGAAGTAAGTCGTCCTCCAATTTCCCTCTGCTCATCCTTCCCCAATTTTCAGTAATGTTTCCACATGAATCGAATGTAACGCTTCTGCATGTTTTTGTTGGCAGTCAAACATCAAGCTGGATTTGGCCCATGCCAAACGCTTCTTCATGGAAAGTGAGGGGCAGGTCAAAACGTTGCAGTCATTGACTGAGCACTTGAAGGAAGCCGGTGTCAAGTCCAGAACCAAATACAAGTCAAAGCTTGTGAAGCTGGTGGCAATTGCAGATCCGGCACTTGGAAAGGACTTCATCCCCGAGATTGCAAAACACTATTCTCGGGCCATGCAGCCGACCATGCAATTGGAGAAACTGCATCACCTCTCAACGGCATGTGTGGAGGCGAAAGAGAAGGTGAGGTTTCAATGCACTGAAGTTCCTTCCTAGCAATAGCCACTCTCTTCCAGCTCCTGACATTGGATCGGAAATGGCAGACACGGTGGCTGTCGATCTGGAATGCATCCGAGAGCATAAGGACAATGTGGTCTTTTCCACTGGAAGTTTCCGACCCTGCAGTGGATGTGTGGCTCAACCGTATGACTTGGTGGTTCCAGGTAATTCAAGGTACTTCCCCAGATTTGCTTTTCTGACATGAATTCCCTGAACTGCTACGTGACAATGGATTTGGGAATCGCAGGTAATGTCGAATGCGAAGGAGCAAGTCGTAATGCACACAAATTCGTTCGGCTTGTACGTCAAATGGGATGGAACACAGACATTGGAAGACTACGTGACACGTTTCAGATGTGCGTACAAGGACAACCTTTTCGCCAGAGAGCTACAGACAGCAAGAAGGAGCGTGGAGTTTACACATCAGGAGGGAGCGGGGAAAGCTGCAATGCGAATTGTTTACAGGTGAAGCACAGCTGCCCTTGTATGCGAAGCCTGGTTACGAGGTTTGTCTCGGAAATGCGGCACCGCATTCGCATTTTATGTTTTCGGTGGCACTCTGCGAGTAGGTTGGTCTCAACTTTTGCTCACGCATGCTGACTGCCTTGCAGGTATATGAAATACGTGCTCCTTCAGACAGGGCCCTGGCTCAAGAGCCCCGTTCTTCATGGCTTGGACCGTGGCGGGCCCAAGCTGTGTCTACACACCCGAGATGCAGAAACAATGGCATCCCGCGCATCTCGTTGGATGCCCGTGGTACCTGGACATGTCTGGCGGTATTGTTGACGAGTCTGAGAAAGATCTGCACGCCTTGGCAGAAGAGAAGAGAAAGGAAAGACGTGTCCCTGCTGGGCCAAAGTCGGCAAAGGAATCTGCTGCTCTGGAAGAATCCAGAAAGGCAGCTGAGATGGCACAAAAGACGGTGGATGCAGCTGTGCAGGCCCAACAGAAGGGGTCGAAGAAGAGGACTCGCCAGCAAGGAGCAGCTGTTGTGACACCCGCCAAAACGAAGAAGCAGAAACAGCCTGTTCAGGAAGAGGGTGAGGAAGAGGACTCCGATGGAGACTTTGCAACCAGCCCACCCCCCCAAACGCAGGCTGCCTCCCCTGTGCCCACCGTTGTCACGAGAGGCACGAGAACTGGCTCGGCAAAGAAGGCACTCTTCAACCCCCAGGGGGCACCCTTTCGAGCCGGTGGAAATGAAGAGGCCGAAAGTGGCTCCCGAAACAGTAGTCCAGTGTGTAAATGAGAGTTTCTTGGCGGCTTTGGATGGACGGGCAGCCAAGTTGGCATACATGAAGACCATGGAGGGTCTGAAGGGCAGAGCACTGAAGAAGGCGACTGCCGAAGAGCCTTCCGACACCCCAGGATTTCAGAATATGGTCTCGTTCTTTGAGAGGGTGTGTGCAGACAAGGATTGTAGGAGGGGCGGAAATGCCACCGAGTGGTCTTGCGATATGATCATCTTGGATATTCCGGACGGAGAGCCTGTGGAAGGACTGCAAGCTTTGCCATCTTGGAACAGGTACTCGGAGGACTTTTGGAAGAAAGGATTCGGGCTTGCCCGCATGGTGTTGGACGACAGAGGCTGTGTGGTTGTCCTGGCGAGCAGAGGAAAAAACACTCAGACAGGAATTGCGAAGTGGACCCGCAAGAGCGCCGTCCCGATTCTGAAAAAGAAGTGGACGTGCATCAACACACTGGGCCTTCGGTCGGAAGGGAAGAAGGTGATTACGACACTGGCACTCGTCCATTCATTTGCTTGGGTGTTTTCAAATGCGGTGCCGCATTCGTTTCTAATCGTTTTCCCCCTGTGTATGCAGACGAAGCAGTTCGATGCATACTGCTTTGTGAAGGAGAACTCCACCTTTGCTTTCCGGAAGGAGGGAGGAAAGGTTGACCCGAACTGCGACCCACTCGATTACGACGTTCTGTTCAACAACGTTCCCAAGGAACTTCTCCCTCATAGCCTCACTTCAACGGAACCCCTGCGGTACTCACGGACTCGGAGCCCTGCCTTCATTCAGACAATTATGGAGACATGCACAGACGTGGAGGGCACAGTGCTCGACCTCATCTGTGGGACAGGTATGCAGAATCTTGATCTATGCTGTTCTGCAAATTCTCGTTAGGATGTAGTTCGCAACATCTGAAGCGCCATGTGGTAATGTGTGGATGGCATTGTAACAGGTGCCTCAATGTGGGCTGGGCGGTTTTCCGACCGGCACCTCTTTGCCTACGAGGAGGATTCATCCGTGTGGGGATCCCATCTGGAAGGGCTGCAACGGAATGTTAAGGCTCCCGACAGAGCGGAAGTCTCCTCGGATTCGTCGGAGTCCGAGGAAGACACAGTGGACATTGATGCGGAGGAGAACCCGGAATACGAGTGAGTGCAAACAGTTTGCAAAGCCTTCTGGGTCATTTATGTCAAACGAATTTCCCGACTGTGGTTCTCATTAGTCTCGTTGATGATTGTCATGTGCAGGATTGCAGGGTCCGGGTCGAAACATGTAGGGCCTACACTTCCTGCCAGGAAGAATGTCCCGTTCTTTGCGAGGGCCGACTTCATGACGAGCCCGGTGAGGGACTACTCCCTTCCTAGTTATGCAGCTAAACTCGCAAATACAGCGATTAGAAGAAGTGAGAATCCCAGTAAAGTAGAGCAGATTTTGGAGAGGGCTAGGGAGGACAGAAGGATAAGGAAAGAGTTGGCAGCAGCTCAGACAGGTAGACGGGTACGAAAGTACATATGTGATTCAGCGGATGAGAGCGACGCAGACAGGGAGGAAGACGACCCAACGGAGGTGAGATGGACAGTTCCGCAAGGGGAAGATGGGATTTTCGAAAGCCTGGCCAACGAGCAGTCCGCTGGAGATGAGAAAGGCACTGAGGGGGTGGAGGCGGAGCAGGACAGTCTAGAACAGGATGAGGATTCGGATGATTTTCAAGATTAATAGAATTTTAATGAAGTCTCTGTAAATGTAAATTCTCTTCCAGAGTATATAAAGGAAATTCTGCCAGACATTCGTGACCCCTCTCCAGTGTGCATTCCAGCCACACAATCGCCCAAACCACGACGCTCCCAAAATCAGAAATGGGGCACCGCATTTCCAAAATTTTGGCAACTCTAAGAACCTCTTTTGGAAATGCGGCACCGCATTTCCAAAACAGGGGAGGGCTAAATTTTCCATTTCAATGTTGGCATAGTAAAAAGTAATCGGCCGATTGGAAATGCGGTGCCGCATTTCCAAAATTTCCTTTGTCCACACGCCAGTTTTGGCCTCTCCCGCTCATTGCATGGATGCCACCACGCTTACAGAGGTCGAACAAGGAGGTCGAGATGGCGGAATTGAAAATGCGGTGCCGCATTTCAGTATTGGGGATGGTCGTTGTTCGAACTGCAGGCCCATCAGCAAAAATTGGCACCGCATTCCATTGTAAAAAAAAAGTCGATGACGGACATGGAAATGCGGCGCCGCATTTCCAGAACGGACATCGCAATTTGTCCATTTGCAGACCCTCTCACGGAAATGCGGTAACGCATTCCATCGCGCTGGTCGGAAATGTCACACTTTTCGAAGTGTTGTACGGAAATGCGGCACCGCATTCCCTTGTCCAAAAAGAAGTTTCCATTGCCAAGCTGGAAATGCGTCGCCGCATTTGCAATGCCAACCTCGTTTTCTGTCCAATTTATAGACCCGTGTTGGTATTTCGTGTACCTGGACGGAAATGATGCACCGCATTTCAATGTCCGACATGGCGTTACTCTGGTATATTCTTGACACATGACTCACATACCGGTTACTCTGCTATATTCATCCGGACAGACACATTGTAGAAATGAGACATCAAATTGTAAACAGTTGGCCAATTCCGAGAGTTATTCAACAGAATGAAACACAATCATACAGAAGTGAGGTACGATGGGTTTATTGATCGGACACGATGTCTCACATTTACCAACTGCAGACAAAACTAAGCCCTTCCTCCTTCTACATGGGCTTCACCAAGTCGACGGAACTTCGATACCCCTCAAAACAAGCTCATCACTGCTGCGGCACCTCGAGGTAAACTGCAATTCGGTCGTTCTGCTGCCCTTGCTGGAGCCGACGACAATGTCATGTCCATCAATGATACCACCATCATACATTGACAATGTCACTGTGGGCCTCATGTGCCCGTGCGATTCGTCTTCGCAACTCAGCCGAATGTCTCCATACACTGGAAGAGCGGAGTGATCTGCACGTATATAGTTTTCCCCGGTGCCGTCCTCCCTGGTCCACTGGCAGCAGTTCCAGCGCCAAAGCGAGGCCGTGCGTGATCTGTCCGGCATCCCTTTCCAGCTTGGTATATCGAGGTCAACAATTTTCAGGACCCACGGACCGCATTGACCCTCGCCCTCACCTCGCTCAAAGCGGTAATAGCCCTCCAGATACTCCATTGCGCGCAAAGACTCTTGCTTGATTCCAGCAGCGTCTGTGAAAACAGAGAGCCAGACAATGATGTCTCCTGATTCTGGTTTGAACATAGCATAATCGTGGCCATGATAAGGGCAGCTGGATTTCGGCGGCACGGCATCCTTGAAAAAGAGTAGCGGAGTACGCTCAATGACAGCAGCTCCCGGATGGAGGAGGAGCAGCGCGGTGGCTGGAAAAAGTTCAAGCTAACGCTGCAATTCCTCACAAACACTCCAGGGCACATTTAAATTTCCCCCCTACAGGATCCTGGACCGATGAAGATTGGCTGCTTCATGAATGTAGCCGTTTCAGTTTCCTACCCTGCAATGCAAACTATGGGCACTCACTGCCAGGTGGGCCGATAGCCACTGGACACGACGAAGTCCATCCCCTCTTCGATGTAAATGCGGCGCCGAATTTCCATCCGGGGGGATGGACTTCGGTGGCAGATCTCAAACTATAACTTCTTGATGAGAAAGATGTATGGGTTCATCCACCTCCGTCGGTGGGTACGTGGGACCCAGATGCTCCATTATTGGAGGCCAGACTGCTCTTCCGCTTCGCATCATTTCCAAAATCTAAGGGCTTCGTAGCTGTCCGCAAGGTCATTGTCATCTGCATCCAAGTCGTCCTCAGGTCCTCCTTTGCAAGGATGCCGTGCTTCCGGAACCGGGACGACTGCCCATTTGGAGGCATCGATTATGCAATGTATTCGGCCACATCGGGAGACATTGTTATCTGGTACACAGATTACACAGAAGATACTGGTTCGATTGTGGAAACATTGGTGGCTTTTGAGTATATCGTAGGCCACTACGCCTTCGAGCGGGGTGACGATCTTGGTCTGAGGAGTCCGTGGCTCCTGCGCATCCTCGATTCCGATTTTCCCAGCTACAACGGTCACCCATGCAGAAGAAGGCGCACTGCTATGCTGTTGCGGTGGAACTGCTGCCACTGGACGTGGGTGGACTCCATCGGAGAGACCTATTCTCCTGAAGGAGTGCGCTCATCTTCTCCATTGTATGGGGACATTCGCATTGGTGTGGACGACGAAAACGTGAAGATTTCCATATTCGATGGTGGTATGATTGAAGGGCAGGACATTGTGGTGAACATCACTAGGGGCGGTACAACGGCTGCAATCGACTTTACATGGAGGAGCCCCATGACTCATGAGCTAGTTCTGAGAGCAGTCGAAGTCCCATTGACAACATGACTTGTATTCAGTAGGCACAGGGCTAAAGATTTGATGGCACAATCAGCACAGTAGACGTGCTTCAAATGCAATTCATGTGGATCAATAAAAACCTCATTGTGCCCTCTTTTTATTCTATTCTGTGTCCATCGTTCCGAGAATGCGTCATTGCTCATTTCGTTTGGGATTGGGAGTGTGGGTGGATTTTGCAAGTGGCTGGTAGGCTGAAATGGGCCCCCATTGTACAGAGCAGTACCACCCTACCATTCGCGAAACATTGCCTTTCAATATATAATTCTAAATAACATTGCCGAACCTCCTTCATCGGGAGGTCCTTCTCCCCCTATGACCGTGGCACCCTAAACCCTATTCCCGCGGACACTCATTTCCGGAAAATAGTGCTGCTCATGTTTTTTTCCACACTTACGACTCTGCTCATGGCTCATGCCGCTCATGGCTCATGGCTCATGAAATAGCAGCCCCCGCTCCAAGTCATGAGCGGACACTGGTACTTATGAGCGGAGTGCTTCCAACACGAGCGCGGAAATCTTCGAAAACCTTCTCTTCTTATACTACTTTCGATTATTTTATAGTTTTGGGCCCAAAAAAAATCTGCCGAAATTTGAAGTGTGTTACTTTGCGGCTCATGGGTGAGCCATGCCCGCTCATGAGCTCATGAGCTCATGGCTCATGAGCTCATGGAATAGCAACCCCCCGAAGGTGATATGGCCATATAGTTAATGTCTAGGATGTATAAATGCACGGTATTGGAAGGTGTACCACCCAATTCCGCGCGTCACATACACTACCAGAGTTAACCGAGGGCGGAGGAAAACGAGAAGTCGGCAGCGACTTCTCGTGCCTGGTGATCAGTAAAGTCTGTGCCGACTTCTGGAATAGAAGGTAGAGGAAATGTAACTTAAAAAGGGTAGGCGGAAGTCTGTGCCGATTTCTCCCAAAAACAGATCGTGTGCTTCAGTACATATGAAAATACAAGTAGGGACCGGAAAGTCTGTGCCGACTTCTGGCCCACAATGAAATGACATTAATTCGGAAAAAGGCAGGGACTGTGAATATTGCTTAGAATGCAAATGTACTCCAACATTTTCCATGCTTCAAGACAATCAGTCATACTACTTTTTTGCTCCATCCATTGCATGGAGTTGCACAGAAAATAAACCGAAACAAATTTTTGAATTTACATAAACGTTTAAGGGTAACAAGGTTAAGGAGTGCCCTCACTGGTAGCGTCCCCATATTCCATCTCCACATCATCCACCACTTTCTCGATGATCTCATCGACATCATCATCGTCCTATTTTTTTATCGATGGATCAGAGCTCTCACTACCTAGCACGGCACTATATTCTACCAAATGTTGAACCTTCCTAAACCTTTTAATCGCTCGTGCCTCACCTGGCCACGTTGGCCTCTTCGACAATTCGGGGGATTCCTGCTGAGCTAGCCTTTCTGCCATCTTTGCTGCATAGTCAGGAAGACACATAGGTTTGGGTGGGGTGAAGAGAACAGCAGCTGCTTTTCGATGAAGATCTGCCCTCTTCTCGGCAATCTGTGCCTTCCTATTTTCCCTCTCCTGACGTGCAGCCATTAAGGAGGCTGTATGGCGATGAGCTGGCGTTGTTGGAGCTGGCCTCCTTGTGCAAATTGAGGGAACATCACTGCAGAAGGAAAAAAAAATACCATGGTCATGAGTCTTGCAAAGGGAACGTGTTGGCCGGGCCATGGCAAGCAAGACATCGCATCAGAATTGAGAAATCTGCGCTTACTATCATGTTTTGAAGAAAGAAAACGAGAGGAACAGCAAACTTACTCACTCCAGTACATGGACATGCACAGGTTGGTCATCAGAATCCCGGAACCACTCATCAGGTGTCAAGTCCATTGGGGCCACGGGGTCAGGTGTAGCAGGCATCTCACTTTGCAGGCCCTGCAGTTTCTCTCTTACAAGCTCTCCATCGCCTTCCAAGGCCAGCAAATGGCGACCACAAACCCGTGCAGCCACCATGGATGCGCCACAGTTTGTAGTGAGGTCCGCAATCTTGCCCCCAATGTCAGTCAACATCTCCATAAAAGTCTGTAGGAACATTGGGCTTTTTTCTCTAGTGCCTCTGAACCAGGTCCCATCAGCTCTTGTGTACAACCTGTCTTTGGTGACACAATTGCGCACAATGTCGGTGTCAACTGGATTGAAGTCGGAATCTAGTTTCTTGGCATCCCGGCCAAGGTCGCAGGCGTATGTCGGGCTCTTCAACAGCAAAAAAGCATAAAACACCAGAGGCTGCACAGGAAACCCAATTGCCTCAGCACATGAACTGTAAGTCTGGGCTGACTTCATGAAAGCTGGACAAGGACACGGGTGACATGTTGGAAAGCGTTGGTAATAATTTTGTATTTCCCAGGCACTAGCCTTTGTCCGATATTGTTAAGCAGGAAAACAGGGGGCTAAGTTGGAAGTCTGTGCAGACTTCCCATATTGATCTGGGAAGCTTGTGCCGACTTCCAAAACAAAACGCGGACTGCGGCGTTGTTCAAACTGCTCAGCATACGGGATTCGAATTACCTGCAGGATGGAAATTCGGCGTCGGATTTCCATCCATCCGGGATTCCACTTACCTGCTGGATGGAAATTCGGCGTCGGATTTCCATCCATCCAGGATTCCACTTACCTTCTGGATGGAAATTCGGCGCCAGATTTCCATCCATCCGGGATTCGAATTACCTGCAGGATGGAAATGCGGCGCCGGATTTCCATCCATCCGCTTTGGAATTACCTGCGTGAGGGAAATTTCGCGCGCCGCCCTACCTGCGCGGATGGAAATCCGGCGCCGGATTTCTATCCATCCGCTTCCGAATTACCTGCGTGAGGGAAATTTGGCGCGCCGCCCTACCGAATTTGCAGCGCCGACTTACCTGGAGGATGGAAATCCGGCGCCGGATTTCCATCCATCCGCGCTCCGAATTACCTGCATGATGGAAATTTTACCTGGCGGATGGACATCCGGCACCGGATTTCCATCCATCCGCTCTTCGAATTACCTGCATGACGGAAATTTTGCGCGCCGACTTACCTGGCCGATGGAAATCCGGCGCCGGATTTCCATCCATCCGCTCTTCGAATTACCTGCATGACTGGAAAAATGGCGCCGAATTTCCGATTTTGGTGCCAGTCAGATCTGGGACTTAGCCATTTTCGGCCCCGAACTGGAAAAATGGCGCCAAAAAAAAAAAAAACAAAAAAAAAAAAACGCCATTTTTCCAGTTCTGGGCCGAAAACGGCTAAGTCCCAGATCTGACTGGCACCAAAATCGGAAATTCGGCGCCATTTTTCCAGTCATGGAGGTAATTCGAAGAGCGGATGGATGGAAATCCGACGCCGGATTTCCATCCATCCGCGCTCCGAATTACCTCCATGATGGAAATTTTGCGCGCCGACCTACCTGGCGGATGGAAATCCGGCGCCGGATTTCCATCCATCCGCTCTTCGAATTATCTGCATGACTGGAAAAATGGCGCCGAATTTCCGATTTTGGTGCCAGTCAGCTCTGGGACTTAGCCATTTTCGGCCCCGAACTGGAAAAAAAACGCCAAAAAAATAAAAAAATAAAAAAAAAAAAAAAACGCCATTTTTCTAGTTTTGGGCCGAAAACGGCTAAGTCCCAGATCTGACTGGCACCAATATCGGAAATTCGGCGCCATTTTTCCAGTCATGCAGATAATTCGAAGAGCGGATGGATGAAAATCCGGCGCCAGATTTCCATCCATCCGCGCTCCGAATTACCTGCATGATGGAAATTTTGCGTGCCGACCTACCTGGCGGATGGAAATCCGGCGCCGGATTTTCATCCATCCGCTCTTCGAATTACCTGCATGAGTGGAAAAATGGCGCCGAATTTTCGATTTTGGTGCCAGTCAGATCTGGGACTTAGCCATTTTCGGCCCCGAACTGGAAAAATGGCGCCCAAAAAAAAAAAAAAAAAAAAAAAAAAAAACAAAACGCCATTTTTCTAGTTTTGGGCTGAAAACGGCTAAGTCCCAGATCTGACTGGCACCAAAATCGGAAATTCGGCGCCATTTTTCCAGTCATGCAGGTAATTCGGAGAGCGGATGGATGGAAATCCGGCGCCGGATTTCCATCCATCCGCGCTCCGAATTACCTGCATGATGGAAATTTTCGTGCCGACCTACCTGGCGGATGGAAATCCGGCGCCGGATTTCCATCCATCCGCTCTTCGAATTACCTGCATGACTGGAAAAATTGCGCCAAATTTCCGATTTTGGTGCCAGTCAGGCCATTTTCGGCCCCGAACTGGAAAAATGGCGCCAAAAAAAAAAAAAAAAAAAAAAAAAAACGCCATTTTTCTAGTTTTGGGCCGAAAACGGCTAAGTCCCAGATCTGACTAGCACCCAAAATTTGAAATTCGGCGCCATTTTTCCAGTTCTGGGCCCAGTCAGATCTGGGACTTAGCCATTTTCGGCCCCGAAAATGGCTAATTCCCTACGATGGCTGGAACCGCAACTGGAAATTCGACACCATTTTTCCAATTCCGCGCTCTATCAGATCTGGGACTTAGCCATTTTCGGGGCCGAAAATGGCTAAGTCCCTAGGCTGCCTGGCACCAAAATCGGAAATTCGGCGCCATTTTTCCAGTCATGCAGGTAATTCGAAGAGCGGATGGATGGAAATCCGGCGCCGGATTTCTATCCGCCAGGTAGGTCGGCGCGCAAAATTTGGGGGAGAAGATGCAGAAGATTCCCAGGAGGTGAGGTGGACAGTCCCCCAAGAGGACGGGATTTTTGAGAGGCATAGTGGAACTGATGCATCACAAAGCTCGGAGGATGAGGGGGATGAGGGGGATGAGGAAGAAGGTGGGGCAAGTTCCTCGGAGGGTGTAGGAGAGTAGTGCCCATTCCGGCTATGACAGTTAGAACACACTTGTATAGACGTGGCTTGCCACAAAATTTGCAATAAAATGTTGCATTTCAAGTCCACTGGTGTCACATTCCAACTTCACATGACCCTATTTCCGTGGACTCACAATGGTCTGCTCATGCTTTTTTTTTTTTTCCGCTCATGCTCATGCCGCTCATGAAATAGCAGCCCCCGAGGAACCGAGGATGGTGAAAGTAGGAGCTGATTTGGAGCCGGAATTCTTTGAAGAAGCTAAAAGCTTGTTCATCAAATACAGAGATGTATTTGCTTGGAGCTATGAGGATCTAAAAGGGATACCACCTGAAGTATGTCAGCATAAGATTGAACTGGAACCAGGGTCAGTACCAATCAAGTAGGCGAGGTACAGAATGAATCCCAACTACGCACAGAAGGTTGGAGAAGAGATTAAGAAGTTGACTGAGGCTAAGTTTATATACCCAATAGAGTATACAACTTGGTTGTCACCCATTGTTATAGTTCCCAAGAAGAATGGTAAACTAAGAGTATGTGTGAACTACAAGAAACTGAATGCTTGGACGAAGAAAGATCCTTTCCCTTTGCCATTCACAGAAGCAGTATTGGACATTGTGGCAGGCCATGAGATGTACTCATTCATGGATGGCTTCAGTGGTTATAATCAAGTGCAAGTGGCAGAAGAAGATCAAAGAAAGACAGCTTTCATCACAGACTGGGGTGCTTATGCATACAAAGTCATGCCCTTTGGACTTTGTAATGCACCAGCAACCTTTCAGAGAGTGATAAGTGAATCTTTTCATGAGTATCTGGATGATTTCATGCAGGTGTTCTTGGATGATTTCAGTGTGTACAGCTCTAAGAATGAGCACTTGCATAAATTGGAGTTATGTCTGGCCAGATGCAGGATGAGAGGTCTGGGCTTGAATCCAGAGAAGTGTACTTTCTGTGTGAACTCAGGGGTGCTTCTGGGACACATTGTGTGTAAGAAGGGACTTCTTGTGGATCCCAGGAAGACAGAGTCCATTAAAGCCTCTCCACCACCAGTGAATGTTAAGAGTTTAAGGAGATTCCTTGGGCAAACTAGTTATTACAGAAGATTTGTCAAAAGGTATGCACAAATAGCAGCACCATTGAGCAAGCTTCTGAAGAAAGATGCAGTGTTTGCCTGGACAGCTGAATGTCAACAGGCGTTTGAGGAACTTACACTGTCAGTAACAACTACACCTGTGCTGATTAACCCTCACTGGCATGTAGTATTTCATGTTCACTGCGATGCATCAGGAGAAGCGTTGGGAGCGGTGTTAGCCCAGAATGTTACAGGAAATATAGATTCACCTGTGTACTATGCTAGCAGGTTGATGAACAGTGCTGAAAGGAACTATAGCACAACGGAAAAAGAAGCATTGACAATGATCTATGCAGTGAAGAAATTCAGACATTACCTATTGGGCAAGAAGTTTATGTTCTATGTGGATCACCAGGCTCTGATATACCTGGTAAACAAACCTCTGATAAGCGGAAGAATAGCAAGATGGTTGATAATCTTGCATGAGTTTGAGTTCGAGGTTGTTTACAAGCCTGGGAGACTACATCTTGTGGCGGATCACTTGTCACGGTTATCAACAGGAGAACCAGCCACAGGAATAGATGATCAATTACCAGATGCGAGTCTATTTGCAGTGGAGGTGCAGGGAAGTGCAGATGACTGGTTAGATTGGCAGTGGCCAATCAGATACTACCTTGCTCATGGTCAGTGCCCACCTAGTTATGGTAAGGAGCAGAGGAAGAGAATCGCTATCAAGAGCACTTGTCGCTAGGCCAAGCATATATGACCAGGGCGGGCAGAACAAGCGTGACACAGCCTATCACAGCCTATCAAGACGAAACACAGCCTATCACATTCCATCACGACGTGACACAACCTATCACAGCCCATCAAGGCGAAACACAGCCTATCACAGTCCATCACGACGTGACACAGCCTATCACAACCCATCAAGGCGAAACACAGCCTATCACAGTCCATCACAATGTGACACAGCCTATCACAGCCCAGTACGGCGCAACACAGCCTATCACAACCTACCACCGCGTGTCACAGCCTATCACAGCTTACCACAGTGCATCACAGCCTATCACAGCGTACCACAGTATGACACAGCCTGTCATAGCTCAACACAGCCTGCTAGGGTTACACGATCCATAGAATCAGTGACAGGTGGACACCCAATAACTTCAGGAAAATGGCCGACGGAAGAAAGGACGGAAACCAGTTTAAAAATAGACACGTGGAAGTCAGGGCGCGACACACAGCTGAGAAGGAAGTGCAAGATCAGGTGTCATCAAGAAAGAGGACAAAGATGGCCATCAAAGTACCTACTTAGCGCGTCAAATTGGATGAAAGGCGGGCCCATTAATGAATACGGTAAAAGGGGAACGGAACAAACGGCAAGTACAGAAAAGCGAAATTCTTGTCACATGTGTGATCCTAGTGGACTATCCAGCAGGGAAAGTCCACTAAAGAAAATGAAATCTAAAATCCAGTCACAGTGGTTACAGCCAATAGAAAGCCAGAGAAAGGATCAAGAAATTGGAGGGAAATTAAGCGCAAGAGGCGGCGTCGTTCTGAGTAACGGGCGTCTCGACGGGACAGACCATCAATGCTATAGCTTGGAAACTATGGAGGAACTAACAGACTATACGCTCGCAATATTACTTACGCAGTGGCATAGACACGAAAGAACAGAGCAGAGCTTTTCTCTTGATCGATGCTTGCAAGCCCCGCAGGCTTACAAGAAATTACCCATAGCTTTTTGTGGCAACCATACGTTTATGCTTTGTGCACTACAGGCATTTCTGCAGTTGAAGAAGAAGCGACGGGGGTCTCCTATGCCTGAAAGGTTACCTCGATATCAGCCTCCAGAGGGCCTCACTTATCTGGATACTGTTCAATCATCTCCGTCAACAGGTGACAGACCTCGGGCTCGTACACACAGTCCGCCACGAAACTCTCAACGTCAGAAAGGTGCTCACTCACAAAGGGTTGCTAATCGCAATCAGTAAACCGTGAGGACACGGCTTTTTGAGAGGGGAAGGGGTAATGTTAGAGGACTGTCTGGGACTTAGACACTTATACGGGATCTGTAGGGTACCCTTAATTTTTGCACAGACTGAGACCAACAGGAGCCTTAGGGGTGACAGCAGCGCACTTTAGAAGGGGGTTACACAGTCCGTCACAGTCCAACATAGTCCGTCACAGTCGTCACACAGCCAGTCACAGCCGACATAGCCAGACACAGTCAGCACAGCTCGTCACAGCCCGACACAGCCATCACAGCCAACACAACCCGTCACAGCCGACACAGCCACACAGCCAGTCACAGCCCGACACAGCCAAACACAGTCGCACAGCCAGTCACAGCCCGTCACAGTTTCACACAGCTAGTCACAGCTTGACACAGCTGTCACGACCATAGGGAACGGAGAGCAGGACAGGGAACGACTGTGGGGAACAACATCTGCAAATAGAACATGTTAGTTCACGGACGACGGTTAGTGAGGGAAACGGTTAGAGCCACGGGTAGGAAGATAAAGGGAGAAGCAAGGACTGAGAAGGGGCATTATTGGAAGCACTTCACGGGGAGGACTTCTTGGTCATGCAGGAGAGGGGATCGGGCGGAGAGTAAGAACGGAAGCAAAGATGGAGAGATGATTAGTAGATGCTTGTTATATGCAAAGCTGTAGTGATATTGTAGAGCAGATTAGAGACACAATGGCTTCAGCCTGATACCTGATAAATCATAATCTGATACTTATACGATACAATCACACTGTGTAGAGAGATCTAAGTGAAGCTGTGGAATGAATGGATGAGTTGATAGAATCCGATAGATTGATGAAGCAAACTGATACTTAATTATCAATAACCAGGTAGCTAACATGAATGCGGAAAGGGAAACAAATAGGAAACACCCCCATGATACACTAGCTGTAGGTCATGACTGATTGTTCTGAGCAGGCTGAGTACTTAGAGATTTCCAACTCTTCTATCTTGGAGTTTCCGCCTCGGATAGCGAAGGGATGGGTGAGTAAAAGCCGCGCGACAAGTACCTAAGTCAACGGCATTGCCCTTAGCCATAAAGCAATCCTTGTTTGAGGCGCGTCCACTGCAGAAGTCTGTGCCGACTTGTGAGGTGAAATGCATCCACCGTGACAGCTTCGCACTTGTTGAGCAACGGCTGGCAACCGAATCCACCATGAAGAGGTGGCCACCGGAGAGGGCAATGGTAGATGCCTTCATTGAGCACCACAAGAAGAGGAGGGAGCCTGTGCATGGGGGGGTATCCAAACCCTCCATGAAGGAAGGCGCTGACCTCGTCATTGTGGATATCCCAGATGGGCAGATGGTGCATAATTGTGGAGCAGAGGGTGTTGTGCCAGATTGCAATGTTCGGAAGCTTTCTCACATCAGCTTTGCCATATCGTTGGCAAATGCAATCATGGATGATGTGGGGCGACTCCTCATTTTCTGCAATGGTGACAGCAAGACGGAGATGGACCTTCAACGGATAGCGAGCAATGCGTCGTTTCGATTTGTGAAGAGGAAGTGGACCTGCATGAATGCCCTCCCGCTCCTGACAGACGACGAGCAGTAGCCACATGTAGCCCAAAACACCATCTCCTTGCGTCGTTCATCATGTTCCAGCCCTATTCCCATTGAAGACATAAGTGCCTCCTACATGTTCCCACGTCCACTAGTGGTTTTTTAATTCGGCGCCGAATTTCCATCCAGCAGGTAAGTGGAATCCCGGATGGATGGAAATCCGGCGTCGAATTTCCATCCATCGGGGTTTCGAATTACCTGCAGGATGGAAATCCGGCGCCGAATTTCCATCCTGCAGGTAATTCGAAACCCCGATGGATGGAAATCCGGCACCGAATTTCCATCCAGCAGGTAAGTCGGATCGCTGGCGTATGGATATTCGGCGCCGAATTTCCATTCACCAGGTATTTCATCGCTCAGAATTACCTTTCTGCAGGTAATTCTTATCGATGAATTACCTTCCTGCAGGTAATTCTGAGCGAGGAATTACCTTCCTACCTGGAAATTCGGCGCCGAATATCCATACGCCAGCGATCCGACTTACCTGCTGGATGGAAATTCGGCGCCGGATTTCCATCCATCGAGGATTCGAATTACCTGCAGGATGGAAATGCGGCGCCGGATTTCCATCCATCCGGGATTCCACTTACATGCTGGATGGAAATTCGGCGCCGGGTTTCCATCCATCCGGGATTGCACTTACCTGCTGGATGGAAATTCGGCGCCGAATTTCCATCAGGGGGATGGTCTCTGTCGGAGAGGTGCCGGCCTCTCCGCCGCTCTGTTGGATATTCGGTGCCGAATTTCCGTCCGGGGGTTGAAATATGACGGCCTGGTGCTGACCTCTCCCCCCTCCCCGACTGCATTGGAACGGCCCCGGATTGAAATTCGGCGCCGTTTTCCCATCTGGGGAGGTTTTTATGTTGGCCAGTTTTCGGTCTGACCTCCCGACACGACTTCTTTTGGGAGGGCCCGGATGGAAATTCGGCGCCGAATCTCCATCCGGGGGATGCTCTCTGTCGAACACGTGCCGACCTCTACGCCCGAGGCGACTTCATCCGGGCGTCCCCTGTTCGATATTCGGTGCCGAATTTCCGTCCGGGGGTTGATATGTGACAGCCAAGTACCGGCCTCTCCCCCCTCCCCGAGTGCATCCGAACCGCCCCGGATGGAATTCGGCGCCGTTTTTCCATCTGGTGATGTTTTTATGCCGGCCAGTTCTCGGCCTGACCCCCCGACACGACTTCCTTTGGGGGGGCCCGGATGGAAATTCGGCGCCGAATCTCCATCCAGGGGATGTTCTCTGTCGCATACGCGCCGGCCTCTGCGCCCGAGGCAACTTCATCCGGGCTTCCCCTGTTGGATATTGGGTGCCGAATTTCCATTTGGGGGTAGTAATGTGACGGCACGGTGCCGGCTTCTCCCCTTCAGGCGTCATCATCCGGACGGCCCCCCACTTTCTGACTGCATACCGTTGGCAGTTATTGCGCAAAGACCAGGGGCCCATGACAAACATGGCCGAATCAGTGCACTCTTCCTGGCGTGCCTCCTCTGCAGCGCATCTGGTGGACATCCTCACTGCCACAACGGAGGACATTGTGAGGTCAATTATGCAGCAATGCAGGTACAACGAGTTCTTCAAAGGGAAACAGTGGGGCTTGGGGCCAGACATGCAGGAAATGCTGATGCGGACTGCCTGTAGATCGAAGAATCCTCGGAAGTGGGCGGCGGCCTTGCGAGAGGGCATTCGGGACACGCCATTGCTGCGAAGAGGCCAACATCTGGAAGGAGATGTTCATACCCGTCCAGTGAGATGAAGAATTGACGAGGCACCTAGCGAAGAAGAGGATTCATGGCGAGCTGACAAGAATATTCGCACGCTCCCTCGTGGTCCGGTGATGTTGCCCGAGGAGGTCTCGTCGAGCACCGCATGTCCTGCACGTTCAAGATCGCCATCTCCTTTGAGCACACGGCGCGTGCCCCGACAACATAACGAGCCATCTGTAGTAAAGCAGTACAACATTCCCATTGTGGAGACAAGAGTGTCGGAGTCACAGTGGAGAATTGCGAGGACATTGCCGGCATTTCGAGGGAAGTGCTGCGCCATCCGGGTGGATACGAGAGCACGCTGTGGTGAGATGATTCGGAGGAACCCACACGGTGCTGTACCTGCACCTTGTTTCAGCGGCAGATTTTTTACTCCCACATTTGCTCACGCCACAACGCAGACATTTTGGTTCTGTAGGCACGATATAATGACCTGTGTATTTGGCAAGCCCAAGTACGGGATTCAGGGAATGCCGGAGCCTCCAAGCGTCTGGCCTGTTGCACCGGGTTGCAGCTTCTCTCAGAATGAGGCGGATGCTCTATCTGCAGCAGGATTTCGAATGGTGCAACGCACAGACATCCCGGCCCACGCATTTCCGGTTCCTCAGACCCAGCCATTGCAGACTGCTCGGTCCAGTAGAGACGGATTGGACAATTCTGCACATCCCACAATGCGATTCGGAAGAGTGAAGAGACGACACCCTCCCAACAAGTTGAATGAGACTCGGATTGCCAATGCTCTTGGGATGGCTTGCACTATTCAGAGCTCCGTGGACGTACCCCCACCCGGCCTTGGGCGTGTGTATCGGATGGCAACGGCCGGCTCGGCTGTACGCGACGATGTATACACAATTACGATTGGAGTGGAGCCGACTTGCAATTGTACGAACGTCTCGTTGATGGAAGCAAAGAAGGGTTCCAAGTATTATCCGTGCAAGCATCTGTATTACATTTACCTGAAAAGGTTGAGGATGAACGTGACTATTGATGACTTTATTCATGCACCGGCGTTGAGCGTGAACGAGCTGCACAAACTCCTCTTTAGGGATTCCAGAAATCATTGATGGGGCAAAGGGAATCCTCCATATGGATATTTTCAATTGCATTTTGCTGTATCAGACTTTTTTTTGCAGTGTAATGAAATGCACCCCAAAACTCCTGGAATGAGGCAATATTCCATTCAAACTGAGATCCAACAGAAGTAGTTGTGGGGCCATTTCTGGAAAAATGGCGCCGAATTTCTCTTTTTGGGGCCGAAAACTGGCTAAGTCCCAACATGCACTGGTACCTGTGTCTGGGAAAATGGCGCCGAATTTCTCTTTTTTGGGCCGAAAACTGGCTAAGTCCCAACATGCACTGGTACAGTGTCTGGAAAAATGTCGCCGAATTTCCCTATTTTGCGCCGAAAACTGGCTAAGTCCGAACATGCACTGGAAAAATGGCGCCGAATTACCTGTCATGAGGGGACCTATAGCCGCGGAATTCGGCACCATTTTTCGCCAGAGAGACCTATTACCGCGAAATACGTCGCCGTTTTTTCAGGTTACGGACCCTATTACCGCGAAATTCGGCGCCATATTTGCACATGTCGCTGGGAATTGGCATGAGCGGAAGACAAAATATCATGAGCACAACTGTCAAAACTGCAATTTTCCCTTCAAGGGGCCGAATAATATATTTGTTTTTCCTGACACATTGCATTAAATTATTGTTTTTTATTGTTTTTTATTTTCGAAATTTGTACTTCTGCTCATGAAAACCGATTGTCTTACTACTCTGCTCATGCCGCTCATGCCGCTCATGCTCATGAAATAGCAAACCTCGGTTCCTCTTTAGTTCCCACATTCACTTCCCTCACCTGCTCATCAGCTGTGATTGTCCAACCAGTCACCACTTCATCCTGTAAGCTCACAGTGGCTGGTTCCTCTAGGATTTCCATTTCTCCTTCTCTTTCTTCATAGAAATGTGATGGGTAACTGCTGGTTTCCTCTTCAGTTGGTGTTGCTGTCACTACACCACAGCAGATACCTCTTAAACAACTTAGGCTTTCCAGCCGCATCTCTGCAACCTGCTCCCACTCTAGGTGTGCAGCAAATAGGGTAGCTTCATGCTCCTCATCCAGTCCTCCTCTCCAGTCATACTCTCTGACTCCTCGAGGTCTTCTTGTAGCAGGTAATCTACTAGATTTCTTTGTGGTAATTTGTATCTCGTGTATCCCATTATGCACGGTTAGTAACTGAGAATTCCAGTCATGGAATACCCTGGCCTGTTTCAGCCACGGACGTCCCAATAATAAGGAGTAAGCCTCCATGACTTCATCCATCTTCAACACAGTTAATGTGATCATAAAGATCATCTTCTGTATCTGTATCTTAACTCCTCTTATCAATCCCAATGGCTGTACACTTCTTTGATCTGCCATTGTTACTGTAAATGGGGCTGGTTTCATGTTACTTAGACCAAGCTTCTTCCTTAATTGGTCTGTCATGATATTTACTCCAGAACCTCCATCTATCAGTACATCAGTTAGTTCTGTGCTCCCAAT
This sequence comes from Takakia lepidozioides, assembly GCA_030704615.1. Classification (NCBI taxonomy): domain Eukaryota; kingdom Viridiplantae; phylum Streptophyta; class Takakiopsida; order Takakiales; family Takakiaceae; genus Takakia; species Takakia lepidozioides. Next base: position 56,845,270 of record CM060733.1, read on the forward strand.
TCTCAATTGGATTACTGGCATAGAATCATCAAAGTCCATGACTGTTTCTCGCCCTTCCGGCTTCACATTATAACTGGTCACCTTGCTGTTCAGGTCTGTGTTTCCTGTCTCCTGGGCAATTCGATTGATTGCTTGATACAGCCTGTGCCTACAATAAGGTGCCACAGCTAATAGCTGTCCAATGGTAATTTCTGCTTTGGTCTGGCATATTACTTCAGCCAAAGTTTCTTCATTACTTTGCACGCCTACATCTTCTTTCTTCCTTTCATCCTCACTCACTTCTTCTTCTCCCTCAGAATCAGAGGAATCTGCCATAGGAATATCAGTACTCTTCTGCATTTCCCTTATAGTATCTGCCACTTCCTTGTGCAGTTCCTTCTCATCTTTCCAAGTCTCTTTATCTTCAGGCATATCACTGCCATCTTCATTATCATCATCTTCCTCAGCTACTGGAGGTATTAGTTTGGCTTTGCTTCTGGTTACTATCATTGTACTTACTTCTGGTACAACACATGGCCTAACCATGTGAGCTGCCACCACTGGGCCCTCATTCATAGGAGCTCTCATCTCATTCTGGTGTCTTATCCAGAATGAACAGGCTGCCCTGCGATGTCCTGGCTGATTACAATAGTAACATAGTTCTTCACCATTGGGTCTTCGCCCTTGGTCTGTTCTTGGATTATTTCTGTAATCCTGATTCCCGGGCTGGTAATTCCCCCTTGGATTACCCTGATAGTTGCCTCTGCAATTTCCTTGGTAATTCCCTCTTGAATTACCTCTCCCTTCCATGCCATTGTTATAACCACCAGACCTACCATAGTGGTCCTATTCATTGTTTCTTCTTGGCTGGGGCTGCACCTGATGCACCCTTGCGATGTCCTCTTGTTTTATATCCAGAATCTTCGCATTGACTGCATAGTGCCATTCGGGGTCGTCGACATGCTGCTCTGTTATCACATCCATCCACGCCAAGTAGCGGTGGTTGCCGTCATAGATATACAACCATTGGTTGCTCAAGAACTCCCAGGTGGTGCCCTTGATGGCCTCCTCAAAGTAGCGGTCCTCCTCTTGCCAATGCATGTCCCAGGTCGCTCTATCCTTGGCCGTGATGGTGGAAGCCACTCCTGCGGTGTTGTTTGTTGCAAGCAGAAAGGACGCAAGGACGTCGTTGTACCCATCTCCCTAAAAAAACGCTTCAGCTTCTCTACCCCGGGCCTTTCAGCTCGCCGAACAGCGGGTAGCGTCCTCATCCTACACAGGCCGGAACACGTGGAGGGTGGCCTTTTCGGAGAAGATGGGAAATGGAGCTGTAGGTGTGGTTCAGGGCGCTGTCTCTCAACGTCTTTAGAGCTCTCTGTCGTCTCTCTGCAGTGAGCACCACATCTACGCCAGGCACTGCTAGACCCCTGGCATGCTGACCCTTGTGCGAGCTCCCTACTCCCGGCGACAAGCGGTTTGATACCGACATGGGCGAGCGATCTGATTTCTGCTGCCATGAGGAGGATGGGGTGGAGGCGTCTGCAGATCCAGATTGCCCTTTTGTGGTGTTCCCCCGCGCCTTCCCTCGCCCGCGCGCCTGCTTGCTGTGTAGTGTGAAAAGAAGGGGCATGAATCCCCTTCTGTGTGATTCTAATTGTACTCCTCTCTAGTTGAAGCGAAACAAAAGGAAGGAATGTTCTAGTGATCCAACCATCGTCACACGGCTGTGGGTTTCCCTCAGGTCGTTCATGATCAGAGTTCATGCAATCCTCATCCATGCCGCAGCGGAAGAGAAGACATGGATGGGGAGTCTTGATTGTTCTTGCTCTTGGTTCTACTTTTATACAACAGCCTTGCCCTACATGTACAGCACCAGCAGTGCTGCCATGATGTCTTCAGTGATGCAACCAGCCCTATGTCAGTGCTAAACACAACCCTTGTGGGCAGCTCCCTTGAGTAGCAACACGTCAGAAGCCCCTTTTTGTAATGAGATCACGGATTAGAGGGAGGCAGCTCAGATCTGCCATGAACTGCAGGCCTACTAGTTTTCTTCAGGGTTCATGTTTTCTTTATCTTATCTCCCCAATTGGCCATCCCTCATCAACCCCTTTTACTGGGCAGCTCTCTCCCTTCCCAAACCTTTCTCTCTCTCTCTCTCTCTCTCTTTCTTGGTGGTACAGATTCCTCACTTTTTCAACAGCAGCATATCTACAATGCAATGCAATGCACATTCAGCCAGGCATCCAGTGCACCCAGCCTTGGAATCAACCTTGGTCACACAAGACATGATCAGCCCCTTCATCAGTCTCTCTCATGCCAATGACTGACCCTTCACACTACCTTTTCCCAAAGGGGACCCATTTGCCCAAACAGTTCACAACCCTTCTACAGGTCTCAAACTAAACACCCTAACAGCTCTCTTTTTCCCATCAACTGTGAACCTCAGTTGTTCATATGCTGAGACCACTCTGAAAATCAGTTCCAAACCCCCAAATCAGTGTTGGTTTTGCTTCCCCATCCACATCATCCCTTCTCTATTTCCAAACAGTTCTAGCTAACCCTCACTGGTGCCCTCAATCAGCTAAGCTAGGTCTACATTGGCTCCAATGTATCAACACCCAGGGCTGCATTGTGTGCAGGCTCATGATACTGAAACAAAGAACAAAAACAAGACAAACAGCAACCATTCTGACTCTGTGATGAGCTATCTCTGTCCCCACTCATTTCTCCTACTGACAATGTAACATCAGGTGCATCCATCTCCACCCTATCCTGGTTTGAAGTCCAGTGTCTCCATTCCATTTCTCAAAGCTTTTTCCCTTGCTCACATATCTCTCTCTCTTTCTCTATATAAAGAGTCAGTCCAAAAATTTCACAAAACGATTTCTAAGTGCCAAAAAAAGGAAGCCAGCAATCTACGAACTTATCTGTCTTATACTCCACTGAAGCGGTGGGTCTGCCTGCCAAGATGGCACCTCACCATCTCCGTCAGCAGCCACATTAACGCCTCTCCTCATCTTGATTCCAGTATTCATCATGCCATGACGGCTCTGCTTCACCCTATGGCAACATCCCTGTGGCTTGCCAACTAAATACCCTATCCTTTTATACGTGCAATTCTTCCCTAAGAATTGATATGGTCCTATAGCAAGAAGACAGAAAGCAGCTCTAAGTTTTAATTACAAATAACCTGAGTTGCCATCTACACAAGCCAGCACTTCACATGCCTTGGCAGCTGTTGAGCCGCTCCATCCCCTCCATTGATTGTGCCACAACTCCACTTCCCTGTTCTCTGGCAGCTGGCTGCTTCCCTTGCATGCTCATCCTCCCATGACCATGTTCATCAAGGCAATGGCGGCACAGGTGTTGCACCGCTCTTCCTGTAAGCTTATCCTCCAGAAACTGATCATTACCAAGAAGAAGGCGGCACCGCTTCCCTGATGCACAGATTACCAAGCTGTGCCCTTTAACGCTTCTCTTAATGCAAGCCAGAATGCGCCAGTGCAGATGCAATTTCCCTTGACACAATGCCATGCCAATTCCACTGTTCGCAGCATCTGCTCAGAGTGCCCGTCATCTTCCCCTTCATCTTCCTCGACCCGCGTTTCTAGGGTAATCACCAGCGATGAAAGACATTCATCCTATGGATGAAAACACGCCTGGTCACGACTTAGCCACTTTCATCCTGGCAAAGTATCAGCATAGTGTGCCCATGAAACAACCTGTAGGCAGGGATGTATTCCGCCCATCATTGGTACCAGGGCACTCCCTTTGTAGCAATGCAGAATCTTAGTGGGTAAAACAAAAATTTAATGTTACTCCCCTGCATTCACACTACAGCTGCTCTGCGAATTGGAAACAATGGTGCGGGTCCTCAGCACGAGGTTTACTATTTCATGAGCAGAAACCATGACCATGAGCCATGAGCCGCATGAGCGGTGACTCGAAGTCTAAGACACGTGGATTTCATGAGCGGACTCCTCCAAATTTGGAAATGCGACAGATTAAACAAGTATTAAAATAATAGTTTTTTTTTATTTGACCTTGCCGTTTTTGGAAGTTCCACATCCTGTAATGCGGCGAAGATATGTCGTCTGTAACAAGTCCGCTCATGGTTTTTTAGATCCGCTCATGGAAATGATTGACCGTGCAACGAGAAATCCAGTATACCACGGCAAAAGGACGTCGCATACTGGCCTGTATAGAGTATTCCGCGGTTTTACATGCCTTAACATTGGAATGAAGTTGACCCTTCTGCCGCGATTGAACCAATAGAGTCTGCACCAATAGAGTCTGCAATACTTCACAATTCTGTCATCTTCGGGTATTCGGCGGGAAAGATTTGCGACTCAACTGGGAAATGCGGTGCCGCATTAGGGCTATGCGAAATTTCTGGGGAGTTTGGTGTTGGCGACGGTCGGCTCCCTGAAGGCTGGGTGCGACTATCTTGCTATGACGAAGGCCACATCTACCAGTACCTACGACGTTACTTGGAAATGCGGCACCGCATTTCCTTGCTGGGGGTCGAATGAGGAAATCAAAGTTTGGGAGAGCAGAAAAACAGGAACCCTCCAACAAACAAAAATACAAGCACGTAGAAACAAAAGTGGATGACATAGTATTATCTTAGTTTGAGCAAAACAGGTTACTGGTAGGCAAGACATAAGTCCGACCTTTTTGTGGCCAGACTCAGAGGTACTTGCAGCAGTACAGTTCTACTACAACTGAAACTTTGAAAAGGATGGGCGTACCATGGTTGGGGACCGCAAGCCAAGCTCACTGGTCCCCTGGATCCATATTCAGAAGAGTGTGCACCTCTTGGGGGCTCAACCCTGGTGCATGTATGAAGTGATGAGTTGTGGAATTACACCGAAGTCTCTTTAGGTACACGTAGTACAGATGCTTGCAAGGGCAGTATGATGCCCCCTTGTTCGCCATGATCTGGAAGTCGGTGCAATTGCAGGTGGGTAATTCTGAAATGGTGATGGTGTACACCTCATTGCAAACAGCTGAGCCTGCCGTGGCCATCTGATACACACGCCCGAAGCCTGGTGGGGGCACTTCTGTCGAGCTCTGGATTGTACAGTTCATCCGAAGTGCATTCCCCATCCTTGTCTCGTTCACTTTTGAGGGAGGTCGCCGCCTCTTCGGTTTCCCCCAACGGTGTGTAGGATGCTTAGAGCTGTCGTGTCCCATTGCTCTTGCTTTCACAGGGGTCGGTGGTGGAGGCTGTGGAAGCGGAAATGGTTGTCTGGGGATGTCAGTGCGCTGCACCATCCGAAATCCTACGACGGTAAGGGCGTCGGCCTCAACATGACTCAGATCGCAGCCTAGTTCCACCGGCCACACCGGGGGAGCCTCTGGCATTGTTTGATACCGTACTTGGGCTTTCCATACACGCAAGTCATAATGTCGTGCCTGCAGAACCAAAACTGGGCGGTTGTCGCCTCCGCAAACTTTGCATGGACAAATCTTCCTGTAAAAGTAGGAACAGGGACAGCCCCATCTGGATTCCTCCTTATCATCTCTAAACAACGTTGTCGTGTATCCACTCAAATTGCGGAACACCTACCTCAAAACGACAGCTTTGTGCGAGCAATTTTCCACTGTGACGTAGACACAGTCGTCTCCACAATGGCTTGGCCATACTGCATAACAACGGGCAGAATCTGGGGCAAGCGAGCGGTGGGAATTTCTCGCACGGAATCCCTGCTTGAAGGCGATGGTGATCTGGAATTTCTTGGGCTTCCACTGCTGGAAGACACATTGTGCGGCAACATGACGGGACCTCGAGGTGCTGTCCGAATGTTCCTGTCGGATCTCCAGGAATCCTCTTCACACCCAGGTTCCTCTTCAATCCTCCGCCTCACAGGGCGAGTACGGACGTCCCCCTCTAGGTGTTCACCTCTGCGGTGCAGAGGCGTCCCTTTGATCTTCTCTCGCAATGCTGTCGCCCATTTCAGTGGATTCTTTGACCTCGAAGCTGTTCGTACCAACAATTCCTCCCTGTCCGGCCCAAAGCCCCATTGTTTCCCGCTCAGGAACTTGTAGTACGCGGCTTGCTGCATGATTGCTCTATCGATGTCCTCCGTTGTGGCCGTCACTACGTCCACCAGATGTGCGGCAGAAGACGCTCGCCAGGAGGAGTGGACTGATTCTGCCATATTCGTGTTCGACATGTCCGTGTCGGAATCCAAGCACCGCTCCTACAAGGACACAAACAATGGTGAGGGACCAATGGAAAGGTCCGTAATAGAAAGACAATTGCACGAAAATGACAGCATCATACCTCTCGCATGTACTGTCCGAACTGTCGATACCGGAAATGCCACCACCCCAACCAGCTGTGCAAGGCTCCCAGATTGGTTGTCTCCACTGCACCTGACGTGTTCCACCAAGCCTCGATGATAGCAAACTTAACCTCCGCATCATCAAATGTGGGTGCATCCTTCCACGCCGTACAAAGGACACGGTGTTCAGCCTGGAATGAGCTAGCAACAAATTTGGTAGTGTAGTGAGATAGACTCTGCATCCAATGGAATCCACAGGATCTCTCTTTCCCCTCCATTGGAACATTGGGGTCCTCACCGTACACACGCCGCACCACTGCCCAGTTGGCCTGAGCGTTGTCTGCCATGAATCCTCTGAAATTGGGCTCTGGCAATCCCGCCCTTGCCATCTGCTCGTTTATGCCCTCCCACAGATGCATCTCCGACTGTGTGTCCTCCCCTTTCATCTCGCAGATTGCAATCGTCATGAGCCTCTTGGAGTGATAGTCATAAATATGCGAACCTATAGTCACCCACTGATGGTTTATAATTCGCTTGATGTGATCAAACATCACCCAAGCATTCGACAAGTTTCCAGTTGTCATGCGAGTGACCAAGTCGACTTCCACTCCCAGGCCCACACGTCGACATTTTAAAAATGTAACAACGATCGGATTCGCTGCCTTGCCCTGGAAACTTGCTACCTTGGATGTAGTCATATCCAGTCATTCGTTTCACCTCCAGGATTGAGTGCATGTCCGACCCCCGGCCGAACTCCTGCTTGCAAGATACGATGTGATTCTGCACATTCGGACTACAAACATGCGAGACGGACTCCAACAAGTCAAGCATCTCCTCTTCATTCAAGGGCACTCGGTCTGAACCATCTTCAGACATGATTTTTCTAAGAGCAATCTTGTGGGCTGCCTTCAGCTGAATCTGCTTTGGTCTGGCTTTGGGGCTCAATTTCACCTCCTCTTTTATGATGTCGTGTGCTTCCTGCACAGCCTCACGCATGTTGCCTCTCGCCAAGGGATGGCAGTGGACCCCCGTGTATGCAAGCTCTAGTCAAGTCCGGGAGCAAATGGATTACGTAATATTGCTTGGCTCTGCACATGGACATGCACGTCGGTGGTTCTTTGCAATGTGCACACTTGAAAGTACCCGCAGGAGCTTGGCTGGAGACAATGAATGGATGATGGGTTGTGCCAGCCCAATCCGTCTTTTCTCCGCCCTCCTTTGGAGAGAAAGTGGAAGCAGGCGGGATTGAGGCACCTCAGCTTCCCCACACAGAGGACGTATCGTACACGAACACCATCAGCAATTTTCGTGCTACTGGTCTTCGTCACACACCAGGGGTGTCCGTCATGCTTTCGATCCATGTCTGTTAACATCCCTGAGGCTTTGTTTGACGAAGTAACAGGTGGAAACTCGAAGATGACATTGTCATCGACTTCGGGAGGCAGATACATTACCTTCCTGACTGGAAATTTGGCATAGTCGAGAGCAGCAAGCAGCTCGGAGCGAGAACCATCGAGGTGATGTTGTCGTAGGAGCTGCACAATGGACCGGGTTGGAGTTATGCTCGAGGTACATGCGTAGCACCTGCAGAGACGTCCATGTCGGATTTGAACGACCGTGTGGAGGACATGGGGACCTCAATGCACTCATCTTCCTTGTCAGAAATGTCAAATACATCCACACGAGAAGCTATGGAGGGTCTTGATGGTCCAAGTTGGGAATGATTATCGTTGCATACCTCTCTGTTGGCAGTGGCCGCCAGTCGGTTTCCCGACTCCTTTGTGGATGGTGTGGGTACCGACTGATTCGGAAAGGGAATGGGCATTCCCACAGCTCGGTACAGGATGGTGTCTGATGCGGGTACGTGCCATTCGATTCCGCAACCTCCGTCGTTACCTAGCACGGACAATTGGTCTCGTCAACCTGTCCAGGAACATCCTTCCTTTCTTCTTCCAAAATAAACTGTGCCCGGTTTGAGCTTGAATTCGGAAAAAAGGTAAGTTTCAGTCACTCTGCAAAGTCCTCCCTCGTTTGGGATCCAGGCTCTCCCAAGTTGCGGAGGAAAAACAAACTATAGCGTAGGAATTCGGAGCCGTCGAAGACCGCACGAAGTTGGCAAGCGATAGACTAAGGCTCACAGACACCATGTAAGTGGATCTGTGGAGTCCATCGACAATGGAAGTCGCACATTGAAGTGGAAAAAAAGTATGTTTCAAGCTACATGCCTGAAGGGGGGAGGTATCTTAGCATGCACCAGTGCGCCGAAAATGCGGCCACCGAGTTCCTCCGGGGGGAAACCTTATACTCTCTAGAACGGAAAGCGGTTGCCGCATCTCCATCCAACAGTACGGTATGTGAAGGTGGGGGAACGGAAATGCGGTACCGCATTTCCGTTCTGATTGAGAATCATGAACCACGGGACTCAAATGCGGCACGCATTCCGTCCGAGTCGCACCTTCCGACATACAGAACCGAAAATGCGGCGCCGCATTTCCGTTTTGTATTTGAGGCATGGAGCTGAGGGACTGACTGTTGAACCGCATTTCCGTCAGTTGATTTGAGACCTTCATACTCTCCAGACGGGAAATGACGGCTACCGCATTTCCATTCTGACTGAATCGTGAACCATCGGAACTGAAATGCGGTGCCGCATTTCGTCGAGTCGCACCTTCCGACATTCCAGAACGGAAATGCGGCGCCGCATTTCCGTTTTGTATTTGAGGCATGGACTGAGGGACGGAAATGCGGCACCGCATTTCCGTCCGTTTAGACCTTCATACTCTCTAGAACGGAAAATGCGGAAATGCGGTACCGCATTCCGTTCTGACTGAAAATCGCGAACCATTGGAACTGAAATGCGGCACCGCATTTCCGTCTGAGTCGCACCTTCTCCAGAACGGAAATGCGTCGCAGCATTTCCGTTTTGTATCTGAGGCATGGAGCCGAGGGACGAAAATGTTGCACCGCTCTTCAGAACGGAAATGCAGTTACCGCATATCGTTCTGACTGAAATGTCAAGTGAAACCATCGGAACTGAAATGCGGCCCGCATTCCGTCTGAGTCGCACCTTCCGACATTCCAGAACGGAAATGCGGCGCCGCATTCCGTTTGTATCTGAGGCATGGAGCCGCAGGGACGGAATGCTGCACCGCATTTCCGATCCGGTTGAGACCTTCGTACTCTCCGAACGGAAATGCGGTACCGCATTTCCGTTCTGACTGAAAATCGTGAACCATCGGAACTGAAATGCGGCACCGCATTTTCGTCCGAGTCTCACCTTCCGACATTCCAGAACGGAAATGCGGCGCCGCATTTCCGTTTTGTATCTGAGGCATGGAGCCGAGGGACGGAAATGCTGCACCGCATTTCCGACCGGTTGAGACCTTCGTACTCTCAGAACGGAAATGCGGTACCGCATTTCGTTCTGACTGAAATCGTGAACCATCGAACTGAAATGAGGCACCGTATTTCCGTCCGAGTCGCACTTTTCGACATTCAGGAACGGAAATGCGCGCCGCATTTCCGTTTGTATCTGAGGCATGGAGCTGTGGGACGGGAAATGCCGGCATCGTATTCCGTCCAGGTGAGACCTTCATACTCTCACGAACGGAAATGTGGCATGACATTTTCGTTAAAACAACTAAGGTATGTGAAGGTGGAACGGAAATGCGGTACCGCATTTCCGTTCTGATTGAAAATCAGGAACCACGGGAACTGAAATGCGGCGCCGCATTTGTATCTCAGGCATGGAGCTGTGCGACGGAAATGCGGTGCCGCATTTCCATCTGTGTGGGACCTTCATACTCTGCAGACCGGAAATGCGGCACCGCATTTCCGTTCAACAACTAAGGTTTGTGAAGGTGGAACGGAAATGCGGTGCCGCATTTTCGTGCAACAAGTACGGTATGTGTAGCTTCGGGATGGTACTTAACGGAAATGCGGCGCCGCATTTGCATTTTCACTCTAACTCATCAGACGCTGGGACAGAAATGCCATGATATGTGAACACGTGGAGCAACGGAATTGCGGCACATGTCTGCACTCTATCTGACTGAAGTGGCAGGAGGCGGCGTGGCCTGACCGTTGGATAATGATGTTTGTTTTTTGGACGGCAGGCGTACCCTTGACGATTCGATTTCTGTAATGACGCAAAGTCCCCGAGGAGACACTTTCGTCCAAGCCTTTCGAACCCAAGTGGTGCATCACCGCCGTTTCATCTTCTTTTGTCGTGTCTACTAAGTCACCCCTCTCGCGCCCTTTCCATCTGCACTCTTTGCCCCTTTTCCCTGTCTCTGTTCTTCTTATGCTCGAACCTGAGAGGGAGGGAGTGCGTGCAACAGAGAAGAGACGTCGTCGCAAGCTCCGAAAATTGTACTTCGGACGTAGGCCAATGCCAAAGGGGAGGAAGCAGATGCATCTACAGGAGGAGATTGCAATCGCACAGCATCAGGCCACGCAGGCAACCCAGCCACCACTGAGAGCTCCGTGCTATCGGGATTTGCGAGCTGATCGAGCACCAAAACCCCCCTCATTTTTCTTCTGCAATCTTAGACTGTATGCTAGGAGACTGAATGCAGAAGATGTTTGCATGCCTAACGGAAAAGTTGGACGTGCTGGAGGGATTGCAGGAAGACCGCATGAAAGAGTCCGTGGAGCTAGCTGCAGCACGCACACCCGCCGATCCACGAGCACGGGTCTTCTTCGGGCCTAGCCCTGTGCGTTTCAAGGACGCGGCTTCACGGGCAAGTCTTTGCAGTTCAAAGCCCCCAGAGAGCGACTCGGTTGGAAAGGTCATGGAGAATCGCCAGCAGGGGTCGAGCCCTTCTCCAGCAAAGACGAAGAAGAAGCAGCCCGTCCTTCAATTTGTTCTGAACCGGGACCAGGCCGTTTCCCCCCCACCCAGGCGAATGAAGCAGATTCAATTGCAGCAGACACCTTCACCTGCAAGAATGAGGAAGCACAAAGCAATCAGGGGGAGGGCGGAGCAGTCTCCCGCAAAACCGATTCCACGAGCTGAAGCCCAGTTCCTGCTTGATTTCCAACCTGGTGATGTTGGGGGCGTCTCTGCTGCAGCGAAGGCAATGGGATCGACCGATTTTCGTCGATCTGGAGGAGGGTGCTGCCGCTCAACGTTCGCAGCAAGACCTGACCACCGTTGAGGAAGATCTTCAGAATACTGCAGGCCCGGAGGAGGCCTCTGCAATTGCAGAATTGCCCGCAAAGATTCCCCAGAGTGCAGCTCCAGTTGGGGATGCTCCAGCTGCTCAGCCCCTACCGCCACCTGCAGAAATGTCTCCGGAGGAATTCCAAAGTGCAGCGGATACAATGTTGGAGGAGACACACAGTAGCATTGGCAGAGTTCTGGGCAGCAGGGGACTCTTCGAATCCCACTCTGTCGCATGGTCTCCCTTCCCATCGTCAGGCAGGCACTTCCCGGAGATGTGGATAAGCTCAAGTTTCGCATTTCGAGAAGGGTACCGTCTAGGTTCGCCAGCCTTCTACGTTTCCATTGAGAATGAGGACGGCGAATCTCGTGGACCCACTGCGGATGAATTGTCAACATGGGATACCCACTGGCACACTCGCAACGACGAATTCGAGGCAACGCTGAAGGGTGATCCAGACTTCGGCCATATGTCGGGTAAAATGTTCTTTGTGTGGGACGGGAATCACCGACTTCTTGCCTGGTGGGAGTACATCAAGCAGAACCATGCCAAGCACATTGGCTGGCATTACATGGTGGAGTGTGTCATCCTCAAGGTGAAGGCGGCAGACTCCTCCCTGCTCAAGAATGCCATGGCGGACCTCAACTCGTAAGATACTCATACCCTCCCAAGCACGTTCGAAATGCGGTGCCGCATTTCGGTTTCCAATCTGTTTTGTTTCCGTGCTTCCGTGGACTGAACTGGAGAGTGTGCCTTGCAGGGTCACTGAAAATGCGTACGTGCATACCCACATGGCACATATGCTGTACAGGGTGAGGAAAACTGGTCTCACTGATCCGCACATGTTGCGGAAATGCTGGAGCCCGAGCTCATTCAGAAAGCCGTGGCAAAAACTGACCGGACATGGTATCGTCTCACTATGGATGGAATGGTGGAGGTGATATACGAAGTAAGTCGTCCTCCCATTTCCCTCTGCTCATCCTTCCCCAATTTTCAGTAATCTTTCCACATGAATCGAATGTAACGCTTCTGCATGTTTGTTGGCAGCAGTCAAACATCAAGCTGGATTTGGCCCATGCCAAACGCTTCTTCATGGAAAGTGAGGGGCAGGTCAAAACGTTGCAGTCATTGACTGAGCACTTGAAGGAAGCCGGGGTCAAGTCCAGAACGAAATACAAGTCAAAGCTTGTGAAGCTGGTGGCCATTGCAGATCCGGCACTTGGAAAGGACTTCATCCCCGAGATTGCAAAACACTATTCTCGGGCCATGCAGCCGACCATGCAGTTGGAGAAACTGCATCACCTCTCAACGGCATGTGTTGAGGCGAAAGAGAAGGTGAGGTTTCAATGCACTGAAGTTCCTTCCTAGCAATAGCCACTCTTCTTCCTGCTCCTGACATTGGATCGGAAATGGCAGACACGGTGGCTGTCGATCTGGAATGCATCGGAGAGTATAAGGACAATGTGGTCTTTTCCACTCGAAGTTTCCGACCCTGCAGTGGATGTGTGGCTCAACCGCATGACTTGGTGGTTCCAGGTAATTCAAGGTACTTCCCCAGATTTGCTTTTCTGAAATGAATTCCCTGAACTGCTACGTGACAATGCATGTGGGAATCGCAGGTAATGACGAATGCGAAGGAGCAAGTCGTAATGCATACAAATTCGTTCGGCTTGTACGTCAAATGGGATGGAACACAGACATTGGAAGACTACGTGACACGTTTCAGATGTGCGTACAAGGACAACCTCTTCGCCAGGGAGCTGCAGACAGCAAGAAGGAGCGTGGAGTTTACACATCAGGAGGGAGCGGGAAAAGCTGCAATGCGAATTGTTTACAGGTGAAGCCCAGCTGTCCTTGTATGCGAAGCCTGGTTATGAGGTTTGTCTGGGAAATGCGGCACCGCATTCGCATTTTTATGTTTTGGTTGCACTCTGCGAGTACGTTGGTCTCAACTTTTGCTCACGCATGCTGACTGCCCTGCAGGTATATGAAATACGTGCTTCTTCAGACAGGGGCCCTGGCTCAAGAGCCCCCGTTCTTCATGGCTTGGACCGTGGCGGGCCAAGCTGTGTCTACACACCCGAGATGCAGAAACAATGGCATGCCGCGCATCTCGTTGGATGCCGTGGTACCTGGACATGTCTGGCGGAATTGTTGACGAGTCTGAGAAAGATCTGCACGCGAAAGCAGAAGAGAAGAGAAAGGAAAGACGTGTCCCTGCTCGGCCAGAGTCGGCAAAGGAAGCTGCTGCTCTGGAACAATCCAGAAAGGCAGCTGAGATGGCACAGAAGACGGTGGATGCAGCTGTGCAGGCTCAACAGAAGGGGTCGAAGAAGAAGCGGACTCGCCAGCAAGGAGCAGCAGTTGTGACACCAAGAAAAACGAAGAAGCAGAAACAGATAGTGCAGGAAGAGGGTGACGAAGAGGACTCCGATGGAGACTTTGCAACCAGCCCACCCCCCGAAACGCAGCCGAAATCCCCTGTGCCCACCGTTGTCACGAGAGGGACGAGAACAGGCTCGGCAAAGAAGGCACTCTTCAACCCCCGGGGGGCACCCTTTCGAGCCGGTGGAAATGAAGAGGCCGAAAGTGGATCCCGATACAGTAGTCCAGTGTGTGTAAATGAGAGTTTCTTGGCGGCTTTGGATGGACGGGCAGCCAAGTTGGCATACATGAAGACCATGGAGGGTCTGAAGGGCAGAGCACTGAAGAAGGCGGCTGCCGAAGAGCCTTCCGACACCCCTGGGTTTCTGAAGATGGTCTCGTTCTTTGAGAGGGTGTGTGCAGACAAGGATTGCAGGAGGGGCGGAAATGCCACCGAGTGGTCTTGCGATATGATCATCTTGGATATTCCGGACGGAGAGCCTGTGGAAGGACTGCAAGCTTTGCCATCTTGGAACAGGTACTCCGAGGACTTTTGGAAGAAAGGATTCGGGCTCGCCCGCATGGTGTTGGACGACAGAGGCTGTGTGGTTGTCCTGGCGAGCAGAGGCAAAAACACGCAGACAGGAATTGCGAAGTGGACCCGCAAGAGCGCCGTCCCAATTCTGAAGAAGAAGTGGACGTGCATCAACACATTGGGCCTTCGGTCGGAAGGGAAGAAGGTAATTACGACATTGGCACTCGTCCTTTCATTTTCTTAGGAGTTTTGAAATGCGGTGCCGCATTCGATTTGTAATCGTTCCCCACTGTGTATGCAGACGAAGCAGTTCGATGCATACTGCTTTGTGAAGGAGAACTCCACCTTTGCTTTCCGGAAGGAGGGATTGTTGGTTGACCCGAACTGCGACCCCATCGATTACGACGTCCTGTTCAACAACGTTCCCACGGAACTTCTCCCTCATAGCCTCACTTCAACTGAACCCCTGCGGTATTCACGACTCGGAGCCCTGCCTTCATTCAGACAATTATGGAGACATGCACTGACGTGGAGGGCACAGTGCTCGACCTCATCTGTGGGACAGGTATGCAGAATCTTGTTCTATGTTGTTCTGCAAATTCTCGTTATGCTTTAATCGCAACATCTGAAGGGCCATGTCATAATGTGTGGATGGCATTGTAACAGGTGCCTCAATGTGGGCGGTTTTCCGACCGGCACCTCTTTGCCTACGAGGAGGACACATCCGTCTGGGGATCCCATCTGGAAAGGCTGCAACGGAATGTGAAGGCTCCCATCGAAGCCAAAGACTCCTCGGATTCGTCGGAGTCGGAGGAAGAGACAGTGGACATTGATGCCGAGGAGAACCCGGAATACGAGTGAGTGCAAACATTGTAAGTTTGCAAAGCCTTCTGGGTGATTTTTTGTCAAACGCATTTCCGGACTGTGGTTCTCATTGGTCTCGTTGGTGATTGTTATGTGCAGGATTCCAGGATCCGGGTCGAAACATGTAGGGCCTACACTTCTTGCTAGGAAGAATGTCTCGTTCTTTGCGAGGGCCGACTTCATGACGAGCCTGGTGAAGGACTACTCCTTTCCTAGTTATGCAGCTAAACTCGCAAATACAGCGATTAGACGATGTGAGAATCCCAGTAAAGTAGAGCAGATTTTGGAGAGGGCTAGGGAGGACAGAAGGATAAGGAAAGAGTTGGCAACAGCTGAGACAGTAGACGGGTGCGAAAGTTCATATGTGATTCAGCGGATGAGAGCGATGCAGACAGGAGGACGACGACCCAACGGAGGTGAGATGGTCGGTTCCGCAAGGGGAAGATGGGATTTTCGAAAGCCTGGCCACCGAGCAGTCCGCTGGAGATGAGGAAGGCAATGACGGGGTGGAGGCGGAGCAGGACAGTCAAGGACAGGACGACAATAGTGATGATTTTCAAGATTAATAGAATTTTAATGAACTCTCTGTACATTTAAATTCTCTTCCAGAGTATATAAAGGAAATTCTCCCCGTCCTTCATGTCTCCTCTCCCATGTGCTTCTCAACGACAACATCGTCCAAACCACGTCCCTCCCAAAATCGGAAATGCGGCACCGCATTTCCATGTCGGAACGGAAATGTGGCAACTGCAAAAACCTCCTTTGGAAATGCGGCACCGCATTTCCAAAACCCGGGCAAGAACAATTTTCCGTTTCATGGTTTGGACATCAGAAACTATTCGGCCGAACGGGAATGCGGTGCCGCATTTCCGTTTTCGACACGGCAGTTTTGCCGATTGCCAGCTCCTTCCATGGAGGTAAATGGATATGCCACCCTGCATGCGGAGGTCGAACATGGAAATGCGGTCCCGCATTTACATTTTGGAGATGGATGTTTTTGCAACTGCAGACCCATCGACGGAAATGCGGCTCCCCATTCCATGATGCTAGACGGGAATGCGGCACCGCATTCCATTGTCCAATAAGAAATTTCGATGACGTACATGGAAATGCGGCGCCGCATTTCCAAAACAGACATCGTTGTTTGTCCAATTCCAAACCCTTTGACGGAAATGCGGCACCGCATTACATTGTCCAATAAGAACTTTCGATTGCCAAACATGGAAATGCGGCGCCGCATTTCCAAAACAGACATCGTTGTTTGTCCAATTCCAGTCCCGTGTGGGCATTCCGTCTTGTTGGACCGAAATGCGGCACCGCATTCCATTGTCCAATACGAAATTTTGATGACGGACATGAAAATGCGGTGCTGCATTTTCAGAACGGACATCGTTGTTTGTCCAATTCCAGACCCTTCGAGGGAAGTGCGGCACCGCATTCCATTGTGCTCTCCAGAAATGCGGTGCCGCATTTCATTGTCCGGTACGAAATTTTGATGACGGACATGGAAATGCGGTGCCGCATTTCAAGTATGGACATGGACAAGCATTAGCGATTGGACATGCTTGGACAATTCAAGGTCCAATATGGAAATGCGGTGCTGCATTTCCAATTCGAAGGATAGTAATGCCATGTCAAGAAATGAAATGTTGTACAACATTTCCGTTACGACCACAACGGAGGAAAGGGAGCTGCCAGAAATCGCTGCATGGAGAAAAATGAAATGCGGTGCCGAATTTCCGAGCTTCGGCATGTACATGTTTCCTTTTACTCATACATGGATTTCCTTCACCTCAGGACTCTGATATTGCTGATTCTAGTATATTCATATGGACAGACACATTGTAGAAATGAGACCACAAATTGTAAACAGTGGGCCAATTACGGCAGTTCTTGAACACAATGAAACACAAGCACACAAAAGTGAGGTACGATGGGTTGTTTTATTGATCGAACACGATGTCTCACATTTAGCAACTCCAGACAAATCTAAGCCCTTCCTCCTTCTACATGGGCGTCACCAAGTCGACGGAACTTCGATAGCCCTCAAAACAAGCTCATTACTGATGCGGCACCTCGAGGTAAACTGCAATGCGGTCGATCTGGTGCCCTTGGTGGAGCTGACGATAATGTCATGCCCATCAATCATACCACCATCATACATTGACAAGGTCACTGTGGGCCTCATGTGCCCGTGCGATTCGTCTTCGCAACTCAGCCGAATGTCTCCATACACTGGAAGAGCGGAATGAACTCCACGAATATAGTTTTCCCCAGTGCCGTCCTCCCTGGTCCACTGGCAGCAGTTCCAGCGCCAAAGTGAGGCCGTGCGTGATCTGTCCGGCATCCCATTCCACCTTGGTATATCGAGGTCAACAATTTTCAGGACCCACGGACCGCATTGACCCTCGCCCTCACCTCGCTCAAAGCGGTAATTGCCCTCCAAATACTCCATTGCGCTCAAAAACTCTCGCTTGATTCCAAAAGCGTCTGTGAAAACAGAGAGCCAGACAATGATGTCTCCTAATTGTGGTTTGAACATAGCATAATCGTGGCCATGATAAGGGCAGTCAGCAGGATTTCGACGGCACGGCATCGTTGAAAAAGAGTAGCGGAGTACGCTCAATGACAGTAGCTCCCTGATGGAGGAGGCAGCAGCACGGTGGCTGGAAGAAGTTCAAGCAAACGCTGCAATTCCTCACAAACACTCCATGGCACATTTAAATTTCCCCCCTACAGGAACCTGCACGGATGAAGATTGGTTGCTCCATGAATGTAGCCGTTTCAGTTTCCTTCCCTACCATGCAAACTATGGGTAGTCAGTGCCAGGTGGGCCTATAGCCACTCGAGACGACGAAGTCCATCCCCCCTTCGATGTAAATGCGGCGCCAAATTTCCATCCGGGGGATGGACTTCGGTGACAGATTTCAAACTATACCCCGTGGATGAGAAAGAGGTATCGGTTCATCCACCGCTGGCGTGATGAACACGTTACACGATGATCGGTGGGTACGTGGGACCCAGATGCTCCATTATTGGAGCCCGCACTGCTCTTCCGCTTCTCATCATTTCGAAAATCTAAGGGCTTCGTTGCTGTCCGCAAGGTCATTGTCATCGGCATCAAAGACGTCCTCAGGTCCTCCTTTGCAAGGATGCCGTGCTTCCGGAACCGGGACGACTGCCCTTATGGAGGCTTCGATTATGCAATGTATTCGGCCACATCGGGAGACATCGTTATCTGGTACACAGTTTACACAGAAGATACTGGTTCGAATGTGGAAACATTGTCCGCTTTTGAGTATATCCCAGGCCACTACGCCTTCGAGCGGGGTGACGATCTTGGTCTGAGGAGTCCGTGGCTCCTGCGCATCCTTGATTCCGATTTTCCCAGCTACGACGGACACCCATGCAGAAGAATGCGCACTGCTATGCTGTTGCGGTGGAACTGCTGCCAGTGGACGTGGGTGGACTCCATCGGAGAGACGTATACTCCTGAAGGAGTGCGCTCCTCTTCTCCATTGTATGGGGACATTTGCATTGGTGTGGACGACAAAAACGTGAAGCTTTCCATATTCGATGGTGGTATGATTGAAGGGCACGACATTGTGGTGAACATCAACAGGGGCGGTACAACGACTGAAATCCAATTTACCTGGAGGAGCCCGATGACTCATGAGCTACTTCTCAGAGCAGTCAAAGTCCCATTGACAACGTGACTTGTATTCAGAAGGCACAGGGCTAAAGATTTGTTTGCACAATCAGCACAGTAGACGTGCTTCAAATGCAATTCATGTGGATCAATACAAACCCCAAAGTGCCGTCTTTTTGTTCTATTATGTATCCATCATTCCCAGAATGCATCATTCCTCATTTCGTTTGGGATTGGGAGTGTGGGTGGATTTTGCAAGTGGCTGGTAGGCTGAAATGGGCCCCCATTGTACAGAGCTGTACCACCCTACCATTCGTGAAACATTGCCTTTCAATATGTAATTCTAAAAAACATTGCCGAACTTCCTTCATCGGGAGCTCTTTCTCCCCCTATGACCGTGACACCCTAAACCCTATTCCCACGGACACCCATTTCCACAAAATATTCTTGCTCATGTTTTTTACGACACTTACGACTCTGCTCATGGCTCATGGCTCATGAAATAGCAGCCCCCCTCAGCACCATCTGCGAGGGTCTCTCAGGCTGAAAGTCGGGGTCATCCTCACCAATAGCCTCTATGGTTGCTGAAAAAACCGGGAGCGCCTCTCCAAAAGCGTTGCGACGTATTGCTGCAATCCACGGAGGGACAGAAGGCGTGGGCATACTGAGCGATGAAGCAAAGGAGCAGGTGCGGGAGCAAAGAGGCGGTTTGGCGGAAGACGAGAAAGTGGTGGCTTGATGGAAGTTGCTTTGCGGCGACGCTTCTGGAAGACGTTTCGAAGATGCGCCACTAACATTGCAGGCCCCAACGGGTGCCTAATCGACACGTACACTACTTGAAAGGTCGTAGTCATCACCTGAAAACGCACAATTTCCGGCAAGTCTGCACAGACTTCCCGGCACTTCAATCCCCAACGCGTGACCACACGACACGTGCAGTGCCGCAAAACGTCACACGTAGCGCCTGAATGTGGAATTTTGCGGCAAGTCTGTGCAGACTTGCCGGTGATGTCTGCCTGATAATGATGTTTCCGGGAAGTCTGCCCAGACTTCCCGGATTACATCAGCCTAAAAACGGGTAATTGCCGGGAAGTCTGTGACGACTTCCCGGCTGGTCTATCCCCAAATCTAAGGGTAGCCTGGACGCCTGACATTGCATGCGAGGACTGCACATCGGTTTTCCGGGAAGTCGGCACAGACTTTCCAGTGACATTGCTATTAGTCCGCCCAAAGTTGGACTTTCGCGGCCGCCGGGGGTGCATTTCCGGTAAGTCGGCACCGACTTGGACGTTATTTTGATGCCTGCCCCTAAAAACTGAGTCCCGGCAGGCTATTTTGGCATATTTCGACAGTTTCTCGTCAGAAAGTGCCGAAAGTCGTCACAAACTTGCCATTTTCGTGCGTCCACGTTACACGAAAACTACATTCCGGCAGACCATTTCCGGAAGTCAGCTAGGACGGCTGTTTTCGAAGTCGAGGAGGTGGGAGAGGATGGCGCTGTGGAAACTCGGATTGTCAGTCCTAAACGAAATGATTTTGCGCGGGCCTATGTCATTCCACACGAAACAGGTTGACAATACATTGTATATGGCCAGCAAGCATCATCGTCGAGTGTGTCGGCATCCCTTACTCCACCGACTGCCGCATCCATATTTGGCCCACGTCTTGCGAAAACGAAGAGTATTCAAATATTGAGTGAGGATGATGAGGACTGCATGGTGGTTGGCAGCAGACGAGCATACTCCGCACCTCCGCGCATGATAACGGCTATGCTATGAGGGCCAAACAGCGAGCGTCACAACGGGACATACCGGGTGGTGATTGGTGTACACTACCTGGTCACGGGCAGAAAAGGCTAACTACGCGGTACTTAGCAAATGGCGGAACAAGGGTACATTACCACGGGAGCAGTAGTGAGTAGTGTAATAACCGTGGGCCGTGAACCACGATATCACACGGCCACATTAGCATCGGCTTTAACCAATAGAGGGAGTAGTGGACCGTTTACCACTATGGCTCACGACCACTACAACGAGCCATTTTTTTAGCAAACCTTTTAGGTTGCGTAGGCAGTTATGCAAACGGTCATTAACGACCACAGGCTGTAATGGCTCTTTCGAGGCCATCGAGATGATTTTGGTTCGCTTTCCGACTTGGCCAATATGTTCAATGTACCATGGAAGAGGCCCCAGAGTAATATGAGATCAACCAAAATTTGTTCAATGGGCCGACGGATGGTTGTCCATCCAAATGATTTTCGTTCGCTTTGAGACTTGGCCAATGTGTTCAATGTACCCTCTGATAGGTCTTAGTGTAATATGAGATCAATCGAAATTTGTTCAATGGGCCAATGAGGCGTTCAGTTGTCATCTGGTTTTTGTTCATTGCGAAAAAAAAATCCTGCAATGCGTGCACGGCTATTGCACCCATTGAACGGATGTGGTTGAAGCCCCTCTTTTGCCCGCATGTGCTTGAACATGTGTGCAACACATGTGCGGAGACACAACAGACGAATCAATCATTTGCCTCCCCATCGACACCAAGCCATTCCATAATGTAATTGAATTTAAATTAATTTTAAGCCAATAAATAGGTTTGCACTGCCTTTCATTGGGGGTTTCTGGCACGTATGGATTTTGTTTTTGGCTCAATTTTGTTCTGCGGCCTCCAGCATCCCACCACTACTCCCCCGCCAAAATTTGGACCAATCAAAAATGCCCCAAAAAAAAAATGTTCTCTTCGCTCACTATTGTAGAACTCTCTATGAAGAGTGCATGAAGTTGAACACAAATCAAGTTTAGAGTGCAAAACAGGGAAGAAACTGTGGTTTTGGGTCCAAATGAATTATGTTCACTCCCAAATTTGGCATGCACGTTGCATATGGCTACATTACACGCCCCATTCAAAAATAGAATGAAAAAAAAATCGTGAGCACGCGAAACACAGTCCAACAGGTCCCAAAGCAATAGCAGATCTAGCGGAATACATTCAACGGGTGAACGGATGGTTGCCCATCCAAATCATTTTTGTTTGCTTTTAAACTTTGCCAGTACGTCCGAGACACCCTCTCAAATATCAGATCAATCGAAATTCATTCGATGGCTCAACGGATGGTTGGCCATCGAGATGATTTTGGTTCGCTTTCCGACTTGGCCAGTATGTTCAATGTACCATGGAAGAGGCCCCAGAGTAATATGAGATCAACCGAAATTCGTTCAATGGGCCGACGGATGGTTGCCCATCCAAATGATTTTCGTTCGCTTTGAGACTTGGCCAGTGTGTTCAATGTACACTCTGATAGGTCCCAGTGTAATATGAGATCAATCGTTAACGATTAATCATGAATCATCCAACAGGGGAACTGTTGGTTCACCCTTTGAACCATTTAACATTGACATCATACTTGTCCAGTAACTTTAAGAGGGCATGTACAAGACACTCGCAAAGTTTCAAATGAATCCAAAATCATTTGGCAGGGAAATGATTGGTTCACCCATAGCTAATTTCAGGGGCTGAAATTGCCATTTATGGGGCTCGAATTGCCAATTTCAGGGGCTGGACTTGCAATTTGAGAGGTTGAAACTGCCATTCCAGGGGCTTCAATTGCCAATTTCAGGGGCTGCATTAGCAATTGCCATTTCACAGGCTACAGTTGCAATTTGAGGGGCGGGAATTGTCATTTCAGGGGCTAGAAGTGCAATTTGAGGGGTTGGAATTGACAATCTCAAGGGCTCAAATTACAATTTGAGGGGCGCCGGGGTTGATCATTTTAGGGACTGGCATTACTAATTTTAAGGGCTTGAATTGCATTTTGAATTGTAATTCAAGGGTTACAATGGGCCATTGGGGGGCTAGAATTACCAAAGCAATGACATCCAAAGCAATATAAAATAATTTGATAGCGGAATGATTGGTTCACCCTTTCAACCATTTTTTTATTCACGTCATACTTGTCCGGTACTTGTAGGAGGGCATGTGGCTGACACTTGCAAAACTTCAAAGCAATGTAAAATCATTTGATAGTGGAACAATTGGTTCACCCTTTCAACCATATTCTACTGACCTCAGACTTGTCTGGTACCTTTAAAATGGCATGTGAAAGACACTTGCAAAGCTTTAAAGCACTCCAAAATCATTCGATATGTTCATGATTGATTCACCCTTTCAACCATTTTAGATTGATTTGAAACTTGTGAAAGACCTGTAAGAGGGCATGTACAAGACACTTGCAAAGTTTCAAATCAATTTAAAATCATTTGGTAGGGGGACGATTGGTTCATCCTTTAAACCATTTTAGATTGATGTCATACTTTTCAAAGACGTGTAAGAGGGCATGTAGAAGACACTTGCAAAGTTTCGGAGCAAAAAAAATATCATTTCATCGGGGAAGTTTCCGTTCACCCTTTCATCCAATTTTGAATTGAACTGGATTTTTACTAAATAAAATGATTTAGAGGGCATAGGATTGTGGGGCGCAATGAGTGTGGGGCGCAATGATTTTGTTTTTGGCTTGATTTTGTTCTGTGAGTTGAACCCTCACACCACCACATCCTTGCCAAAAAATGTACCAAAGAAAAATGTTTGGAAAAAAACGTTCATCCTTTGCTCTATGCTCACTATTGCAAAACTCTATATGAAGAGTGCATGAAGTTGAAGATAACTTCACCTTGGAGTGCAAATGAGGGAATAAAATGTGTTGGATGCAGACGATGTCTGTTCATGGTGATATTTTGCATGCAACTCTTCATGTTGTTATCAAGCATATGGCTCAGAATGGAATTAAAAACAATTCATGTGCAGGCGAAATGTTGTTTCTCCTTATGAATTTGAATAATCGATTCAAACAACTTTGTTGAAGTTCAACTTTGGTCCATATGTGCTTAAATACGTACAAATCACGTACACAAAGTTGCAAGCGAAGAAATAATCATTTGCCCCCCGAACGACTCGTTAAACCTTTCAACCAAATTTCAATCATGAATCATTTAATAGGGGAACTATTGGTTCACCCTTAGAACCATTTTAGATTACCTCATACTTGTTTGGTAACTTAAAGAGGGCATGTACAACACACTCCCAAAGTTTCAAATCAATCTAAAATCATTTGGCAGGGGAACAATTGATTTACCCATTGACCCGGCGTACACTGTCACTCTTCAAGATTCGTGGGTGTGGTGCTTGATTATCCCATATGATGGACCCAGGTGCCATGGCCAAGTAACAAACCATTAAAACATTATGGTACGAGACAAACACAATTGAAAACAACATTTATTCAAACATGATGTAGCGTCAGAGGTCTACAAGTTTCTATCCATCCTCCAGCAATTTTTGGGCTCAGGCCAATTGAATAGCCCCCAAGTTTTCCAGAGCGGAAGCAAAACAGGTTCCAGTAGACATATCGTTGAACAGGCTTGCATCGAACGTGTTACCCCCATTTATTGCCTGGGCTATCTTCCCAATTGCAAAGGTTTCTGATGGCACGGTTAGAGGGGGCCTACGAGGTGTGCCATCTGACTGGTTGTTGGCTACATTATGAACAATTGCAATTTCAGGTGCAATCCACCATCTATGTGCGAGAGTCTTTATCATATTGTCTCTGCTTTCGAAAATGTACAACGTGGTTTTTGGGTCATCCGTCGTGGAGGCCATCCCCCAATCGCATACCCCGATGTACACATCTTCAGACCCTTGTGGAAAATGCAACAAGATGTTGTCGGGGGACATGTCGTTGTGTAAGAGGTGGTGATTATGGACGTTGAGCGTGATGTGCAAAAGCGCCCATGCCAATTGGGTGCGATTCTGTCGGAATCGAACCAGTCGGTTGACCTCCTGCATTTCCTGCTCCGTCCCCCGTCGTTCCATTAACTCCCTGTTATCCCGATCATTCCCCTATTTCCTGTCAATACTCAACCATGATCGTATGGTCCCCCCATTCCACCAATGTGTGTAACCTTCATTTCGACGTGGATGCAACGCAAAATACTTTATGATGCCGAAATGATGGAACTTTACAGCCAACGCCTCATTGTTATGTTGGACTTTGGCAAGCTCAACATTTGTTTCCCTGGGCGTTTTCCCTGCTAGCTCCCAAGATGGAGGAATGAATTGATCCCCAACAATTCTAACCCTCCGAATTGTACCATACCCTCCCTGTTTGGGCGCGTCGAGTTGTTGTACCTGTGCGTTTGTGGATATGTATCTCACGTTCAATGCCGCATCCGCAGACGAGGACCCTGCCTTCCATGGGAGTGGTTTTGTACGTCGTTTGGCGTAGGCCTTTGCCATGTCAGACCACCAATCCACAAGCACAAAGAACTCCTCCTCCGAAGTTGACATGCGACCTTCAGCTACAGGTGTTCTCGTAACAAATTTGTCCATGGTTTGCCTCAGATTCCATGTGGCATCATGGGCCCGGTCCTCCTCCCATTCATCCCCGGCCAAAGCCTCCCACATTCTCATCTCTATATTGTGCTGGAATCTAAGGAACCCCTCATTCCCATGCTGGACATACAAAAGATTCAAACGCATTATGTCATTGTCCTTCAAATAATCCAGCACTACTTGCTTCACCACCTTCGCGGCCTCTGCGCTTGGATAGTCTTTTTTGTTGACCTGACTATCCCATTCATGTGCATGTTTACGCTTTCCACCTTTACGCCCACTTCCCGAGGAACCCCCTGACACTGCGTTCGAAAGAACGTTTCCAGACATGATGAAGTATTCTGCGGAATAGACGCGGCTTCGTAACGGAAAACTAAACCCAGACTATTGATAACTTTATATACTAGCAGACCAATTTCCTCACCCTCTATTGGTATAGTACCCAAAGCAAACTCTCCCGCAGTCCCAGGAAAAAAAGACAAAAACTCCTCCCCCACACAAATCCACTTTCTCCCCCCCCACGCTCAGTCCTGGCCACCGAAGTTCAAATTCCAAAAAACCCCAGAACCGCACTCACAGAGAGGGGAAAAAGTGGGTTGGGAATGAGGGGTAGGCCCTTATATACTGCCTGGAGAGGCCTGGCGTGCGACCGCCTTTGCTACCCATTCACGCCTCGCCACGTATCCAGGGAGCGGTCGCACCTAATAACAAAAAAGAAAAAGTCTGCGACCACCACCGGCTGGTGGTCGCACCCATTTAAAACATAATTAAAAATGTGCGACCATCCCCTGTTGGTGGTCGCACCCATTTAAAAAATAATTAAAAATGTGCGGCCATACCCTGCTGGTGGTCGCACCCAATTTAAAAAAATGAAAAAAACGTGCGACCACCCTCTACTTGTGGTCGCACCTATTAAAAAAAATGAAAATGCTGCAACCACTACCTGCTGGTGGTCGTACCCATTTAAAAAATAAGAAAAAATGTACGACCACCCCCTTCTGGTGGTCGCACCTATTTAAAAAAAATAAAAATTTGTCCGACCAACCTTTGCTGACGGTCGCATGATTGACAATATAAATCATAATATATGAATTTTACAAATAATTAAAGAAGTCCACGTAATGAGGCCACATCGGTTGCCACGTCGGTTCTCATAATAAATAGTCAATAGTAAAGTAAAATAAATAAACATATTTATGTACAGTAACGTAGGTTTAGGACGTGACGTGACGCACGTCCGTCGCTGACGTCGGACGTGACGCCGACGCGTCAACGCCACGTCACGTCCAAATTTGCAACTAGGATGAGGGGTGGTAGTATGAGAGACGATGATCTGAACTATGAAGAAGGCTTATTTACATAAAGGAAATAAATAGTAGCATAAGAAATAGGAAAGCGATGGAGGAAGAACTATAATATCTGTGATCATTTTCCATATTATAAAAAAGTCAGTTTTCCATTCCCTTCGTTTTGTGAAATAAATAAATAATTATGTAGCATATACAATTCAGAAATGGAGGGAAAATATGGACAAACATTGGTGCGTCTGCAGGGAGCAGACTTTGTCTGCTTTCGTTAGTTGAGTTTAAAGTTTTCTCTGATCTAGCTGAAAAGGATCAGGGTTATATTGCTCGAGTGAAAATAATAATAATAATAATGGAAACTCAAAATATATCTATTTTATTTATTAAATGTGATAGGTATTCTGGAGCTGACTATAAATGCTCTAAAGGATTTAAGAGATACTATAGCAGTTTCGGATTTCACAATGACAAGGAATCACTTAAACAACACAATTTTGGTGTCCAAAGATTTAAATTATGAATCTGTTGCAAGAAGTCCCACATTCATGGAAGTTATTTGTTGATGGGGCTGCTCGTAGTAATCCAAGCCATGCAACAATTGGTGTGGTTTTGATTGATCCGTTCGGTCTAATATAGAAGCAATTAGCTGAGTATATCGGTTTCCCAATTTCTAATAATGTGGCAGAATATAAAGCTCTCATAAGGGGTTTGGAGGAAACGAAGCTTCATGACATTTCTAGTGTTGAAATTAATATAGACTCTGAATTGGTCTACTGTCAAATCACTAGAGAGTATAATATTTATGATAGGAAACTTCGTCAATTGAATGAAGAAGTCCAGAAGTTGTTAAAATTATTTGACTCTGTCACAATAAAATGTATTCCAAGGGAGGAAAATCACCTAGCAGACTCATTAGCAAACATAGCTTTGAATGCTAGAGTGGGGTTAGAAAGAGTGTTACATTGAATTCAGACCACTGAATTATTGATCGTCATGCCCAATGCAATCTATTTAAACCAATTCCATAATACTACATTTTATTATGACTTATGTCAGATTTAGCTAACACTTCTGGAAATTCTAAAATTGATTTCCTTAATGAAGCTCGTTTAAGATATTTGACTCCAAGACAATTACGTGTCGAAATAAGAAGTAGATCTAGGCAGCTTGCGTGAGCACGAGAAGAAGCCGAAAGGGAACGAAGAAGGATCCTAAGAACATCTGGACAACCAGAAGATGAGGAACAACCTCAAGAATCTTTATCTCCTAGAATCCTTTTGTCTGCCTTTATTAATTTGAATATTAATACCTCAAATGTTAAAGTCCCAGCCAACCCAAATCCTAGTGTAATTAATATTGTACCACCTATCATGGTTGCCTAACAAGCCGCGACAGGTTTGCCTATCGTCATTCCAGCTAATACAACTGCACCACCTAATATAGTAAGGGATATACCGCTATTTTATGGTTTAGTTACCGAAGATGTTGAACAACACATTCAAAAAAATTTACATGTGTGTGCAGTCAGCCTTGTAGTAGAGGATGCCCATAAAATGATGGTTTTTCCTTATACTTTACGAGGGCAGGCTGACGCATGGTATTATAGACAGGTTGCAGCCACATTCGTCACTTGGCCAGATTTACGCGCTGCGTTCCAATTGGAATTTAATGCTGTAAAAGACATCCAAAGTGCAATGATGGAATTATCTCAAGTTAGACAAGGTATTGATGAGATAGTTGAAAATTACGCTAATAGGTTAAAAGACCTAGCAAGAAAATATGAAACAACATTGAATTTAGATCAGATGGTTTTGAAATTATTCTTTATTCAAGGGCTGAAATATGAACATCAAATTCATGTAAGGTCAACTAATCCAGCCACTTTGACTGATGCCATTGCCAGAGCAATATTATATGATCGTGCCATAAGAAGCACAAGGATAAATCCCATGGTTAATGCAACGCAACCTTCTATGGTACCTATGGGGTCCACCAATATGGTAGGATTTAATGGAGAACAGTTCAATGGTGTTAATAATCAACAATCACAAGCATATTTGAACCCAACTCCCTTAAATGTTCTGCCACCCTCTAGACCTTTTGATTCTTTTAGTCAAGCAATTACTCTAGCTCCAAAGCACGAGGAAACACATTGGGAGGGCTTAAAGGATTGGATGAATACCGTCACCGAGAATTTAAAATCTGTAAATCAGAATATGGTTTTTATGCTTAAAACGCAAAATTTAATGGGAGGTAGGCCTGTGCAATCAAATGAGAAAAATCAGCTCATTTGTACCACATGCAATGGGAGAATTCATACTGCGCAAAATTGTAAAGCCCATGTCATGTGCGGCATTGCCATAGACCTCACCATTATGAGTCAGAATGCTTTCGTAAACAAAAGGATGAAGCGACAAGAAATAGAACTCAACCTGGTCCTATAAATCATAGAAACCAAGAAGGGTCACATCCTAAACCCGCATATTCTTGTTCAAATCGTAACAAAGAATAGTTTAACGCGAGACAAGGGTGCTTCTTCTTCAGGTGTGAGTTTAATTATGGTCGAAAAATCTTCATCTGTACCGAAGGACGGGATTAGGTCTAAAGTAAGAAATAACACACGGGAAGTGTGGGAAGTAAGCACTCGGTCTAAAGTCAAAAACCCCGTTAAACAACCTGAGCCTGTCCCTGAGGATGAAGATGAAACTAATGAAGAAATTAATGACTTTTGCATACCCAAGCAGTCTCCTAAAGAACAAGATCAAATAAAATAATCTGGTCAATGAAAAGAATATTGTAGAAGAACACCTTCCTAAAGTCAATTGACCAAAGACTGTCACTTTTGCTGACCAAAATCAGGAGTTCAAAAGGAAAGAAGAAGAACTTCCAATAAAGAAATACGCAAAACCTTATAGTGTATTAGAAGACTTGGCAGAAAATAAGGCCAATATTACGTTATCCCAGTTGATAACTATTTGTCCAGCTATTCAAAAAGAATTGAAATTGGGTCTAGTAAGAAAACGTAAACCAGTAAGGGTCATAAGAACGTTGGATTCAGCCATTATAGATAGAGATTGCCCCAAGGTAAATTGTATTGTGAATGAACTGGAAGTATCTGGAGCCTTGGTTGATGCAGGGTCGGGGGTAAATGTGATGACTTTAGTAGCCATGAAGGAACTAGGGTTGAAATTGTATGGACCGTCTCCTTACTCATTGAGAATGGCTGATCACACTTCCGTGAAACCAGAAGGTATCATAATGAATGTAGAAATATCGGTGGCTGGTCAAATCACTAAAACCCACTTTCATGTGTTAAGAGTAGATAATCCTCGTTGCGGATATTTACTTCTTTTAGGAAAGCCTTGGCTTCGAGAGGCTTACGTCGTAGTACATATTCCTAGAGGCATTCTAGCCATAGGCAAGGGTCCAAAAAAAGTGGTAGTGGATGCTTATCCCCAATTAACTTCTGAATCAAACCAGTTAAGTGAGCTGGAATATTTTACAAGTGAATCAGATGAATATGATAGCTTCGACGAAGAATTGATGTATAATGAAACAAAAAAGGGTTTTACCAGAAGAGTTCAAGGGAGTTCTAGATGTGTTGTTTTCAGAAGCACTTGAGATTTTAGATGGAGTCGATGGTTTTAAGAGTACCAAGGAAGAAGTCTCTGACAAGCTGGAAGTACAAACTAAAAGTTTGAAACCAGATGTTATTGAGCTAAATATAGGTACTGAAGGAGAGAGTAAACCAATCAGACTAAGTAAAGAACTTACAATTAATGAAGTCAATGAGTTCACAGCTTTGTGTAAAGAATTTAAAGACATTTTTGCTTGGTCATATACGGACTTTAAAGGAATACCACCAAGCATTGTGACGCATAAAATTCTTTTAATGCCAGGAGCCAAGCCTATTCGGCAATGCCAAAGGAGGTTAATCATGTGCGCTTAGAAGCCTTACAAAAAGAGGTGATGAAATTAAGAGATAATGGTTAGAATGGGTCTCGTCAGTAGTAGTTGTCCCGAAGAAAATAGGGGGTTTAAGGGTTTGTGTGGATTATTCAGATTTAAGGTAACCAAAAAGGATTATTATCCATTACCTTTTATTGATCAAATTTTAGACTCAGTGGCCGGGAAAGAATGTTATAGTTTTATGGACTGCTTTTCCGGGTACAACCAAATAGCTATTGAGGAGAGTGATAAATTAAAAACAACATTTTCCACTATTTGGGGTACTTTTGCTTACCACGTCATGCCCTTTGGTTTGTGTAATGGTCCAGGGACATACCAACGGATGATGAATAACGCTTTTCAAGAATATCTTAATGATTTTGTAAGAATTTTTG
Organism: Takakia lepidozioides; assembly: GCA_030704615.1. Lineage (NCBI taxonomy): Eukaryota > Viridiplantae > Streptophyta > Takakiopsida > Takakiales > Takakiaceae > Takakia > Takakia lepidozioides. The sequence continues at coordinate 56,876,147 of CM060733.1, forward strand.
TTGACGATTTATGCTGTTGCACTACTAAAAATGAACATCTTAAAGCTTTAAGAAAATGCTTTGAAAAATGTAGATTGTATAGCATAGCCCTCAATCTATGAAGTGTTCTTTTGGGGCTAGGTATGGAGTTTTGCTAGGACACGTGATTAGCCAAAAAAGACTTCAGGTAGATCCAGCAAAAATTGAGTTAATAATGAAAATGCCACCACCAACTAATGTGAGAGAGGCACGCATATTTAATGGGTCAACTAGTTATTTTCGAAGGTTTGTAAATCACTTTGCATTAATAATGCTACCTTTAACCAATTTAACTAAAGAAGGAATAGTATTTGATTGGGAGGGAAATCCTCTTTGTCAATTAGCATTTCAAACTATTAAACAAAAATTAGTAACTCCTCCAATAATGCTAGCCCCAGACTTTGGCAAAATATTTTACTTATATGTGAGTGCTACTGAAGTTTCGGTGGCTAGTTGTTTAGCCCAGAGAGTGGAGTTGGATCATCCAATAGCTTATGCGGGGGTTGTTTTTTCATGAGCGATGAGCAGATGAGCCATGAGCCATGAGCAGAGTTCCCGAACCTCCTCCATACCAAAATCTGAAGGGACGTTGGAGGCTCAGATCCGGTTCGGGATGTGTGCGAAGCTGATATGGCCACATACTTAATGTCTAGGATGTATAAATGCAAGGTATTGGAAGGTGTACCACCCAATTCCGCGCGTCACATACACTACCAGAGTTAACCGAGGGCGAAGGGAAACGAGAAGTCGGCAGCGACTTCTCGTGCCTGGTGATCAGTAAAGTCTGTGCCGACTTCTAGAACAGAAGACCTAGGGGAAATGTAACTTAAAAAGGGCAGGCGGAGAAGTCTGTGCCGATTTCTCCCAAAACAGATCGTGTGCTTCAGTAAATAGGAAAATACAAGTAGGGACCGGGAAGTCTGTGCCGACTTCTGGCCCACAATGAAATGACATTAATTCGGAAAAAGACAGGGATTGTGAATATTGCTTAGAATGCAGATGTACTCCAACATTTTCCATGCTTCAAGACAATCTGTCATACTACTTTTTTGCTCTATCCATTGCATAGAGCTGCACAGAAAATAAACACGAAACAATTTTTTGAATTTACATAAACGTTTAAGGGTAACAAGGTTAAGGAGTGCCCTCACTGGTAGCGTCCCCATATTCCATCTCCATATCGTCCACCACTTTCTCGATGATCTCATCGACATCATCATCGTCATTTTTTTCTGTCGATGGATCAGAGCTCTCACTACCTAGCACAACACTATATTCTACCAGATGTTTAACCTTCCTCAACCTTTTAACCGCTCGTGTCTCACCTGGCCACATTGGCCCTTCGACAATTCGGGGGAATCCTGCTGAGCTAGCCTTTCTGCCATGTTTGCTGCACAGTCAGGAAGACACATAAGTTTGGGTGGGGTGAAGAGAACAGCAGTTGCTTTTCGATGAAGATCTGCCCTCTTCTCGGCAATCTGTGCCCCGGTTATCAGCGTCACGTCCGTCAGTCAGCGTCAGGTCACGTCAGACCTGACATTGACGGGACCTTCATCACGTCAGGTTCCGGGAATATTCTAGTAAAAAAAGTATCAGGTAAAATATTGCCACTTAAGCAGCCACGTCGCCGACACGGTGGCAGTGACAAATATATTTTAGAAAATAATAAAATGAAAGCGACCGCCAATTCTGGTGGTCACTTTATATTTCGAAAATTTAAAAATAAGAGCGACTGCCAATTCTGGCGATCGCTTTATATTTCGGAATTTTAGAAATAAGAGCGACCATCAACATGGCGTTCGATTCATTTTTTTTTAAATAAAAAAAACAAAATTGGCGGTCGCATTGGCGATCGCCTAATTTTCTTTAAAAAAAAGGAACCTCCGTATTGGCGGTAACATAATTTTGAAAATATATAAAAAACAAACGACCGCCAGAATTGGCAGTCGCTTGTTTTCAATAATACATCAAAAGCAAGCGACCGCCATAATATGGCCGTTGCTTTATTTTATAAATATATTTAAAAAAACCAGCAACCACCATAATATGGCGGTCGCTTTATTTTTAAAACATATTTTAAAAAACCAGCGACTGCCATAATATGGAGGTCGCTATATTTTAAATATATTAAAAAAACCAGCGACCGCCATAATATGGCGGTGGCTTTAATTAACAAAAAAACAAAAACAAAAACAATAACAAAAACAAAACAGTGAGTGCCATAATATGGCGGTCGCTTTATTTTAAAATATTAAAAAAATATTAAAACTATTAAAAATATAAAATATAAAATATAAAAAAATATTTTTAATTTCAGAAAATGCAGCGACCGCCAGTAATGTCAGCGCATTTATTTTTTATTTTTTAAAATAGAGCGACCGCCATTATTGGCGGTCGCTTTTGTTTTTGGTTTTTTAAAATAGAGCGACCGCCATTACTGGCGGTCGCTTGTATATTTTTAATTTCTGAAAATGCAGCGACCGCCATTAATGACGATCGCTTTTATTTTTTATGTATTTAAATAGAGAGACCGCCATTATTGGTGGTCATTTAAAAAAAAAACAAAATAGACCGACCGCCAATATTGGCGGTCGCTTGTATATTTTTAATTTCTGAAAATACAGCGACGGCCAGTAATGGCGGTCGCATTTAAAAAAAAAAAATAGAGCGACCGCCACTATTGGCGGTCGTTTTTGTTCATTTATTTATTTTTAAATAGAGCGACATCCATTACTGGCGGTCGCTTGTATATTTTTAGTTTCTGAAAATGCTGCGACCGCTAGTTATGGCGGTCGCTTTTATTTTTCATTTTTAAAAATAGAGCGACCGTCTGGTGGTCGTTTGTATATTTTTAATTTTTGAAAATGTTGCCACTGCAGTAATTGCGGTCGTTTTTATTTTTTATTTTTAATTTTTTATTTAATAAAGCGACCGTCGTTACTGCCGGTCGTTTTTTTTTGTTTTTTTTAAATGTAGCGACCGCCATGGTGGCGGTCGCTTCTAGAAGGTGTACCTTACGCGTGGACCGAGGAATGAGAGGGGGGGGGGGGGGCAGATAAGCCAAGGGAGGCTCATTCTCCCCTCACTTCCTTTCCACAGAACTTATGTACGATCGCCATTACGAATCCGCCCCGCCTGAAAATGCTGCGACCGCCAGTTATGGCGGTCGCTTTTATTTGTCATTTAAAAAAATTAAGCGACTGCCATTACTGGTGGTCGTTTGTATATTTTTAATTTATGAAAATGTTGCAACTTCCAGTAATGGCGTTTTTATTATTATTATTTTAAAAATAAAAAAAAATAGAGCGACCGTCGTTACTGGCGGTCGCTTTTTTGTTTTTTTTTAAATGCAGCGACCGCCATGGTGGCGGTTGCTTCTAGAAGGTGTGCCTTATGCGTGGACCGAGGAATGAGAGGGGGGGGGGGTTTGCAGATAAGCCAAAGGAACGTCGTTCTCCCCTCACTTCCTCTCCACACAACTTATGTGCGACTGCCATTACTGGGGGTCGCTTGTATATTTTTATTTTCTGAAAATGTTGCGACTGCCAGTATTGGCGGTCGTTTTTATTGTTTAATTTTTTAAATAGAGCGACCGCCATTACTGGCGGTCGTTTTATTGTGTTTTTTTAAAAATGTAGGGTGGCGGTCGCTTCTAGAAGGTGTGGCTTACGCGTGGACCGAGGAATGAGAGGGAGGGGGGGGGGGGGGGGGGGCAAATAAGCCAAGGGAGACTCATTCTCCCCTCACTTCCTCTCCACACAACTTATGTGCGACCGCCATTATTGGCGGTCGCTTTTGTTTTTTATTTATTTTTAAATATAACGACGGTGGTGTTTTGGGCTACCTGTAGCTGCTGCTCGTCGCCTGTCAGGAGTGGGAGGGCATTCATGCAGGTCCACTTCCTCTTCACAAAACGAAACGACGCATTGCTCGCTATCCGTCGAAGGTCCATCTCCGTCTTGCCGTCACCCTTGCAGAAAATGAGGAGTCGCCCCACATCATCCGTGATTGCATTTGCCAACGATATGACAGAGCTGATGTGAGAAAGCTTCCGAACATTCCAATCTGGCACAACACCCTGTGCTCCACAATTATGCACCATCTGCCCATCTGATATATCCACAATGACGAGGTCAGTGCCTTCCTTCATGGAGGGTTCGGATACCCCCCCACGCACAGGCTCCCTCCTCTTCTTGTGGCGCTCAATGAAGGCATCTACCATTGCCCTCTCCGGTGGCCACCTCTTCGTGGTGGATTCGGTTGTCAGCCGCTACTCAACAAGTGCGAAGCTGTCACAATGGATGCATTTCACCTCACAAGTCGGCACAGACTTCTGCAGTGGACGCGCTTCAAACAAGGATTGTTTTATGGCTATGGGCAATGCCGTTGACTTAGGTACTCTGGTAGCAGCCCCCGGAAAAAGCAGACTTCGGCTGGGGCCACGACGTGCGTTTGCTAGGTCCATTCCACCTAGATGCTCGGTGATCCCCGTTATGCCATGTTGTTGAACCTGTTCGCCTTCCACCACCTGCACATCCCCTGTCTCATCCGCCCCTTCCTGGCTTTTCTCCATCTGGGCTTTGCCTTGTTTGGCAGGAGATGACTGCTCGCCGACTCTCTGAGCCTTCTTCGGCTTCTGCTTCCTGGTGCGGCCCTTTTTTGATGCTGCCTCCGCCACAAGGGCCTCCGTGGTGTGCTCAAGATGAGCGACAACGGCATTGTGGGCTTCTGCCGCAGCGGTCTCGCTGGCACGTTGCCGGGTGGAGGTGGTATTTCTTCACCTGAAGCAATCGTCTTATATGCTTCTGCCTCCTCCACAGGGATGAAGTTCGGTGGGCAGTCCAACCACCAATAACACTGCAAATGGGAGGACCGCACGTACTCTGTAATCTGCTTGCGATTGTACATCGTGCACTCAGACCGTGTACCTGTCCACTGAGAAACCATTGCCGGAATAGCCTGAATGTGTTTGTTGGGCAAAAGGTAGAAGTTGATGTACCTGAAAAAGTGAGGCATTTCAGATTCAGAAATCGGCACAAACTATTGCCATTGTCAGCATGCTGTCGGGAAATCTATGCAAACTTCCCAACTACCACGTCTTGAAATACAACACAGGGTTTGTATTGTCATATCTGTACACAAGTCAACGTGCAGGCTGTATCCCCCCCGGCTGCTCTAGGACACCCCAGCTCCTGCGTGGGCCCTCCACCATCTCACAGTGGAAAAGCTCGTTCCAGTACTCGACCATAAAATGCTCAATCCACCTGAGCAATCCCTTCATATCCTCCGTCTGACGCACCGCCAAAATCTTCGCCTTCATTAGAGAGTCCAGTTCCCTCTTCGCCGCTTGCATTTGCTGCAACAAACAAGGACTGTCAACATGGCCCTAAAATATCCACCAGACAATCAGATTACTGACATGTACATGCAAAGCCACTGCAAGTCTGTGCCGACTTCCCGAACTGCATGTACACGGGGAGATGAATAGAGTACCTGCCACCACCAAGTGGCCTTGTCCACCCAATCACTGAATTCCTTGTCTGTTGGTGACACCGGGAAGATTCGCCTGTTGGCCGGCGGCAAATTCCATAGTTTCAACCACCCAATCTTCGCCTCCGCAGAAACGAGGCTGGTGGCAACCATATGAAGTTTCTCAAGAGTCATCTCCGCTCTATCTAGGGCTTGCAACTTGTTGTAGTATGTTGTTATCTCAAAAAGGAACCCATCGCCAAGGGCTGGATCACAGATAGAACTGTACTTGGCAATCTTTGAGTGCCATTTAGTCTTACACACTGCCAGATTTGCATCAAGAGCTGATTCCACAATCTCTGCATTCTCCGGGGTGTTGGAAAAGTGGGAATACTCCGCCAGTGTATCATCCGTTATCTCCCGGAATGACTCATGTGCCATGAACTCGACAAGGCCCTCCCGTGTCAATGTCATCCAATTCGTGTCTCGTTTGTTGAGGCACTTGAGGTACACCTCATCGGACAGTGAATTCTTGTACTGCTCGATTGGAGTTGTTGCGCATAGCTGGAAATAGTAAAGCTTGTGTGCCAGGTCAGACTTCACATTGCCCTCTTCTGTCACCCTGCATAACAACATTGGAGTAAGCTACAGGGAGAGCAGGGTTGAGGAATGGGTAGTCGTTGCAGACTTCCCATACTATGGCAGTCCACAAAAGTAAGAAAACACCATTACATGCAGAGCCATAGCAAGACCTGGGAAGTCGGTCCAGACTACACACTGCCATTGCATGGCTCTGACAGGGTAGTCGGCATAGACTACTCACTCTCATGCCAGACCACATATTGGGTAGTTAGCACGGACTACCCGAGCAGAGAAGCTCACCATCAAACAGAATAAAATAGCATTGCATCAAACACAGCATGTTACAGAAAGCAACTGCAGAAGTCGGCACAGACTCCTCAGCACTGTCACTTCGCATGGGAAATCGGCACCGACTCCCTGCATCCTGCAGTCGGAGTAATCGCCGAGAAATGTTTGCGAATGTGAGCAAAACACTACATGACTGACGATAGTAACAATGCTCATATGAGCAGACTATGAAGAAACGTGAGTAGTCTTACACGTTCATGCGATTCATGGCCCTTCTGACCAAAGCGATGTCCTCTTGCTTCACATCCAGAATCTTTGCATTGACTGCATAGTGCCATTCAGGGTCGTCAGCATGCTGCTCTGTTATCACATCCATCCACGCCAAGTAGCGGTGGTTGCCGTCATAGATATACAACCATTGGTTGCTCAAGAACTCCCAGGTGGTGCCCTTGATGGCCTCCTCAAAGCAGCGGTCCTCCTCCTGCCAATGCATGTCCCAGGTTGCTCTATCCTCGGCCGTGATGGAGCGGTGTTGTTCGTTGCAAGCAGAAAGGACGCAAGGGCGTCGTTGTACCCATCTCCCTAAAAAAAAAGCTTCAGCTTCTCTACCCCGGGCATTTCAGCTCGCCGAACAGCGGGTAGCGTCCTCATCCTGCACAAGGGAACACGTGGAGGGTGGCCTTTTTGGAGAAGATGGGAAATGGAGCTGTAGGTGTGGTTCAGGGCGCTGTCTCTCAACGTCTTTAGAGCTCTCTGCTGTCTCTCTGCAGTGAGCACCACATCTACGCCAGGCGCTGCTGGACCCCTGGCATGCTGACCCCTGTGCGAGCTCCCTGCTCCCGGCAATGAGCGGTTTGATACCGACATGGGCGAGCGATCAGATTTGTGCTGCCGAGAGGAGGATGGGGCAGAGGCGTCTGCAGATCCGGATTGCCCTTTTGTGGTGTTCCCCCGCGCCTTCCCTCGCCTGCTCCTACTCGCTGCTCTGCGAACTGGAAACAATGGTGCGGGTCCTCAGCACCATCTGCGAGGGTCTCTCAAGCTGAAAGTCGGGGTCGTCCTCACCAATAGCCTCCATGGTTGCTGAAAAAACCGGGAGCGCCTCTCCAAAAGCGTTGCGATGTACTGCTGCAATCCACGGAGGGGCAGAAGGCGTGGGCAGACTGAGTGATGAAGTGAAGGAGCAGGTGTGGGAGCAAAGAGGCGGTTTGGCTGAAGACGAGAAAGTGGCGGCTTGGTGGAAGTCGCTTTGCGGCGACGCTTTTGGAAGACGTTTCGAAGATGCGCCACTAACATCGCAGGCCCCAAAGGGTGCCTAATCGACACGTGCGCTGCCTGACAGGTCGTAGTCATCACCTGAAAACGCACACTTGCCGGCAAGTTTGCATAGACTTCCCGGCACTTCAATCCCCAACGCGTGACCACACGACACGTGCAGTGCCACAAAACGTCACACGTAGCGTCTGTATGTGGAATTTTGCGGCAACTGCCTGATAATGATGTTTCCGGGAAGTCTGCCCAGACTTCCCGGATTACATCAGCCTGAAAACGGGTAATTGCCGGGAAGTCTGTGACGACTTCCCGGCTGGTCTATCCCCAAATCTAAGGGTAGCCTGGACGCCTGACATTGCATGCGAGGACTGCACGTCGGTTTTCCGGGAAGTCGGCACAGACTTTCCGGTGACATTGCTGTTAGTCCGCCCAAAGTTGGACTTTCGCAGCCGCCGGGGGTGCATTTCCGGTAAGTCGGCACCGACTTGGACGTTATTTTGATGCTTGCCCCTAAAAACTGAGTCCCGGCAGGCTATTTTGGCATATTTCGACAGTTTCTCGTCTGAAAATGCCGAAAGTTGTCGCAGACTTGCCGTTTTCGTGCATCCACGTTACACGAAAACTACATTCCGGCAGACCATTTCCAAAAGTCGGCACAGACTTCTGGCAGGTTCATTCTTGAAGAAGACATCATGAAGTGGGCTGCGCAATTTTTGCGGGTTCTTTTGCGGTTTGCGGCCTTGTGCTCAGAGGCAATTCTGCACCGACTTGCCGGTTCCATTTCGAACGGCTACGACGGACTACGTGGGTCCATCTGCAGGATACGTTGCACTGCCGTGAAGTCGTTGCAGACTTCCGGCAAACAGTCGGAATGTTAGGGATTTACGCGGATTCTGACAGGTAAGTTGCCGTTGGAAAATGCCAGAAGAATGCCGTTTGCTGAAGGCCAAACGTGCGCCACCTGGAAAGTGGTGGACAAGGACCGCTCCATTTCAAATTTCTCAATGTACATACAAACACTGACATCATTCTGTTTGTACTTGCACTCTGTTCAGAGCACACCTTCTACTGTGTCACTGTCAACATGGCTGAGCGCGTTCGCCTAACCTGTCCATCTGCAAATGCGTCTGTAAGAGTGGAAGCAAAGGATGGTTCGGTGATATTCGCAGACAAGGTTCTCAGATCTCGGTTTGAATTGCAGCCTAGGACGGCTGTTTTCAAAGTCGAGAAGGTGGGAGAGGATGGCGTTGTGGAAACTCGGATTGTCAGTCCTAAACGAAATGATTTTGCGCGGGCGTATGTCATTCCACACGAAACAGGTCGACAATACATTGTATATGGGCAGCAAGCATCACCGTCGAGTGTGTCAGCATCCCTTACTCCACTGACTGCCGCATCAATATTTGGCCCACGTCCTGCGAAGACGGAGAGTATTCAAATATTGAGTGAGGAGGATGAGGACTGCATGGTGGTTGGCAGCAGATGAACACACTCCGCACCTCCGCGCACGCGCGCAAACACCACGGAGGACGACAATGCACATGAGGTCAATGCCGACGTGTTTACTCCCACACCCGCAGATGCGGTTACAAATTCAATGGTGGACATCTTGCAGCTCCTACGCACCAGCACCACATCCCGCAGCGAGCTTTCTAGGATCGAGTTTCATAGTGTTCAAATAGTGAAGGTGAACCATTTATCCATAAGAGTAGATGGGGACATTGTGTACGAGTTGCCGCCGACAGAAAACACCAGTGCAGCGGGCCAGCTGGAAGGCATGGACCGCAAATATGACGGAAACCCATGGACTATAACAAAAACTACAAATCTGAATGAATTCAGGTATTATGAGAATGCTCTGCAATTTCAGAATGTGCGACCTTCTTGGAGAAGTCGGCACCGATTTCTAGTGTGTACATTGGTATCTTGCGGCACTATGAGATTTTTCTGCAATATCGAGAGTCATGTAAGTCCTTGGAGAAGTCTGTGCCGATTCCCAAACAGCACCAAGTTGAGTTTGTCATCCCGCTTCATTGAATTTCTTCATGACGCCGTGTGTTGCAGATATGTGAACTGTTTTGGGAGTTTGAAATGCGTACGGGCGACTTGCCCGTTTTTTGTGAGGGAGAGGTATCACAACGACACTTTGTGGCTGGGGACGTTGGATACGAAATTTCAAGCACAAATTATAATACCGGAGAGGACGTTTGTCTCCTCCATTTGTAACCAAGCTCCTACATGTATGGAGGCTTGTCCGGCGAAGATGTTTTATGTTTGCGGACCTCCTGCGATGACACGTTGTGCAGTCCATGTGGGATGCCACACCCATAGGAGTGCCACAGGCGCATCCAGAGAAGCTGTTGCGCGTGCAAATGAGGTATTGAGAGAGGAGCTCACCAGGTCTCCATCGGCACGACCAAAAGCTGTGGAGCTCAATGCGGCGCAGATGATTGTCATGCAACATATTATGTCGGCCGATGGGGGCGAAAGATGCAAACTTGACAGCGAGGAGTTGGAGGCTCTTCTGGATGCAGTTGAGGCATTTGGCAGCCCGGCAAAAAAAAATACCATCAACAGAATGAAATCACAGACAGGCCGGGGTGACGAAATGACCAGCTTGTTGCAAATGAAGTCTATGTGTGGGTATGAGTATATCCATTCCAGCAGATTTCCCAGGCAATGGAACGAGCATCAACGGTGCTTTGTCTTCAAAATGTCAACTGATGGGCCGGCATCCGGGGTGCATCTCGTGGATATGATGAATGTTGGCGGGCCATTGGAAAATAGCTGGGTGATGTTCGACAATGTTAAACGAATAAATGGATGGAGCACGATGGTCTGCCATGTGTACGAGCCCAACTACAGGAAGCTCATGACCATCGCCATTTGCGAGATGAAGTCGGAAGACACACCATCTCAAATGATTATGTGGGAGAGCATCAATGAGCAGATGGTCTGAGCAAGAAAGAGACCACCGCATTTCAGAGGATTCATGGCGGACAATGCGAATGCGAACTGGGTGGCGTACTACAACAGAACGCGGTATATCTGACTGCGAGACCGCGGTAGTCATGGGTTTCCTGACTTTGACCATGACTTCCCTATATTTTTGGACCAAATGGGGCTTCACGTAGTTGTTGAAATGATTGCGTGACTACGTAGTCCTCTGGGTGACTACATTGGTAGACTTCGTCATGACTGCATGGCTCCGCACTAGACGGAAGGTTGGTCAACGATGGTTGACCGGCGCGAGTTCACCACCAAACAGTCGTTGGAATGGCTTCTAGTGTGAAGCTTGGTAGCCAAAAGGTTAATTTTAAAAAAAAAAAAAAGTTGCTTATAGGGTTGCCCATTAGAGGGCCGGGACTTAGTTTTTTTTCTTTTTTCTCCTACTCGGTTTCTTAGTATCGAGCTGTTGTGTCATGGAACGCGAGGATCGCAGGATAGGGCGTGGGATGGAGGCTTTGTATTGAGCTACTGATGCGGGGCGAAGCGCAACCTGCACCGCAACCGCAATGGGCTCTTGGTTCCTGTTATCTTGGGAGAGTCAGCTTGGCTTGGCAGTCCGTGTTTCAATTTTACCTTTGTGGAAAAGGGTAAAAGGTCCATGGTGACATTGTCAAATTTAGGATATCCAGAAACAGATGTGGTAGTATTGAAGATACAAAGGGAGAGTTTGAGAATATGGCTGAACGAACCTAGAATGTGATGATCGTGGGATATGCCCCAGCATGGATGCGGGATGGAGGCATTGGAGACCTATGAGCAAATGATGTGGGAAGGGTAAAGGCAAACCTGGTCACGTTCGTTTGTAGATGCAATGCGTGTGCGAGCCTGGCAGCCCTGGAAAAGGGCAAAGAGGTCCATGCTGACATCATCAGAGCTGGAATTGTACAAGATGTCATTCCGAACGATACCCTGGTAGACATGTATGCCAAATGTGGCAGCATCGAAGTTGCAAAGAGAAGGCAAATACTACTTCCATTGAGCGTTTTCATCTGTCTTCCTAGTGCAGATGCTTGGGTGCAACACAGTACAACACAATCCCTGTTCTATGAACGAGCGCTGATCACGTGGATTTAATGATGGCAGGATTCTTCTTCGACCTGTTTCAGCCTGGTTTGCCTTCCCATCAGACTCGGCCCTGGATTGCTCGGTAGAGCAGAGCTGGCATATTGAGGGTTTTACAGATCATTCACGATGATGGGACAATGTTAGAGGACTGTCTGGGACTTAGGCACTTTTATGGGTTCTGTGGGGTCTGGGACTTAGACACTTTTATGGGTTTCAAGGGGTACCCTTATTTTTTACATAGACTAGTCACAGCCGACACAGCCCGCACAGCCAGTCACAGCCCATCACAGTCACATAGCTAGTCACAGCTTAACACAGCCGACACAGCCCGACACAGTCGCACAGCCAGTCACAGCTCGACACAGCCTGACACAGCCCGACACAGTCCATCAAAGTCCAACACAGCCCGTCACAGCCGACACAGCGCCACAGCTTCGCACAGCCCTACACAGCCCGACACAGCCAGTCACAGCCCGCCACAGCCTGATACAGCCAGTCACAGCTCGGCACAGCTGGGGAACAGTTACCATTGGCAGGGAACGACTGGGGGAACGACATCTGAAAATGAACGTGTACTACAGAGATAATGGTTAGTTAGGAAAGCGGTTAGAACAGCTAGTAAAGAGATAAAGCGGGAAGCGGGGACATCTCGGGGGATCACTTCTGGGGGAGAGGATCGCTTCTTGGAGGACTTCGGGCATCACTTTTGAGAAATGAAGCGGAGAGCGCATCTCTGAGTAGAAAGAGGGAGAGCACGGAGTAGGAGGAGAACGATCTGTTGATGCTTGATGAATGCAAGCAGTAGAGTTGTAATGTAGAGCAAATTAGAGACTCCATGGCTTCAGCCTGATACTTGATAGATATTAATCTGATACATACTTCATACTCACCCTGTGTAGAGAGATCGGAGTGAAGCTGTGGAATGAATGGATGAGTTGATGGAATCCGATAGATTGCTGAAGCAATCTGATACTTAAATACCAACAGTAAGGTAACTAGCTAACATGAATACGGGAAGGAATACAAATAGGAAACACCCCATGATACACTAGCTGTAGGTCATGACTGATTGTTCTGAGCGGGCTGAGTGCTTAGAGATTTCCAACTCTTCTATCTTGGAGTTCCCACCTCGGATAGCGAAGGGATGGGTGAGTAAAAGCCGCTCGACATTTGGCGACCATACTGGGGAACTGGGTCATGAACAACCAGATGTGACAGGCATCTGGTGGGATCATGGTGGATGGAGAATTAGAGAATTTGATGTGAATCAAATTCTCTGTGAAACTGAGAAGGAAAGATTGTCCAAACGATTCTTTCAGAGGTTCTTGGAATTGCCAGACGGTTGTAAAGAAAACATTCTTAAAAGAGTGCATGATGCTGACCCTGAATGGGGTCTGGAGAAAGGAGTGATAAAGATTTATCAGGTGGCCTGTAGAGGAAGAGCACGTTGGTTACCAACACTGGTTTATGTGATAGCATTGCTATCCATTAAGCGAGTAGAGTTTGAAGGCTGGGAGGAAAGAAGGTGAATGTTTATACTCATGCATGAAGAGCTTGTACTGGTAAAGAATTGGATTTCCAAAAGATATTTTGTGGATAAAACTCACACCAAGAACAACTTTCCAGACTTTTTGCCATATGGTTGTATTGTAATGGAGACTTCTAGTATAGCCAAGGGTGCATTGAAGCTTGAAAGAAACTGTCACGCGGCTTATACTCACCCATCCCTTCGCTATCCGAGGTGGGAACTCCAAGATAGAAGAGTTGGAAATCTCTAAGCACTCAGCCCGCTCAGAACAATCAGTCATGACCTACAGCTAGTGTATCATGGGGGTGTTTCCTATTTGTATTCCTTCCCGTATTCATGTTAGCTAGTTACCTTACTGTTGGTATTTAAGTATCAGATTGCTTCAGCAATCTATCGGATTCCATCAACTCATCCATTCATTCCACAGCTTCACTCCGATCTCTCTACACAGGGTGAGTATGAAATATGTATCAGATTAATATCTATCAAGTATCAGGCTGAAGCCATGGAGTCTCTAATCTGCTCTACATTACAACTCTACTGCTTGCATTCATCAAGCATCAACAGATCGTTCTCCTCCTACTCCGTGCTCTCCCTCTTTCTACTCAGAGATGCGCTCTCCGCTTCATTTCTCAAAAGTGATGCCCGAAGTCCTTCAAGAAGTAGTCCCCAAGAAGTGGTCCCACTAAGCTACCACCACCCCTCGTGGAACCACCACCTTGAGTGCCTTGGGCATTCAAGGGTGCTTCAGCCCCCGTATCTATTGTTGCCACTGCCCCCACCACGGGGGCAGCCCCTCTTGTGTCCCGACCCCCTGCCCTCAAGGCAAAAGGCCGCAACAAAATCTATCACGCCGACACCAGTCAAGGCGTTGCCCTCAGGCTCCGTGGCCCTGCCACCATCCTCTGGGCTGAACTCATGGCCATTTATGACTCCCTCTCTCTACTTGACACCTTCCCCCCCCCCCCACACTACATCTTCACCGACAGCCTTACCTCACTATTCCTCATTCGCAACCACATCTCCCACCCCTCTGCCCATCATCATCACCCCGACCCTGTATGCCTCCAGTCTGGCATGTCAGAATAGGAAACCATGACAACATCCTCCCAAACAATTACATAACCTCTCAATTGGTTGAGAGCACTTGAATGTTGGTCCACTCATTGAGGTGCACTTGGTTCAGCAAATGTGCATAGAGTTATGTAGTCCCTCTTCAAGTCCCTCTCAGGTCCCCATGGGAGAGGAGAGATTGGATTTGTATGGGTGATTGCTGAAGAATTATGTGGCTATCTTCCAAGACCTAAAATGATCACAGGGTGTAAAAGGTGGGAAAGGTAAGTTCCTCACAGTTTCAGTTCTCAAAATAAAGTCCTCTATGTGAGTAAAGCCGGATTGATTTATGTCGTAGGATAGCCTATTTGGTGCCATCAAAGTACTTAAGGGTGATCATTTTCAACAGGCAAACGAACTAGTATGCATAATAATTGGGAGAGGGGATATGACCAACATACTGTAAATGTAATACTGTAGCTATGACATTGTTTCAAAGCTATGAGCAAGTGGCTGCACTGTTGTGTAGTGCCGTTTGCAGGATTTTATATTCTTCTCTCAGTAAGTGGAACGTACTTGGGTCTAAAAACCCTCCTCTAACACTATTCTTTCTTTGAATTTTGGTCCCCTGATCTGTTTCGATTAAGTATTTTCTTACTTTCTGAGCCTCCAGGACTTGGAGAGCTCAATGCTGACAGGTATATAGATCTGCACATGGAAGTGTTATGTGCATGTGTTGCCATTACATCAAACACTCCAGCTTTGTATCATGGATCTAGGCATTGGGGCATGTTATCAGTGGAGAGGTGGGTAAGACTCGGTGGCACCTGTGGATGACAACGACGCTTGTCACTGAATTGCTGGTGGTTAAAAATGTTTTGATTGTAGTGTTCTGGGTACCCCACTCTGTGTTCTTTTGCTCACTCCATGGCTGCTAGCGTGCTTCCGCCTGCAGCCCCTCAGTGTCACTCGTTTGGGCTTTTTTCACTCCCAATACTTGTTTGGCTTTTGTCACGACTTTGACAGTTGGAGAAGCTTCCTGAGCTGCCCTACATACTCTGTCATGGTTCCTGCCATTACCAAGTATAGTCTAAATGAGTAAAGCCAAGTCGTTCATCTTTGTGGTAGTTTTGCTTATCCATGGCGAAAGGTCAGAACATAACACAACATATTTCTATAAACATAACTCAAATGACCAGCAATCTTCACGACCTGAACTTGACACTCTTCTTACGCCTAAAGCTCATTGCAACAATCTGTCCACCACAATGTGATTTCACCAGTACTAACTATCGCATCATACAACATAGGTCCCATTGTCGGCTTTGTAAGTTAGGTCCAGTTGGATCGAGTTTTGATCTGTTACTGCTGCTAGAGTTGCAGGCATATTTCCTACAACCATGGGTAGATGGCCAATTGGAAGCAAGGGCAGCAGAGTTGTTGGAATCAGGCACTTCCTCTGTGATGACTGCTTTTGAAAGAGGACCAAGAGAGGGAGTCCACAAGAACACCTCTAGCTCTTGTGGGGACTTGAAGACCCTATGTATGGCAGGAGGATTAAAAGATGCAATGCACCTTTTGAACCAAGGGGGCGTTTTACCAAACTCCAGTACATAATCCTGTCTCTTACAGGAGTGCATCAAGATGAGAGGCCTAGCAGAGGGAAAGCAGGTGCATGCCCACATGATCCAAAGTGGACTCAAGCCAAACACCCTCATCAACATGCATGCCAAGTGCGGAAGCATACAAGATGCACGCCTAGTGTTTGACAAAATCTATGAACGGGATATGTATACATGGAATACAATGGTGGTAGGATATGCTAAGCATGGGTGTGGTAGGGAGGCTTTGGAGACCTATGAGCAAATGGTTCAGGAAGGGGTGAAACCCAATCACGTCACGTTCGTTTGCATTCTCAAAGCCTGCGCCCGCCTAGCAGCCTTGGAGAAGGGCAAAGAGGTACATGGTGACATCTTGAAAGCGAGAATTGTGCCAGACATGATTCTGGGCACTGCCCTGGTTGACATGTATGCCAAATGCGGGAGCAGAAATGATGCAAAACTGTTTTTGACAATATGGCCCAACGGAATGTGGTCTCATGGAATGCAATGATTGCAGGATATGCCCATCACGGGTGTGGTAGGGAGGTTTTGGAGACCTATGAGCACATGAGACGAGAAGGGGTGACACCCAACCATGTCACCTTCGTTTGTGTTGTTAATGCATGTGCCAGCCTGGCAGCCCTTGAGAAGGGCAAAGAGGTCCATGCCAACATTATGAAGTGCCAGATGTCATTATGCACACTGCCCTGTTGGACATGTATGCTAAATGCGGGAGCATAAATGATGCAAATCGGATGTTCGACAGTACAACTCAAAGAGATGTGGTCTCATGGAATGCAATGATCGTAGGATATGCCCAACATGGATGTGGTATGGAGGCTTGGGAGACCTATAGGCAAATGATATGGAAAATGGTAATGCCCACCCATGTCACGTTCGTTTGTGTTCTCAATGCTTGTGCCAGCCTGGCAGCCCTGGAAAGGGCAAAGAGGTCCATGTTGACATCGTGAATCTGGAATTGTGCCAGATACCATTCTGGAGACATGTATGCCAAATGCGGGAGCATAAATGATGCAAATTGGGTGTTAGCGACGGGGGTCTCCTATGCCTGAAAGATTACCTCGATATCAGCCAAAGGAAGGACTGACATTTCCAGGTAGTGTTCAATCATCTCCATCAACCAGTGACAGGACTCGAGCTCGCACAAGGAGTCCTTCACGAGACTCTAACCGTCAGAAGGGTGCTCGCTCACAAAGGTTTCTAAATCCCAAACAGTAAACCGTGAGGACACGGCTTTTTGAGAGGGGGAGGGGTAAATGTTAGAGGGCTGCTTGGGACTTAGACGCTTTCACGGGATCTGTGGGGTACCCTTAATTTTTACACAGACTGAGACCAACAGGAGCCTTAGGGGTGACAGCAACAGGCTTTAAGGGGGGAGATACACAGCCCAACACAGTCCATCACAGCCCGACACAGCCAACACAGCCAGTCACAGTCAAACACAGCCCGTCACAGTCCAACACAGCCAGTCACAGTCAACACAGCCCGTCACAGCTTCACACAGTTGCACAGCCAGTCACAGCTCGACACAGCCCGACACAGTCCATCACAGTCCAACACAGCCCGTCACAGCCCACACAGTCGCACAGCTTCAGACAGCCAACACAGCCCGACACAGCCGCCACAGCTTCGCACAGCCCTACACAGCCCTACACAGCCAGTCACAGCCCGCCACAGCCTGATACAGCCAGTCACAGCTCGGCACAGCTGGGGAATAGTTACCATTGGCAGGGAACGACTGTGGGGGAACGACATCTGAAAAAGGAACGTGTACTACAGAGATACCGGTTAGTTAGGAAAGCGGTTAGAATGGCTAGTAAAGAGATTAAGCGGGAAGCGGGGACATCTCGGGGGATCTAAGTATAGGAAAATGTAGGCTCAGAGGTATGCGCGCAGTAGATGTTTCTTATGTGTTGTTGTTTGATGGTGTAAAATGGAAAACCTCTAGGTTACTTGGATAAGAACATATCTCGTAGCAAGCTCGTGAAGAATTTGTTGAAACATAAGGTGAGGTGTAAGAAGGATGACAAACATTCGTTCACCAAATATGCAGTGAACGAAGATGTCGAATCCATCAACAGTGAACCCATTGAAAGCTTGAAGCCTTGAACAATGTCAAAAAAACGATCAAACTCCGTCAAGACTAGGATACTTACTCGTAGCCATAAGCAAGGTGCATACGTGCATACTTCGTTTTTGTTTTTATTAGAGAAAGAGGGCAGTGGCCCTTTTACTCACTTTCGTATTTATAGTGGTTGTGAAATCAGCCACCTTACTAGTTTATTGGAATCACGCTATCATCGTGTTTTTTCTAATTCTATGTTCTTGTTGTTATTCCGTGCTTGGAGTTTAAATGAACTTAGGAAGAAAACTTCCCTGAACCTGTGACATGGGGGAGGACATCATGGATGCGCTCAAGGGTCTATCCCACTCTTGGCACCAGACCTAAATTTAAAGTCAGGGCAGGAAGACTACCTTTGAACAGTAAACAGAAGCAGAGAGAGGAAAGGGGTGCAATTTCCCTGACGTACCTCTGCTGCTGTTGTTGTTGCTGCTGCTGGTGCTTGAAGTGAGCTGGCGCGGCGAGCTGCTGCAGTACTATCGCAGGACCCGCGCCGCTGCAGGGCGTCTCTCCCCCGCTCACCACGGCTCTCTCTCTCTTCAGCTCGTTAGGTCGCGCCTCTGCACGGAGTTCTTATCACACATGGGAGAGAGACATCAGCCCGTGCTTAGGGCGACAAGTCGTTGTGCAGGACACCATTCTTGTGGACAACAGTGCCCATGCAAGTTTACTGCGCATTTTTCGGAAACGAAGCAAGCGATCACATTCCTGGAACTCTGCTTCCGTTCCCATTTGTTCCAAAATCACCTTGTTATCCAAATCGTTGCCCCATTTTCTATCAAGGTTCATCATGTCGTGTATTGTCCCCCCATTCCACCAGCGAGTGTAACCTTCTACCTCACATGTATTCATAGCAAAATATGAGATAACACCCGGATGCTGGAACTTCACTGCCAAACATTCGTCGTTATGTTGTCTCAACACATTTTCTGGATTTTTGGACTTGGGTTTTTTTCCCGCTAGCTCCCAACGTTCCGGTATTCTAGAATCGCCAATAATCCTACACTGACGGACCTTAGCATACCCTTCTTCTTTGTAAGGGCCAATCTCTACCACCTTCGCATTAGAGTTCAGGTAATAAAGACCAGTTGTGTCTCCCCCGCCCGATGACCCTGCCTTCCAATGGACAACCCTAGTCCGGCGATGTGAATTCTGACTTGCCGAGCAAGCCCAATATTCAACAGGCCGCATTAACTCAGCTTCGGCGGAGGGCACTCGACCCTCGGTTGCTCTACCCTTTCATGTCTTCATTAGCTGCCTCAAATTCCACGTGACGTCTTTCGCCCTGCTTTGGATCTACCGATTGAACTTCGGTTTGTCCCTGTCCGCTGTCCGCTTAGCCCCCGCCAAAGCGTTTGTCATTTTTCTCTCAATATTTTGCTGGAAAATCTGAAACCCCTCCTATCTATGCCTGACATAAGCACTCTCCAGCCTCATCATGTCCCTACCCTTGAAATAATCCACTACCACTTCTTGCATCCTATCCAAGACATCCGGTCCTGGGTAGTCTGGCTTGTTGACCTGGCTATCTCGCTCGTGTGCACGTTTTTTCTTCCTCCGACCCCCAGACGACCCCGCCCCAAAACTTGAATTCACAACCCCCGACATTGTATAAACCTTTGCCCACAACAGGGTCCAAAATCTCAAAAAACGGCAATGAATGCGTGTGAATGGTGTCTTCGTAGTTTTCTGCAAAAAAAACAGGCCGCCGAATATCCGAAAACGGCAAAATGGTGATACGATGATTGAACCGTGAATAAGTGTGTGGGACTGACCAATACAAAACTGACAAAACCTCCCCCCCCAAATAATCACCTTTGCACCTCCCGTTGGTAGTGCCAAACAACGAAGTCCGAAAGGACTACCGGATGCCAATGAACTTCACCACGAGAGGGGCAAAAAGTGATCAGAAAAAAAGGGGGGAATGGTTTATATAGGCGCCCACACTACAAAAGATGAGCGTTTTTAGGACTACGGCTTTGGCGGAGTCGTTGTAAGTTAGGTCGTTGGGTAGATCTGTGGTGGTTTGGAGTGACTTTGGCAAGTACTGCCAGTGTGGCAGCAGGGAAGTATCCAAAAACATATAATAGAGGTGAGAAGAAGCTTTGGGGTGAACACTTTCCGACCCCAGTCAATGATGGGACAATGGAGACAAAACTGACCAATGAGGCTCTTCTCATTCCAGTCGAGGTCGCACGCAAGTTGTCGAAATTCGGCAGCATAAACGGAAGCTGGACGTGCACCTTGTCGAAGATTTCGCATCTTTGTCTCTGCAACTCTCTCTCTATCATTCTCTCCAAATGTTGCAGTAAACTCGGACATGAACGCTTCAAAATTGTATAGTAAATGCGAATTTTTCTCTAATAGTGGTGCAAACCAAGATAGAGCAGTGCCTGATAGAAGGGTGCCCACGAATCCCACTTGAATACCTTCATCAGAGTAGCGTTGTGGATGTAGTCGTAGCAACAATAGTACTTGTTGAACAAAACCACGAAATCTTGATCTCGTCCCATCAAATTTCTCGGGCATGCTGACATTTGGTTCCCTTGTAATCTGTTGAAGATTTGGAGGAACCGTTGCAGTAGGATTTGTTGTAGTAGGGACTCGTAAGGTTGAAGATCCATTGTTCGACTCCTTCAACTCTAAAATTTGTTGTTGCAAATTGTTGAAAGCATTGTCAAGGTCTTGAGATTGATTAGCTTGTAGTTGGGCAGTAGAGGCACGAAGTTCTTGCATCTGGAGCTGAAGACTCTGCAATGTGACGACCATTTCCGCAAATGTGTCTTTCATCTTAACTAACTAAGGAACAAACAGTCTCGTCAAACTGTCAAGAACGGGACATGACTGAACCCAAACAAGAGATCATACTAGAGGTACAAGACTAGACAAGAAGTCAAGGTCGGCGTGGCCGTATGCACGATAAGTAAATAGGAATCAAGACGATTTTTATAACAATGAACAAGAGTACAATATATTGGAACACGACTTGAATATTGGAAACTGGACTGAAGTACCAGATACTGGAAACTGGGCTAGAGTACTGGGAACTGGAAATAAAAGTAGTTTGAATTGGTGTTGGCGAGACTGAAGAGTGTCCACTCTCGCCTCCTATATATACTGGCTACTAAGAAGCTTCCCTAAGAAGCTTCCCCTATGGAGGTTGCTTGCTGGAGAAGTTTTCAAGATTAAACAAAGGTTTCTTGATGGAGAAGCTCCTTAAGCAAATGAGGTATCTTGATGGAGAAGTTTCATCCAAAGGAAGCTTCCTGAGCAGTTTCCCAAGTTACTCTTGGTAATTTGATAAACTCCCGGTAACTTGATAAAAAATGATAAATCACGGTAAGTCGTGGTAACTTTCGGTAACATGGTAACTTTTGGTATTTACTCCTGGTAAGTTTTTCTGAGCTATGTCCGTGACACATAGTAACGGCCTTCGTAAGCTCAGTCGTGGTTACGAATATGACTGGTGCTCCAATCATCCATTAGGCCGCGGATCATGAAGCGAGTTATCATTCGACACCCGTTTTTTAAATTTATTTTTTAATGTAATGGAAACACTTGGGAGTGACAGCTCACAAATCAGGCCCCCTTAATCGTATAACCTCTTTCACAGTAACCCCGCCATGTGGCGTTGGAATGGGACACCACCCAGGAACATCGTTAGTAGCAAGATTTGACCCTATAATCGTCTGGGTGGCATTCGGTGCACTTCACCAACTGAGCTACTGACTGTTGGTATCTCATTCAACTCTTACTAAACATCGAGTGAACAGTGGAACTTGCTTTATGAACCAAATAGAAACTGTTTTTTCTCCTGAAGTTTATACATAATGTTTCTTTATTGCTCATATTATATATTAATAGACAAACAATTATTTATATCTTTATATTTATATTTAAAATGATCCATTTAAATTCATTTAAATGATTTAAAAAATACATATTCAGATATTTCTCCTTATTTCTGGACCAAACTTTAGCAGATTTACTTTAAATTGTATTATGCTCTATTGTTGGCAGAAGTGTCGTAATTAAGAAATAAGTTTATGACAGACAGATCATGTGGATTTCAATATCTGTATCTGAAAGCCTTGACAATGGGTCAATCTTTTGCTGGGGTATGACAACAGCTTGTTCTAGTGTTTCCAGCAAGCCAGAAGAGCAACAAGAGCATAGTAAGGCTTCCCCCACCTTGAGGACTCTGTTAGCAATATGCCACAGGAAAGTCGACAATTTTGCAGGTCTTGTTTTATTCCAGATGGGTTTCCAGTTCTCATCAACAAATCCGTAAGACTGTCATTTTGCATTCCATTTCGCAAGGAGAGGTTGGGGAGAGGCGAGGATCTTTAAGCCTTTTTGGTAGACTTTGTCGCGGACATAGTCCAGAAGAACTTATCAGGAGTAAATACCAGAAGTTACCAAGTTATCATGTTACCGGAAGTTACCACGATTTACCGTGATTTATCATTACTTACCATATTACCGGGAGTTTACCAAATTATCAAGAGTAACTTGGGAAACTGCTCAGGAAGCTTTCTTTGGAGGAAACTTCTCTATCAAGATACCTCCTTTGTTTAAGGAAGCTTCTCCATCAAGAAATATTTGTTTACTCTTGAAAACTTCTTCATCAAGAAACCTCCATAGGGGAAGCTTCTTATGAGACTTTTTAGTAGCCAGCATATATATGAGGCGAGACTGGACACTCTTCAGTCTCGCCAACACTAGTTCAAGTTACTCTTGTTTCCAGTTCCCAATACTCTAGCCCAGTTTCCAGTATCTGGTACTTCAGTCCAGTTTCCAACATTCCAGTATTCAAGTCGTGTTCCAATATCTTGTACTATTGGTCATTGTTATAAAGATCGTCTTGATTCATATTTACTCATCGTGCATACGGCCACGCCGACCTTGATTTTCTGTCTAGTCTTGTACCTCTAGTATGATCTCTTGTTTGTGTTCAGTCATGTTCTTGTCCTTGACAGTTTGGCGAGACTAAAGTTTGTTCCTTAGTTGGTTAAGATGGAAGGCACATTTGCGGAAATGGTTGTTACATTGTAGAGTTTTCAGCTCTAGATGCAAGAACTTCGTGCCTCTACTGCCCAACTACAAGTTGATCAGTCTCAAGATTTTGGCAACGCTCTCAACAATTTGCAACAACAAATTTCAGAGTTGAAGGAGACGAACAATGGATCTTCAACCTTACGAGTCCCTATTACAGCAAATCATACTGCAACGGTTCCTCCAAATCTTCAACAGATTAGAAGGGAATCAAAGGTCAACATGCCCGAAAAATTTGATGGAACGAGATCAAGATTTCGCGGTTTTATTCAACAAGTACGATTGTTCCTACGACTACATCCACAATGTTACCCTGATGAAGATATTCAAGTGGGATTTGTAGACACCCTTCTATCAGGCACTGCCCTATCTTGGTTTGCACCGCTATTAGAGAAAAAATCGCATTTACTATACAATTTTGAAGCGTTCATGTCCGAGTTCACTGCAACGTTTGGAGAAAATGATAGAGAGAGAGTTGCAGAGACAAAGATGTGAAATCTTCGACAAGGAGCACGTCCAGCTTCCGTTTATGCTGCCGAATTTCGACAACTTGCGTGCGACCTCAACTGGGATGAGAAGAGTCTCATTAGTCAATTTCGATATAGCCTAAAAGAGGATGTAAAAGATTTGTTGCTCACAACGCCAAACGTGAGTACACTGAGCGAATTCATCACCCAAGTCATTGCTGCGTTCGAAAGACGTCAAGAGAAGCGATCTGGATGGTCGACGACACACCATGCCGCTGCTACTATGGCACCAAACACAACGATCCATCAGACATCTGGTAATGATCCTATGCAAATTGATGCTGTCCGATTCAAGCCATTGACGCCACAAGAAAAACAAAGATGACGCTCAAATGGATTATGCCTTTATTGCGGAGAAGATGATCACATAACATTAAACTATCATAACAAGAGAAGATTCAAAACTCGGGGCACAACTCAAGTATTCGATATGAGGAGGTCGGAAAACGAAGATGTCCAGTCACAGTAGAGACCATGTGGCTGGATACCCCAAATTCCTCACCCAAAAAATGTCTCTTTCTACCTCCAGACCTTGTACCTTGTTTCACAGTTCGAGTAAAGATCAGGATGCAAAATCGAGACATCTCCGTAGAAGCACTTTAGGACTCGGACGCTTCAACGTGTTTTATTGACAAAGACTTTGCGAAGCAACACAATTTAACGCTCGTAAGAAATTCTCGGCCCCTGTTGAAGTCATCGATGGACGACTGTTATCATAAGAAAATATTGACCATGAAACTCGACCCCTTGAAGTGAAGCTTAAAATTCAAGCATCACAGATTGTTTTCAATGTCATCCAGTCTCCAACGAATCTTGTGATCCTTGGATTTTCCTGGTTTGTATTTTATAATCTTGACATCGACTGGCGATCACGAAAAATTTTGGCAAGACAAAAATGCAAAAATATCAAAGGTATTCAACCCCTGTTTCTTGGAGCTAGAGCTTTCATGAGAGCTACGAAGAAAGACGCGACATTTGCACTTTATGCGACTCCGATCAAAACCACAACAGACCAAGGTACTCCGACATTACCCACTCAATATCAAGATTTCAAGGATGTCTTCGAGAAGAAAAATGCAGACATGTTGCCAGAACATTGACCTTATGATTGTGCAATTGAGTTGCAAGAAGGAGCTCAACCACCATTCGGCCCGATCTACAATTATCTCAGACGGAGCTGGCTGCTTTACGCGAATACATTGATAAAAAATTGTCAAAGAATTTCATTCGACATTCGAAATCACCCGCGGGAGCACCTATCTTATTTGTGAAAAAGAATGACGGATCGTTACGCATGTGTGTGGACTATCGTGGGCTCAACAAAATCACTATAAAAAATCGTTATCCACTACCGCTGATTTCTGGACTCCTCGAACAACTTGGACGAGCAATTTTTTTTCACAAAGATCGACTTGAGATGAGCTTACAACCTTGTACGAATAAAAGAAAGAGACGAATGGAAGACTGTTTTTCGCACAAGGTACGGACATTTCGAATACAATGTTATGCCTTTCGGTCTCACAAATGCTCTAGCAATTTTTCAACACATGATGAATGACATCTTTCGAGAATTTTTAGATGACTTTGTAGTTATCTATTTAGACGACATTTTGAGATTTTCACAGAATGAAGAAGAACATGGTCGTCATGTACGCATTGTCCTTGATAAATTGAGGGAAAAAAAAATATACGTCAAGTTGAAAAAATGTCTTTTTCACCAATCTGAAGTCGAATTTTTGGGCTACATTATTTTCGACAAATGAGTCTTTATGGATCAGAAGAAAATACAAACCATCATCGAGTGGATTAAACCAACTTCCGTCTGAAATGTACAATGTTTTCTAGGATTTGCAAATTTCTATAGAATCTTCATCAAGGACTACTCCAAAATTGCTGCACCATTGACACGACTCACAAGGAAGGATAAATTTGTATGGGACGAGAAGGCTGACCAAACATTTGAAAGGATGAAGCAGACATTTACAACGGCTCCAATACTGGTACGTGCAGACCTATCTAAACCATTCTTTTTGGAAGCAGATACATCGGACTTTGTACTTGACGCGGTACTCTCTCAATACGGTACAGATGGTCGACTTTACCCTGTTGGTTTTCGTTCTCGCAAATTTTCTGCTGCGGAGATCAATCATGAAATCCATGACAAAGAACTTCTAGCGATTATTGATGCTTTTGAGGAGTGACGTCATCTATTGGAGGGAACTAAACATCATGTTACAGTCTATACCGATCACAAAAACCTCGAGTATTTTATGAGTGCTCGTGTTTTGAATCGACGACAAGCGAGATGAAGTATGTCACTAGCAAAGTTTGATTTTGTTATTACCTACCATCCCGGACATCTTCAAGGAAAACCAGATGTTCTTTTTCGACGATCGTATCTTCTGCCAAAAGAAGGGGATGCAGCTTTTGACCAACAGAAATCCATCATCTTGAAACCAGCAAATCTCCAATTGAATATACTATCCATGTCCACTTATGACGATGTAGAGATCATAAAGGAGATTCAAGAAGCACTGAAGAGCGACCAATTTGCTACGACACTACGAAGTCAACTAAATCGACCTCGAGACAACCCACAAGTTACAAACGACTTTGAATTCAAAGATGACTTACTTTATTTCAAAGGACTTCTCTATGTACCTCCAGGACCTACACGACTTCAAATTCTTCAAATATGTCATGATCTTCCGGCTGCAAGACATTTCGGCTTCAACAAAACAATGGAATTGATATCCAAGGACTATTGGTGGCCGCAGATGTGGAAATTCGTGAAAGAATTATAAAAATCTTGCGACACGTGTGCTAGAGCGAAGGGACCACGACATCGACCTTACGGCCTTCTTCAACCATTACCCATTCCCAAGGGCCTATGGTCGTCCGTGTCTATGGGCTTTATTACGGACCTTCCAATTTCCAAGACCACCGATTCAATCCTTGTTATTATAGATCGTTTTACGAAGATGACACATGACGGTTACCGACGAGGAAACTGCAAGACTCTTCCTCAATAATATCTACCGCATTCATGGACTCCCGAATGACATCGTATCTGATCGAGGACCACAGTTCATATCAAATTTCTGGAGGAGATTATTTCACATATTGGATACTAAGATCAATCTCCCTACAGTTAATCATCCACAGACTGATGGTCAAACCGAACGTGTAAACCAGATTTTGGAGCAGTATCTTCGCTGTACGATAAATTATCACCAAGATAATTGGACGGACCTTTTGTCATTAGCTGAGTTTGCCTACAACAACACTATATTTTCTTCGACCAAGCAAACTCCATTTTTCTCCAATTATGGTCATCATCCTCGAGCAAACCCTTTCCACATGAAGACTGTTGGAAGCCCTGCTGCAGAAAACCTTGCTACTCATCTTGCTATGATTCACAAGGAGCTTACATTCCACCTCGCAGAAGCTCAAAAACAATACAAGGAGTATGCAGATCAACGTCGCCAACTCCAACCCCAGTTCAAGGTCGGAGATCGTGTGTGGCTTCTTCGACGTGACATACAAACCTCGCGACCATCAAGGAAGTTGGATTATCAACGTCTGGGACCATTCAAAATTATTCGACAAATAAATCCAGTCAGTTTTCAGCTTGAACTCCCACGAAGTATGCGCATCCATCCAGTCTTTCATGTTTCATTAGTGGAGTGGTATCATCCATCGAATATTCCACGGAGAGTCTCTGTACCACCTCCACCAATCGAAGTCAATCAGGAAATTGAGTATGAAGTCGACGAAGTCCTAGACTTTTGCATCAAGTATAAACGTTTTGAGTATTTCGTACATTGAAAAGGCTACGACATCAGCGAACGAACATGTGAACCTTCATCCAACCTCGCCAATGCATCTGACAAAGTCCAAGAGTTTCATCAACGATATCCAGCTAAGCCCCGAGCTACACGTCAATAAGACGTCACAACGATGATGTCAGCCAAGTTAGCTTCAAGGTGAAGACTTCATATTCAATGTACCTAATACACACTAAGGAAGGAGGAGCACCACACATCAGTATATATAGCTATACTTCCAACACTCTTGCATCTCGTATTGGCAACATGAAGTCAGAAGAACTAGATACATTGAAGCTGTCGCTTACCCAACTACCAGATCAACCGTTCCGACTCTCACGACCTTCAACATCGACGCTCTCGAGACGATGAGCCACCAATGCGACGCGTACTTCCTCGTCTGGACCCCGTACGACGGTAAGTGGAGCCTACTCGAAGTCTGATAATTTTGTTGGAGGTTGAGGCTTCGGACCCAGAGGGCAACGAAATCATGTTTGAAGACAGCTTAAAAAATCAGAATGCTCAAATCACTACGTGGTCCCAAGTTCAAGGTGTTGGACACTATTGATGGCTGCAAAAACGTATAAATCATTTGAGTCAAGAATGAAGAGCCGAATACTTGGCAAGTACCATTCGCCGGATTTTGGATTTTCTCCAACTCTAAGCAAGTCCAAGATTTTACCGCTCCTCGAGGAACTCGGCGCTAGAGGAGGGGGTGATGTCACGGACATAGCCCAAAAGAACTTACCAGGAGTAAATACAAGAAGTTACAAAGTTACTATGTTATCAAAAGTTATCATGACTTACTACTATAATTTACCATTACTTATCATGTTACCGGAATTTTACCAAATCACCAAGAGTAACTTGGGAAACTGCTCATGAAGCTTCATTTGGAGGAAACTTCTCCATCAAAATACCTCATTTGTTTAAGGAAGCTTCTCCATCAAGAAACATTTGTTTACTCTTGGAAACTTCTCCATCGAGAAACCTCCATAGGGGAAGCTTCTTAGGAGACTTCTTAGTAGCCAGTATATATAGGAGGTGAGACTGGACACTCTTCAGTCTCGCCAACACCAGTTCAAGTTACTCTTGTTTCCAGTTCCCAGTACTCTAGCCCAATTTCTAGTATCTGGTACTTCAGTCCAGTTTCCAGCATTCCAGTATTCAAGTTGTGTTCCAATATCTTGTACTATTGTTCATTGTTATAAAAATCGTCTTGATTCCTATTTACTCATCGTGCATACGGCCACGCCGACCTTGACTTCTTGAAAGCATCCAACAGCCACTCGACTGAAAATGCATGTAGAACTTTGTCACCGCCACACATTTCTAAATCTATGGTAATACCATTGTGATCGTTGATGAACTCTAGGCACTTCTTCACATAGCCCAGAAACTTGGCCGACTCGGGGGGAAAGATCATATCCTTCATGACGCAACTGCCGATTTTCCAGCGAAAAGTATTACTTTCGTGAAACAGGCTCACTTCACCCATCACCAATTGGTTTGGCTGACCTGCAGCCCAAGTGTCATCTGTTGTGCTGCCCAAAAATTTGTAACTGGGTAGAGGTTGATCAACCAAGATGCACTTAGTCTTGTACAACCTCGGAAACATGTAGAAAGGGTCACAAGGACCCTCCTCCACATGCCTATTTGACCAAGCTAGGGTGAGCAGTATTCCGTTGAAAAATGGAAACTTGAGTCAGGATCTTCTCAGTCAGGAGTTTCATGTCGTGAGAATGAAGACTCTTGCTGACCCAATTCGTCAGCATTTGGGCTGCGGATTCGTCGAACCCATAAGGTTTCAATCCTTCAAGGGCATTGTATAGCTTGACAAAGTCCATCTTTTGCAATCTCTTTCCTGGATTCACAATAATTAAGTTAGAGAGCTGGAGTCTGGAACTAAGACTTGGAAGTTTACATTTAAATATCCATATCAACAGACAAAGGTACAGTTTCATTATTTATCGTACGCAATTTATGAAGATGGTGTACAATAATAATGAGGTCACATCTTCATCTTATACAAAATCTTGAAGACATGCTCAGTCAAGAATTTAATATGACTGATGAAGGTGAAGTCCACTTGGTATACAAATTACACACAACAAGCAAGACCATTTGCTCATCATCTCTCAAACAAAGTATTTAAAAAGAGTATTACTAATATATCAATTAATGAAGTATAATACAATTTCTACTCCGCTTAAAAGTGGAATAAAGCTATAAGACAAGACAGTCCTACCATAGTATCAAAAGAAGAGATAATGCAACATACACATATGCACAAGCTACAGGTAGCTTAATGCATGCAATAGTGGATACTCAACATGTATCAATATCAAAATGTATGCTGGATCAAATACTGGATATCGACTATCAATGAATAACAAGATAACACCATGTCGGAGAGGATATCACAAATTTCGGGTATCATCCAGGTATTGTGTATCGAACATCCCCGGGAGGATATAAGTCCGGAAATCAACCAACAAAGGTGGGGATATATATATATAATATTCAGTTTTCAACCTGTAACCCGAGCTGTTTATCACTCTAACATGGATTATTACTTTGTTTCAGTTGATCCAAGTATTAGGAACTAGTTAGATCAACTTAATCAAAGTATTAATCTATGAGCTAAACAAGATCGCTCCTGGAGCGAGGAATCTCCGAAGCAATACCGACATCGCACAAGACGCTGATGACGATCGAAATAAAATGAACTCTACGTTCTGGTGCCAACAATGGCACTTATAAACATCACCCCTGATCACTCACAATCTCTTTGCACAAGCAGCAAACAAGGTTCGATAAAATGACCTACAAAGTGAATCGGAGGAAACCAAACTGCAAAATGAAATCAAACAATGATCAGGTAGAAATGAAACAACCTCATTTCAGCTTATGATGTATTCAAGAACAACCCACAAAACTTCTATGACTATCTCTAAATCACCAACTCATAAACCTGAAAACACACTGAGGTGAAATGAACTTGAGATCAAAATTGTGAAGAATGAAAGTAGTTCAAGACGCCCAAATCCGCAGCTTCAAGCACCCAACGAGATTCAAGCCTCCACCTCAACTCAAGTCAATCAATGAAACTCAATGAGACCAATATCACTCATTTCGTTATGCAGAACTTGCTATCTGATATAGTCGATATGCTCACAACATGCTCACAATATGCTAGCAACATCACTCAACAGACAAAGCTTCAGAACAAAGCGAGCTTCAGAGTTGTCTACCTGTGCACAAAGAGCTCCGCCAAACCACACAGAGAAGAGAGAGAGAAGAAAATAAGCTCTCGTTGGGTTGAAAGGGAGACTTACGTTTAGATCGCTGCTCTGAAAGAAGAGTTTGATGCACAAGCCGGTTATGAAGGAACACCCCAATCGACGTCGACTCTGCGCAAGAGCTCGGAGTGCACGCTACACGCTGCTGTTGTCACCTATGTACTTGCAGTCCCGCTTACTATCTGGACGCACATTGTCGGTATCCAGTCATGTCACGCACTACATGTGGATGCTCTTCCACCCTCTTAATTATTGGAGTTGCCATTACCGACAGGCAGATGTATTGCACAAAGGTCTTTACCGACAGTTTTGTTTTTTGGTTAACAGGGTTGGAGCCCTGGTTAACTTTATTCTGAAATATTTTTGGTGGGCGAGGCCCTTACATAGATGGTTATTGGGAGGGAAAAAATTAAACCCTCTGATTACGCCATAAGGCACACACACCGTAGTCAGTGAATTGGAGTCTAACCACTCATGATGAGTAATAACGAACTGTCCGGCCTGAGAACTTTTAGCGTAATGCTACGAAGTGGTGGCGATCCCCACTGGATTCGATAATGTATGTTCCTCAAACCATAGATAGAATAAAAAAACTAGCCACGAGTTTAGGCCTGCTTAAGCGGATTGCTTGGCCCAAGGACTTGGAGGAAGCTGAGCCTGGAGGCCTTTGATGATTGCTTAACGTGCTTCCAGTTGATATCCAACTCCTGCGAGGCTGTGGATGGTACCCGTGGCGTCTCTCCAAGCCCTTGGGGGCAGTTTGTTCCAGTCGCAGCGATCCGGAAGGGGCTGTTGCAGATAATTCCATCCCGCCCACAAGTCGCAATGAAGGTAGAGTGGAGCTGGGTAGCTTGTTGGTCCGTGCTCTTTCGATATCTGCACATAGTTTTCTCCACGCTTTCCTGGCCTCAATTTGCATGTCCATGTAGATTTTTGCGAGGAGTGAGGAAGCTCTAATTGTTTTTGCATTGAAAGTTTTTTCGCATCTTATTTTCCAGAGGTGCCAGAGCGTTGCGCTTCTACGAGTAGACAGATTTGTGTGCCGTCAAACCTTTTTTCTTTTTGTTGTTTTTAAAGGGAAACACCTGAGAGCGACAGCTCACAGATCAGGCCCCTTAATTATAGTGAGAGGAGAAAATAACCTCTTTCACATTAACCTAGCCATAAAGGCATCCAAATGGGACACCCCCAAGTGGAAGGGCCTAACACATTTTGGGAATTTTTCAAATTTTGCCTAATTGCTCGGAAACTGTGGGAAAAAAGTGCCTAATTCCTGAAAATTCCAGCAAAAAACTTTCAAGCCTCTTCTCATGTTGTTTGTAATATTTCAATCTGTGGATGCGATTTGTCTTCCACAAAGAAATGTGCCACTATCCTGTCTTCCAACTTCACAAAGAATTCCCTTGAATTCAAGAAATCTAGCCTCGAAGTCACAAACAAAGTTTTATCTACTCCTTGAGAGATCTGCATTATCGTGCTGTACTTGCAATAGTGCACAATTGGGATGACATAGACATACATAACCCCTTGTGGTATTGTAACAAATAGCCTGAGAAATGTGTGCAGAGTTCTTTTCCACTATGGACAATGCCTTTTATTGCTATAACAAAATATACTGGACAATTTCAGCAGTTGTATTGCCAAGTTGGACGCAAATATATGGTGTGCTCGAACTGCGAAGCGTAGTTTCCCTTCAAATCACATAGAGGTGGGCACGGCTGTGCACATGTTCAAAAGAGGCACTTCTTTCAGATCTAAAAAATATCTCTAACTTGCTCCCAGCTAGAAGAGACCAAGACAGGAGGAATGTGTATAGTGGGCCCCAAGTAGAGCAATAGAGCAGTTTTCCCTTAGGCTGGTGGATGCAAACCCAAAACCAACTCTCTACAGAGCAGAAAAAGCAAAGATTGAAGGAGGTTTGAGTTAAGAAAGCAGAGAAGAGGCCACCAACCATAGGACAGAGAGACGAAGGCATGTCTGCAAACGCACCTGAATGACACTGTGGTCACACAAATTTTTCAAGGCCATCAAGTATTTAGTCTCTCCCAGGCGGTCAAGGTATCTCCGACAAAACGCCAGTGTGGAAAAGTTCTTGTCAATAGTTGCAAGCAGCTGCCTTGCCCGTGGTAAACGCAATGGCACATGGCCTACATCAAAGGTCTTCATATAATGACTGCACTCCAAGTCTTCTCTGACGTATCCTTTCCCTGTGCACACCAGTTCATCTATTATGCTTACCTGGGTTGGCCTTTGGCACTGAGGGAAACCCCACAAATACTAACCGGTGGATGCAAATGTCTCAATAGCAAAGAACTCCCCTTCCTCCATTTTTGTCTGTTCACCTCCTCTCACAATGGGAACTCATTTACCAGCATGGATCTGGTAGGGTCCAATACTGTGCCCATTCAGATTTCTCACGCTCTTCACTGGCCGCCAAAAACGCACAGACAAACATCTACAAAATTCACGTACTTGGCCAATAAACTTTACAAAAAGTCGTGTCCACATAGGCTCACCCAGGCAAGGCAGCAAGGCCTATTTAGTCCATAAAAGAAGGAGAAATTGACATAAGAAGTCCCTATCCTAATGCGGAACTGTACAAGATATTTCCATTGAGTGCAAATCTCAGATTCTTAGAAGCAGAATAGAACAGCTTGATCTAACCCATGATGTGTAGTTAAGGATATCACAAAGGAAAGCCCAGATGAAACATATGGTCCTAGCCCCTTATTACATGAACCAAGCCAACCAGTGCCTCGGGAAACGCTTCAATCAGCATACCCTGAAAAGTTTTGCCACCAATCTCAACTTCATACGACTCAGTGTTTCTTGAATAGCAGCTCCAATGTCACCTAACCGCACATCTATCCCGGCTTCCTGCAATCAAACAGCATTGCTGCTGCTGAATCAACCCCCACTCTTCTTGACTGCATGATCTCCACCATGTGCTAACTTGGTGATATACTTCATACAAAGGACAAGTTTAGGGTTTAGCTTTTAGCTCTCATCATTTAATCTCACAGACAACCACAATCCTGTACCAAAGAGATGAAAACTTGAAACGAAGGAGAATACCCGGATGCCAGTGTTGGTGGCCTCCCTTGAAGCCTCAAGTCGTGGATCAAACATGGGGTTGAATGCCACTGTAAATGCACAATCAACTATTCGCCCTGCATTGACAACCACATGGAAAGCACCTCACTGGTGGTTACTATTTGATAACTCTCAAGGAGAACAGCACATGAATACATCAGTGAGGACTCAATCAAGGACCTAAACTGTTCAACCGACCACATGATTACGCTGAGCTTTAAAAAGATTGACACATACAAAGATTGACAAGCCTTTGTAATATCTGCAGATTTCCCAAGACAAGAACTTGCAAAAATATCTATGTAGAAGAATCACTTAGTAATAAAAGTCGGGCATTTACAAATACAATTTGAGTCAGGAAACACCCCAGAGAGCCAGAACTCCTAACAAATGAGGAACAGAGACTGTCATCCTAAAATGCACACACTCTATATACAACATCGGTGCAACCATCCATTATTCTATGCAGGCAACTACGCCGGGGGTGAAGTATACAGCTTACCTTCAATTTGTGTTCCCAAAGTCCAACTTCATGACATCATCATACTGGAGCACTGTTTTGTCTCCACTATTGGGGAATGTGCTGCTACCCTGTCAGGAATTTACACATGTAAGTTCATTATTAGTACTTGACGAGTAATTATTGCACAAAAAAACCTTGTAACAGCATATGTCCTTACCAACCCCCTTCCCCAAAAAGACTGCCCTTTCCCACCAGTTTCTGGAACAACAGAATAAATTGTTTCCTGCGAATTGAGCAAGCACAATCCTTCAAGGTATTAGTTGTCCCGGTATCTCCAATTGTTATCATCAGGAGGTAGCAGCCATCATGATATGCAAACCAAATATTCATCTGACGTAAAGATGTTAGGATGACTAACACTGACCGAGGATAGTCTCAAACACCCTGTCAAACAAAGAGGGGAACAGTGGGGAGAGAGTGTATGCAAGAGCTTGTAAACACAAAGGCATCACCACTCCAGAAATGGGAGACCAATTCCTACTGGCAGCAATAAGAATTGCAGATACATTACTGAGGACTGCTTTTAGCTGCTTATAGCACTTACCATCTATAAAGAAAAGGTCAAGATTTTCATGGCATAATTACCAGTTTAAGGAGCAACCTGTGGGGAAGGCAATGCCTGCGCGCAAACCATTCTCAGAGATAAGCTTGCGCACCATATTCTCAAGTGTCTCACACATATCTACCATAGACACTCTGGCTGTGCGTACTTCCGGATATAATTCCGCACCTGCACACAGCCAAAAGGTATGCATTGCAATTGAATAAATTCAAAGAACCACAACAATCTATACATACAGTAGGATGTCAAAAAGCAAAATACTTTCAGGTTTTATACTGACAATTACACTTTCAACTGCTTTATACTATGTGATGCTGAAAAATTAACAGATATACCCTGTGTGGCGTAAGAATGAGAGACCTGATGGTGAACTTCTGCTGCCTGGCGCACAGCATTGTACATGGGCTTCTCCAGCCTCTCTTGCTCTCGTTTCTCTTCTGATGTTGTTCTCCACAGATTACTGCAATCAATCAACATAGCAATAGGTAATGACATGCATTGAAGTAGTGACAGTGAAGCAGTCACAATCCCATCAGTTGGAACCATAAAAACATTAATAGTGGATCGTAGTCAACTGCAGCAAGAACGTATGAGGGGCAGTGTTACCTACACATGGTCTCTACAAAGACTGACAGGTTCCATAACCATCTGAGCCAATTGACTTACTTACTACATCGTATTTCACCTCTCAATGGGATCCCACAGTCACCATGCATCAATGTATGCAAAAATGGTTGAATACTTCAGTCAAGCACAAAATGTCTTTGAAGCATTGAAACTAAGGCACCGGTTCTGGTAAACCCAGTGGGCTCCAAGTTAGCAGTACTTCAACCTGGAAAGAGAGAGTAAGTGGCTGCTTTAGAGGGAGAGAGCTTACTCATCCTTGTACTCTTGTATTTCACCTTCTGGAAACTCCCCTGAAGGGAAAAGATCCTTGACAGGGATGGAGGGTGGATTGGTCTGCTCTGGCCCTCCCTTCTTCTTCCTGCAATTTCAGTTTCTCAAAATAAGGGTTTTGTACTTAACCGCCAGTAAGGGGTAGAAAACAAGGGATATTGGCAGCCTGTGATTGTCTTCATGGACCTATGGTCAGCAGTTGGCTATAGAATATCCTATAAGTATCGAGATATCTCCATTCTTAGAATTAAAGGTAGCCAGAAGCGAAGTGTTGAGAAGAGCTGATCGACGGTTAGACGGACTTTCAGAAGAGAAAACCAGGAACAAACAGCAAAGAAAAGAAAAATAGAGACAAGAAAAAAGAAAAAAGGAAGAAGAAGAAGCAAACCCAAAACAGACAAGGATACAAACAAAACAACGAACACAAATTCCTTGTGAACCCGTAACCTGCGAATTGTGGTATAGACTTGGTGACCATCTCTCACCAATCCACAGACCAATAACAACAACAACATGTATGGTAGTGACAAGCCCCCCTCACTTCCCCACCAACTTCGTCAGCTCCTGACAGTTGGCTATAAAAATACAGTCACTTGCTCTTGCTCTTGCTCTTTTCCTTGTTCTTCTTTGTAACCTCTGATGACACAATCACACCCACGCCACACAACAAATCATATATTCTCCCAGCCCGATTGGAGAATTTCAACAACCTAACTTAGGTAGCAGGAGTCATGTCTGCACAATGCAGCATTGATGATAATGAGCCTAAAAAAGGAACTCCAACACCCAAGCACATGAGAACTATCCGGATGCTACAGAACCTGTAACCTATTCAGGTGGTAAGGTTGGTGCTCTATCTAAAAAGTCGGATGTTCACCATAAGCATTGGCACTAAGGCTGTGTCCCTACTATTAAGCTGGGTGATGTGTTGTAACAAAAGAGAAGATCACCAGGGTCCTCATGGACTTGTCGATAGCATCAACAACAAATAATCGATTAGGACAATTTTGGTACTGCTGTTAGTAAGTTGTGAAAAGAGCATCTGCCAAATGCCAACCAGTTCTAATTTGTGTAATCACATTTTAACAATGATACTTTTCCTCCAATAAAGATCCACACAACAGTGGTCCCAGTGACATGCCTCAATAAACCACCATCACTCCACCTCCCCATAAATGTGTTAATTTAATTACTAGATTCATAGCCTCACCCATTACTGCAGGACAGTATAGGAGGACTCAGAAAATGATGAGGGTGGTTTTGAGGACCACTTACCACATCCTTAAATGTGTTGTCACATAGTCATCAACAATAAAGCAAATGTCAGGGTATGCTGGTACTGTCTCCACAGCCTGTCATCCACAATTTCACCTCTCCCAATTAGAGTACTGGGTTACAGCAACCGCATCCAGATAGTTGGCGTCCTGTCAAATGCAGAGAGACTCCAGTGGGCCAGAAGTCCACACAGTGCATTCTGCAGACAGTCTGTAGGACGAAGAGTTGAGCTGACCTGCTGACATGTCACCATCTTCTTCAGCGTCTTCATCCTCTTCCTCTTCATCATGCTTACCCAAAGGTTCGTGGGTTCCATACACTGCCCCTTTCCCTCCGTGATCAGCATTCTCTGCCCCTGCTTCACTAGCTTTCTTCTTTTTCTTCTTCTTCTTCTTCTTCACATCCGGGGACCCCTGCGTTTCTTTCATAAAGGCATGGATAAAAAATGCTTGGCAGCCTACCTGCACGAGGCCTTCACCCTTAGACAATCGCTAGAACATTAGCTCTTATTCTTGGGTTCTGGTTTTGTTCCTCTCTCATGTTTTCTTCCATTTTGTCCCATAAGCTTTATGAGCTTTCCGCGGACGTTATAAAGCACCATTTCATTTCATTTCATTTCACTTCATGTCGTCAACTCTGGATCGATATGGCAGACGTAGAATCGTAATTGTGTGAATTACTTCGTAATTGCTTTGATTAGTAAGGGTGGAGCTCATCTCAAAGACAACTTTCACGTAGCAGCCAATGTAAAGATTTCAAGGCTTGGTTCTTGTCATTGTATGTGTCTGAATCACGAGCAGTCTTTTGGTCAATTGCCTAAGCTACACGGCCTCCACCAGCGCAGGCGGACTACTTTTAAGTATAACCCACAAGTAACACCACTGAAATTCTCACAACTAACTAAAACCAAAACGAACGTGTACTCAGAAGTGAAGTCACAACAACGAAAGGAAGAGACACGACGGACACACCGGGTCAATTCCAGAGCCATTTATCTCATGCTCTTGCTCATTCTTTTCATCAAAGACCAGAGTTTCCAAAGCTTTGGGGGCTGAAGTAGAGGGACCGACATCGGGAGCTCTTCCATGGCCTGTACTCTCGCAGAATCTGTTGTGGTGTTTGCTCGGCAAACGTCGCCCTTGATCACTTTCCAAACACCACATCAACACCTAGTGATTTCTGAATTCATCAGTAGCCTTTCACTTAAAACTCTATTCCCCTTTCTCTCTAGATTGCAAGGCATCCTATACAACCAGATGTGAACACTGCCTTCACGGAAATGTATACAAAAGGGGAGCATTGAAGATGAAATTGCTTCATACATGTTCTCAAATCTGCCCTCTAACTATAGACAATTGTGTTCTAAGGTCAGTAGGTAGATTCTGTTACTACCTTCTGACCTTGAACTAAAACATGCACAAACTGATGTTTTAGTGTGTGGGAGGCATACAATCCAACTCATGCCACAACAATCAATAACAGAATACTGTAATACCATTACAATCACTATGCAAACTTTCAAGTGGCCACGATGGGGTTGGATATTGGTGGGGGTTAAGGCTAGCTTTCGACAACATTCATGCAAGTTAGTCAAGGGCTCTATCATGTCCAATTTAAGATACTGAACAAATTTGTGCACAAGGCTGCCCCTGTAATTGTATTTGCATTCATCTTCAAGCTGCGAAGAAGCTCCACCACGCACAGCAGAATTAGGACTGAACTCTGGTTTCCTTCCACTATCCCCAGATCAGTCAAAAGCCCCCCTTCACTTGTTACCTGCTCCAGTCAAGTGCAATCATGGGCTGACTGACTTCCCACCTATGCTGGGGTAGACCCACTACACTTTCTTGTGGATATGCTACAGGAAACGCCCTCAACAATACATCATGGTCAATATTCTCAGGAAATGGTGAATGAATTGAGGAGCTGCGGGGATCAATGGATGAAGCAAGAGAATCACATCTTTCCAGCAAGAAACATCATTTCACCAGTAATCCCCACAAGAACACACCCCATCTTCAAAGTGGTGAAAGCGGTTTGCGTCCCGTACAACAATTGCTCGGCCAACAATCTTTGAGATGAACTTGGTGGAGGTGTGGCAGTCATCACACACCCGAAGATTCTTGATGAGCCGGAGAGGCGTCCTAGGGGCCATGCTGATCAGCCCAAAACCAATGGCCAGCTTCTCACTGTGGTGGCAAAGAGAATATTCCTTTTGCTCCTCCCCCACATCACGCAATACAAAGCGCGTGTCAGGCACATACCCTGCCTCCTTCATCTGCCCATACAATCTTCTCAGCTCAGAATGAATTTCCTTAATTTTAGGATGCAATTTGTCATCTACAACAAAGGTGTGCACCCTGTTGCCAACCTCAATGGAGCAGCGACCTGGCTCCTTTCTAGCCCCTCTGACCTTCATCATTTTTCTCACCTGTGCACTGTCGTCCCACCTGCCAGCTGCAGCCTAGATGTTTGATAGCAACACATAAGTTGCAGCATCCTGTTCATCCCACTTCAGAATAGATGTTGCTGCCCGTTCAGCCATCTCCACATTGCCATGGATTCTGCAGGCACCAAGCAAGGCCTTCCACACCACAGCATCTGGTTGGATTGGCATTTTACTAATGAGGTCCTCTGCCTCATCCAATTGCCCCGCACGTCCAAGAAGGTCAACCATGCAGCCAAAGTGCTGTACCGTCGGGATGACACCATGATCTTGAATAAGGGAATCAAAGTAGCATCTTCCTTCATCCAGCAGGCCAACGTGGCTGCATGCAGAGAGAACACATATATAGGTAATACTGTCCGGCTCCAACCCTTCCATTTGCAATCCCTCAAATAGTTGCAGGGCCTCAGTATGACAACCATGCTGGGCATATCCTGCAATCATAGCGTTCCACAACACCACATTTCGTTCAGCAATATTATCGAACACTCCCTTTGCATCTTCAATGCTCCCACATTTGGCGTACATGTCCACCAGGGCAGTGTTCAGAATGACATCTGGTATAATTCCAGCTTTAATGATGTCACCGTGGACCTCTTTGCCCTTTTCCAGGGCAGCCAGGCTCGCACACACATTGCAAACACAAACAAATGTGACGTGGTCGGGCTTCACCCTCTGCCACATCATTTGCGCATAGGTCTCCAAAGCCTCCATACCGCACCCTTGCTGTGCATATCCGGCAATCATCGCGCTCCATGACACCACATCTTGTTCAGCCATATTGTCAAACACTCCCTTTGCATCTTCAATGCTCCCACATTTAGCATACATGTCCACCAGGGCAGTGTTCAGAATGACATCTGGTACAATTCCACCTTTGACAATGTGACCATGAACCTCTTTGCCCTTTTTGAGGGCTGCAAGGCTCGCACATGCATTGCAAATGCAAACAAATGTGATGTGGTCAGGCTTCACCCCTTTGCACATCATCTGCTCATAGGTCTCCAAGGCCTCCATACTGCACCCCTGCTGTGCATATGTTGCCATCATTGTGTTCCAAGACACCACATTTCGTTCAGGCATGTTGTCAAATAGTCCCTTTGCATCTTCAATGCTCCCACATTTGGCATACATGTCCACCAGGGCAGTGTTCAGAATGACATCTGGTACAATTCCAGCTTTGACGATGTCACCATGAACCTCTTTGCCCTTTTCCAGGGCTGCCAGGCTCGCACATGCATTGCAAACGCAAACAAATGTGATCTGGTTGGGCTTCACCCCTTCCCACATCATTTGCTCATAGGTCTCCAAAGCCTCCATCCCGCACCCCTGCTGTGCATATCCTCCAATCATCGCACTCCACGACACCACATTTCGTTCAGCCATTTTGTCGAACACCCCCTTTGCATCCTCAATGCACCCACATTTGGAATACATGTCCACGAGGGTATTGTTCAGATTGACATTTGGTACAATTCCAGCTCTGACAATCTCACAATGGACCTCTTTGCCCTTTTCCAGGGCTGCCAGGCTTGCACATGCATTGCAAACGCAAACAAACGTGACATGGTCAGGCTTCACCCCTTCTCGCATCATTTGCTCATAGGTCTCCAAAGCCTCCATTCCGGACCCCTGCTGTGCATATCCGGCGATCATCGCGTTCCAGGACACCACATCTCGTTCAGTCATATTGTCGAACACTCCCTTTGCATCCTCGATGCACCCACATTTGGCATACATGTCCACCAGGGTATTGTTCAGAATGACGTTTGGGACAACTCCAGCTTTCATGATGTCATCATGGACCTGTTTTCCCTTTTCCAGAGCTGCCAGGCTTGCACACGCATTGCAAACGCAAACAAATGTGATATGGTCGGGCTTCACCCCTTCCCGCAGCATTTGCTCATAAGTCTCCAAAGCCTTCCTACCGCACCCATGCTTGGTAAATCCTGCTATAATCGTATTCCACGTGATCAGACATCGTTGAGGCATTCCGTTGAACACTTGGTGAGCATTGACAATGCTTCCACACTTAACATACATGTTGACAAGGATGTTGTTTAGAAAAACGTTTGGCTTGAATCCACTTCGGATAATGTGAGCATGCACCTGCTTTCCAGCTTCCAGGCCTTTCACCTTGATGCACTTATGCAAGAGACAGACGTAAGTATCTGAATCTGCTGACATTCCTCCTTGGTTTAAAGTCTGAAGAGCCTCTTTCAGTCGCCCTGCCTCACATAGCATCCTCACATGCCCAGAAGTGCCGGAAGAGGCATTGTGGACTCCCTCTCTGGGTCCTCTTTCACAAGCTGTGGCTGTGGTCATGGTCAAGGTGCCTGATTTTATCAACTGTGCCCCTGCTGCTGCTGCTTCCAGTTGACCATCTACCCATGCAGGTTTCTTGTAGGTATTGACCCATGAGGGCCAAATAGGCTGAAATGTGTTGAAGAGGAAGGTGCCCTCACCACTTTGTCCTTGACCTTGTGTCATGGCATCTAGCTTTTCTTTCAACCATGGAGGATACAACCCACGATCACCCCAAAAGGGCCTCTTGTGTGTGCTGCTTGTGTCTGTAGTCAGGTGAGCTCGGACTGGCCTGTGAGGAGAACCACCACAGTGCAGCTGATTGGCCGTAGATTTAAACTTGGTCTCCTAAGACCAAGCTGACCCTTCCAAGGACCTTGTAAACACCAGGAAATATACCAAATCATGACATTAACGGGAATAGCCCACATTTGCAGGATGGACTAACTTCTTCACATTGTACATTAAGAAAGCCACACCTTGCAGTTGCATTTGTCCCACCATTGAGAAGGATCTTTAACAAATTTGTGCCAGCTGCTCCACGCTCTACAATAGACCTTTGTGCCCGAATTCGTGTGCCCGAGAACTCCCGAAAACTCGACAGCATCAACATTTTGACAAATTCCCTTCTGGAGAGTGCTAGCGCTCTTTTCAACAACATTCATGCAAGTCACTTTGGGCTCCATTGGATGCAATGAGGAACATTTGCCCAAACTTACACAGATGCTAAACCAGCTTATGTCTGTAGTCGGGAGATTTGGGAGTTGGTCTGTGAAAACCACCAGGGATCAGCTGAGCAGCCGCAGTGTCAACCCTCCCAAGTACCTTGCAAAGTCCAGGTAAAAGACCTTGCGCATCCTACTTTCATGCCCTGCTCAGAAAGAACAACCTCGCTCCGGACGGTAAAAGCAGTTTGTGCAGAACAAAGCGAGATTCAGACTTCACTCAACAACGGGATATAATCCAGTGCACGCAATACGATCGTACCAGTCTTTCGTCAAACCAAGAAAGCTCACCTTGTCCAGGCAACCGTCCCACCATTGTGAAGAATCTTTGAAGAACTCCTGCCAGCGCTGCTCCATGCTCCAGCATTGACCTACTCACCAGATACACCAATTACCGGCCTTGTCGAACAATCTCGTGCGCTTTCTTGCCTCTTTGCCAAGAGAACATTCGTTTCTGCTGAATTGCGCAAAATACAATTCCCGACTTCGCATACATACAACACAACACAGCGACCCCAGAAAAGGAAAGCGTCAAGTGTTTGAATGGCATCCCTGAAGGCGCCATATCCAACCTATGCACTCGACTCCGTCCTCTGCGCATAGCCGAGGGGGCTGCCGCTCTCATCAGCTCCGCACCCCAGTGCGCATGCGTTTCCTTTGCAGCGAGTTTCCTGATTCCTATCCGCTAGCAGCCCTGCAGTAAACACTAAACCCCCTTTGGAGGCCGTCAAGGCAAACAGCAGGCTCAGGCCCCAAGGGAGAGAGAAATGAAATGAAATGCTCATAGAGCTTATGGGACAAAATGGAGGCCTTCACCCTTAGACAATCGCTAGAACATTAATTGTGGTTTCTGGATTTGTTCCTCTCTCATGTTTTTGGCGTTGCAGGAAGACCGGGGATTGTGCCAAAAGGGCAGCATCATCAACGTAGAGGAGATCTGATTGGGTTGGTCCCCCATCCAATGGTACCCCAACCCCATGGTTTTCTGATATGTAATTCTCCAAGGCGTCAATGTAGATCCCGAACAGGGTAGGTGAAAGGGGGCAGCCCTGTTTGACTCCAATGTTGCTGTGGACCTCGGCTGAGAATTCACCGGCGACGTTGACCATGCCAGTGACAATCTCATACATAGAAGAGATGGCACAAGTGGGACTTCCACTCTATGGAGCCGTTGGAAGAGAAGGTCCCGAGGAACTGAATCAAAGAGAGAGAGAGAGGGTCAGCGCACAGGGGTCTGTATGGCTATGTACAGGGGGTATTTTGTTCTCTACATGTGCTTCATCCAAGTGCTTCGGGATGAAGAGACACTAAAGTTTACGACTTCCTCCGGAATTTCTCTTTCTCTTCGTCGTCCATCGTTGAATTGTAGACTGTCGATGTCGTGGACCAACTGCTCGATCCATGC
Source organism: Takakia lepidozioides (assembly GCA_030704615.1). NCBI lineage: Eukaryota > Viridiplantae > Streptophyta > Takakiopsida > Takakiales > Takakiaceae > Takakia > Takakia lepidozioides. The sequence goes on from CM060733.1 coordinate 56,920,116, forward strand.
TCATGCATCTACATTAAGAGCATCGCTCAGAAAAAATCCTCTATTCCGAGCTCGGAATAGAAGGAACGAACAAATCTTTATCGGTGACGATCTACAGGGCATTTGAAGTCTAAACAAAACTAGCCTTGAGAGAGGCAAACAGTTCATGATTTCAGGTTTAGGCTCGTATGAAATGAAGTCTCCTCGCACTAGAGAGATGGGTCTGTGTTATATATAAAGCTTTAGTTGATGTAATCACACTTCCTTCGGGAGGCTCAGTCCTCTTTCTTTAGCTTTAGTTAATTCAAGAAAAGGGGGGAGATAGAGAGACCTCAGCTTGCAGGGACTCTGCAAAGCTGCAAAAGGCTAGAGACTCGCTAGAGCCCCAAAAGTTTAAGTGCAAAGTTGAAAAATCTAGAGCAAGGCCATCCCAGAGGTGGTGCAGTGCACGTGACATTACATTTGAGAAACCATTAAGTATTTATTTCTTTTTCAGACTGGATTTTCGTTTTGGTGAAGCCAATGGTACATCCTCCTTCACATCCTTAGCAAGAAGCTCTGGAATGTGAGGCCCTGGAATGTGATGATCAACTTCTGGAAGGCGAGGATCATAAGGCTCAGGCTCCCACAAGGCCGTAAAATCAGGTTCCCATATGCAAGTGGCCAGTGCATTTCTTTTCCAGTCTGGTTCAAAGTTCAAATTGGGATCCATACACCAACCAGGATGTCTGTCCATCATGATCCATGTGTTTTGAACCACATCGTAGAGAACCCCTGTCCCACACACTGCATTGTAGAAGCAGATCCAATCGAGGCCCCCGCGACACTCAATTGTAGGATCTGCAGGGTGATCTAGACATGCATAAAATTTATCTATAGACATAAGATAGTCGTATTGATCTCTCGGCATCGTACCTAGTAGTTTATATAACAATTTTGGAGATTTCTCTTCATATGTTGCAAGTCTAATTTCAAAGATCCCTGCATGAGCCTCGTCTTGTCTCTCACCTACACGAGACACAACGTACAGTTCTCCATGACATTCCACCAACATAGAACCTTGTAATTTTCTAGTATATTCTTCAGGTGGGAATGTGTATCCAATGAATTCTTTCTTATCTAAATCAAAACATGTAATAACAGAATGCCATTTGTACTCTAGATGTTCAGTGGTGTCGACTGTTACTTTTATCCGTTCGCTGTGGTCTGCCCACTCAGATCCCCAGTATAATCTATTTTTCACTAGTGCCACCGTAATTGCTTGGTTTGTATCAAGGGGCCGGACAAATGGTCGACTGTAGGTAGCAATCCAATCGCGCATGTTTGAGTTATAGATTGTCAAAATGACCTCGTCTTTGACAGGAACCAACTCATCCATGATAATGACATCGTATGCTTTTGGAAGATAGTTATACCCGACAAAATACACGTTGTACATGTTTCGACCTTCTTGTGTTGGGTCTGGAAGAACTTCCATCCGTGCCATCTTACGATTTAAACACTTCTCTGGATAGGGTGGTATGAATTCGTATTTCCTGGTGATAGGGTTACAAACAACTGTGATTGTTTGCGATGGATATCGACTCTCATCCCAATCGTTTTGCATGGGCAGTCTACGTTGGCCTTCAATATGGGGTCTTGGCTGAGAACCACCATCAACGCAAAGCAGTCCCTTCTCCCCGGCAATTATGGAATGCACATCATTGGGAAGGAAATTGAGTGAAGGTAGTCGTAGCCATGGACGAGGATGATAGCCTTCTTTTGCCATTGAATCAATGTTAACATAATCCTCCTCTGTCATATCTTCAACACCGGGACCAGTGTCAGCTCCAGTTGTATTTGTCCCAGACATTGTGACTTCATTGTTTTCCCCTGATATAATGGGCTTGTCAAGTGGTTCCGAAGGTTTTTCTTCTAATTCGGCCATCGAACAACATGGAATTTTTGTTGCTCGATTTGGCTTCTCTGCTGTTCCTGTAATTGGTTCCAAGCATGTGTGTTGCTGTGCAGGCAGTGGCCTATATGCAAGCAAACTGTAGCAACCAACCTGTTGAAAATTGAACGTGGGGAAAAAGCTGATATACTTCTTTGGATCAACTGGGTCAACGTGAATATTGCGAGCCCAATCTACAGTGCAAAGATCAGCGGTACGAAACTTTCTCCATGCTTCGCCCAGCTCTTTCCCTTCTAGTTTCGGGAAGAAACGATGAATGTCGTCTATTGTGGTTGTTCTCCATCCTACTGGACAGTTTTCGTGATATCTTGGAGCACCTTCGCCAGGCTTTCTAAGTCTAAATTCACCATGTATCCACTCCATATTCGCAATTTCTCGAATGTCTGTGAAGTCCATTTCACAGAAAACCGTGTCCACCAGTGTATGAATCTCCGCCTATCAAGAGTTTGAGAGACTAGATGATCCACACTCAAAACCTTTTGAAACACCTATACTTGTGTAAACTGTCTCGCGTCTCGCGGCCACTTGACAAGCAAAAAGCTCGGTGAAAACTACAACTGTATTTATTTCTCGCGGATTCGACACTCAGATATCTTTTGATATTAACACACTAGTTGTCATAAGCTGGTCGTAGATCTCTCACAACTGCAATCAGGAACTCTCAATCTAGTGCATACCATAGAAGAACAATACAGAACACAACACGATCAGGAATACGTGATTGGGAATATCATATTCATGACGAAGTTTACATGCTGATCGCCATTCTGACCTTTGATCTGATCACCCTAGAATTCAGCGACAAGCTTGGGGACAAAAGAAAGAGACGGATCGAGAGATGGGTGATAGAGTTGACCTTTGACCACCCAAGAGTTGGCAATCAACCCATCGCACCTCTCCGTGTCCAACAGTCGTTGCATCCAACCAGTTTGCACGCCTTCCTCCCTGTTCTGCACTCAATATTATCTAAACCCTAATTTAAAATCTAAGACCACTATATTTTTTGAAGGAAACCTGGGAGCGACAGCCCACAAATTCAGGCCCTTGAGGAGGGGAAAATAACCCCCTTTCATTTATTTTATTTTTCTCAAAAGGGTTCATTTTTCTTTTTCTTTTTCTTTTTCAATTTCAGAGTTATATATCTAATGCAAGTGTTTTACAAGTCTTTTCTTTTCTTTTCTCTGTTTACTTTGGGCAAGGAAAGGGGACAAGGTTAGGAAAAGATCTACATACAAGGATGTAATGTGCAAATAAAAACATATTATACTTCAAGAACAGGAAATTTTCACTTATTTGTGATTGTTCGATTGATCCAGAAATAGTGTTATTCAATGAACAATTGAGTTTGAAGAGACACCATGTTATGGACTCAACCTGAGTTATACCAAGATAGTATCCAAAATATTTTCTTGTTTTTATTAGATCTTACCATTGTGAACAATTAGGACTTACAATAAGTTATTAGATATTCTCATAAAATGTGAAAACATAATATCTTAAAATCAAAATGTGTCCCGGGTCAAGTGGTTAATTTGACTGTCTTGCAATCTGCTTTCAGAAATCAATACCCACATACTATACTGCTCTCTTCCTTTTCGGATTGAATTTCAAGAATATGAGCCTGTTAAGGAAATGTAAGGTTATTTTTTCCTTACTATAATAAAATTTCCAGGGCTACAATCCCCCTGTTACTATTAAGAAAAAAATGTACAATGTTGGCACATCTTTTCTTCTTTTCTTTTTTTTTCATTCACAGGTTGTCCCAGCTTCTGGCCCACCTACCGTGAGATATTCCTTCGCCTGTTTCCAGTAATATCCCGGGAAATGACTATGGGATGAGGGAGATCCCTAGCGTGGGGGGGCGCCACATGGCGGTGATTTCGGAGTGGGGGATCAATCCCCGAATTGATCGGGGAAATCTACCCGGGGGGGGGGGGGTTTACAGCCATTTCTGGAGGGCAGCACACATGCATGGCCCACATGCATGACTTGCACTGCATGCATAGTATGTTACCACATGTATGTGATGACAATATATGTAGAGATGGTCCATACTATGACAATGGTCCATCTCAGCATTTGTGAAGGAACCTTCGGTTCCGGTTCCACAATTATTTCAAGAGACGGTTCCGGATCCAACTTTTAAACATGGGGGCGGTTCCGGTTACCGGTTAGTTGCTGATACAAACCATCGGCTCCGGTTAAGTTCCGGTTCTATTTTTTAAATATATTTGTTTAATTTAATTAGATTTAAAATATTTTATCAGTCCGGTAGATTAAATAGCAGTGTATTCACATATTTGAACTAAAATCCAACGATTTTGTTAGTTTTCACTTAACACAAAAAAGCAAACAAAAATACTCTAAATAAACTGGTAGAAGAAAATGGGTAAAATTTTATGGGTTGAAAGTACTATTCAGCTACCTGGCAAGTATTGGCATCTTCAAACATTTTATTATTGAACTTAGCCAGGATATCATGGAGCTGGAGATTGAACCCAAGATCTCATGGCGCTGAAGCATTGAACATAGAATCTCATGGCCTTCAAGCATTGAACCCAGGATCCGAGGAGCTTGAGAGCATTAAATAAGTTTTGCCCTGGGCCCACCAGCCCCACCAAGGGGTCAAGAACCAGAACCTGTTTTTACCCCCCCCCCCCCCCCTTCTCACACCCAGCAGCGGTTCCGATCCCCATTGGCAGGTTCCGGTTCCGGGTCAGGTTATGTAGGAATGGGCCCGGTTCCGATTAACCTAAACCTGAACCGACGCTTAACCTGGTTCCCGGCGGGTAACCGCCCAACACTGGTCCATCTCCTTTTATGGCATCATCTGCATGAGAGGATAGGATGGGATTGATCTACCATACACTAATATCTCTTTCTTGAACTCGCTATTTATCAATTTATCAATTTGAAGTTCTTCTTTTCACCATATTTTAGCCATGTATTATATAAAAAACAAAATTATATTTTAAATAATCCTAGTGTTTTCAAAAAAAATAACTTTTTGTCCTGAAACTATTATTATATATATATACATATATATATGAATAAAATGATCGTGCTTCATATTTAATTGAATGTAATAGAGAATGCTGATAAGAAATGTCCTTCAATGTTTTCCCTATAAATCTATCTCTATTGAGCAATGTTTTATTTTTTATTTTTTTGGAGTAAAGGGGAGGAAGCCCTTGAGAGCTTTGTTAATATTATTTGAGGGAAAAAAAATAAAACCCTCAAGGCCCGAAGGCCGCCATAAGGCCCAATGCACGACGACCAATAATCAATGTTTTGAGTGGCTCAACACATTGTTTTCGGTGAATACATGAAATACATATTAATGATAGTTTACTAGGTGTATTAGTATAGAAGGGCAGCTACATTTGTACAAGGGTGGATTCAAAATCTACACGAGGTGAGAACGGCTTGTGTGAGAATAAGGTACATGAATAATGATGTACACAGAACCAGTACGCTTATAAGTATTGTACTCCACCTCTATCACCAATTTACATCCACTATTTGTTGGTCTAATTCTTTTCTTTTTCAACAAGACCAAATGAAAATATTGTTGTTGTTGTTTTTGTTTTTATTTGTTTTTGGATAAAGGAAACCTAGGAGCTGCTCACAATTCAGGCCCCAAGGGAGGGGGGAAAATTAAACCCCTTTCATAGAACCATAGAAGCACACAGAGAGGGAAACCTCATCCCCAGACCAACCGGTCACGAAACAAACCATACCCGCAGAACAGAGTAGCAGGATTTGAACCCCGAACCACCAGGGTGACACACACTACACTTATCCAACTGAGCTGCCAACCCCAGGCGAAACATTGTTTTGAGCCGCTCAAAACATTGTTTTCAACGAATATATGAAATAGATATTAATGTATGTTTATTATTATTAGAGTGTAGAAGGACGGCTACATCTAGGATAAAACACCCTATGACCGTTATAGCACCTATGACCGGTCACCTCATAACTGCTCAGGTCAGGCCGCATGAGCTACCATTGCTGGACCCAAGACTGCTCATTTTTGCCACTTGGCAAACAGTTGTTTGATAGAACCCCCCAAAAAATGTGATTGGTCATAGGGCCCAAGGTTCACACAAGCTTTCTGATTGGTTCAACTTTGCAACCCCACAACTTTGTGTGGACTTCATGAAATCACTCACTTCCAAGTGTGTTGGGATGCCCTGGATGTGGGGCATCTTATCAATTTTATCCGGGGTAAAAATGACAAAAACTCACCGTTAGATATTCCGCCATCGTTAGATGAACGGTCATAGGCCTGTCTACCATATACAAGGGTGGATTGGGAATATGAGGATAGCTTGTGTGAAAAGAAAGGTACATAAACAATGATGTACATACAACCAAATATCAGTTTCGTAAGTACTGCACTTGTCATGCTCCACCCCTATCACTAATTTGTTGTCCACTATTTGTGGATCCAGTTTTTTCTCTTTTAAACGGGACCAATCCAATATAAAAGCCGAGTTTCATATATATATGAAGACGGAAAAAATGTCATTTAAGGATAAATTCACACATAGTAAATTGGGAGAATATGAGAGTACACAATTTAAACATTGTAATCTATTTTTAGAGTTAATCATCATCACAATGGAATATGAGGTTTGAAATGAATATACCATACAAAATAGCCTAGCAGGCACTTTCAGCCACTTGCATCAAAGTTATCTTTCTTACTTATTGTGTCTTTTGTAGCTTATTGAGCATCTTTTTTGTAACTCATTGAGTCCGATTTGCTTCAAGTTCAACACATTCGTTGTTTCTTCAAGTCTAGTTTGTTTCAAGTTCATGCATGCTCATATACTGTAGCTCAAAGTGCATAAGTAAGCTACCATGCGTTGTATTATCGCAAATATTATCATGTAATACATTACACTGTTGTGTTGTTGTTTGTTGATGTGCATATTTTTGTTTTCTAATAATCTTGTCCAAAGAAAAGCAAGCAGCAAAAACTGAGAGATGATAATCCCTGCCTTCAAAATACCGAGATGATTGGAAATAAGCTTGCTCTATGATTACTTTTTAATTACAACTTTAGAAATGTCTGTAATGTTAATTATTGGGTTGCATGGATTGGATTCAAAGATGGAAACAGATGGTGGAACATCTCAATGATAGCAACCAACTCCGAAAGAAATGTCAGCTTCCGGAGCATCTGGGTAAATATTGAAGTCTATTGGGTTTCATGGCATTAGCAAAGAAGTAACTATAAGTCTGAATCCATGGCACCCCATACAAGATTGATTAAGTTTGACAGAGTTCGTGGGACTATTAGCCATTCTTGATCATTTATATGCAAAATTATATTTTCAGTCCATGTGTACATGAATAAGTGTAAGCCCATGAGCGACATTTAGTTTACGAGCATAGATCATTCGTGAATAGTAACAATTTGATTTGTTTGCATGATGCAAGGGGCTGGTCTGATAGGCCAACATACGTCTTGTCCGTTGATGGACCACGTCGATCGATTGTTTAATATTGGTCAAATATTCAACCAGATCGCTTCTAAATTGCATCTTCACAGTAACGTCTTATGAAAAAAGGATGAGCAAGAAAGGCCCTAGATGACCGCGAGAAGTAGACCTATAACCGCGGAAATCTGACTTATTTCGTGGGAAAATTGATCTGTTATCGATCTATGTCATAAATACAATTACATGCACTTTGTTGATGTATGAAGAGACACCATAATTTATGCTCCCTTCGGAAGACGTCTATATTTATTTATTTATTTTATAAATTAATAAAATTAAAACTAATATGATCTCAATTGCTACTATATCACTTTGAAAAATTATCCAAAATAATAATAATCAATTTGAATTTATTGTTTTCTTTAGGTCATTCTATCTAATATATTTCTCAATTTGCAAGGGATTAACATTTTGACGCTTCATGTGGGAAAAATGCATGTTTTTTTATAAACGTTTGTTTGAGCTCATGGCTGATTGCGAGATTTTGGATATTTCTAATGAAAGACACCATGGATCCCTAATACCTATCTTTTTGGATATTGGTTAAAGCAAAGTACAATGAAGTTTATAGTTAGTAAAAGATGGCGCTTCAAACTTAGCACATTTAATTGATACCAAAAAATTATGTCTCACACGAGTTTATGATATAGTAATCAACTACAAAAACTAAGTCCAAGCCTAAGTTGTTTGAAGACATTCACATGTACAAATGCATTTTATCTCATTATCTACTGCATGGTATAAAAGTTGAACCTCTAAGACAGTTTAGTTGATGCTCGGCTCTTTGTTACGTTGTCTATTTTTCTATTGGATCTTAACATCATGAACAACTGTAGCAAAATTCTTCATTCTTTGCTTTTTGATCTTGGATGTGATAATATCTGATTTCGGAGTGAATGATGCAGAAGGAGATGTACTAGCCTTAGCAAAGGTTGAAGACATATGACCTAAGTGTATCACACACACAATCATTAACACTTCATACAATACAAAATCATAAACAACCACAAGACAAGAATACAAGTCAACTCTATTATATGGATCACTAACATTACCTTAATCTGGAATCAATGTCTTGTTTGCACCTGCACAACATATGATAATACAACTATTAACCATTCATTCCATTTCAAATAAATTGATATTTTCCATTAATCATTGTACTGAAGAGGTACTTACGCATGTGATTCTGCTTTTGCAATCAAACATTATTCAATTGTTGTCTCCACATTTTTACATCATTCTTCGCATCAAAAGCCATTTGTGGTTGTGCTTTCAGATAGTTGTTTATAGATGCTCCTATGACCTTATAGCCCACACTTTTAATCCAAAGTGGATGGACCTCCTTAGCACACTATTCAAATTTGCACGTTGAAGAAGTGTTCAAATGGTAGCCAAAGCAATTTGCATGGTAGAAATGGCTACATGACAACGTGATGACATCAATTAAGATAAGAAAATCCTCAATCACAAAGCAAACAAACATTAACTCCAAGAAATCTAAAAATGTCTTTTTGATGTGAAGATAAATGATCAGTTTATGATTCATCTGAATATCGTTAGGATTCTTATTTTTTTTAACTTTTTCAAGCTCATCCCACATCTTTTTTTTTCACGTTCTCTTAATTCCAACACTCGATGTTGCGGGCAATGAGCTCATCTTAATCGTTGGAACAGTCATGTTGTTTATTGTATACTTCTCTATTTCAGTGACCCTCTCTTGGAGAATTTTCTGTATGGTAGTGGAATTTTTGGCCCTCTCTTCCAATTGCTCCATAGGCATCATTTTCCCCTTCCTCCCTCTGTTAAAACTTTCATGTAGACAAGTGAGATTGTGTTTGTTGAAGATGGAGTACGAGGTTAGGAAGTACACTTCGTCAATTTGGGGATATTTCCCCAGTGCTTGAACGACGGATCCCTTTTATAGGTCCCTCCCTTGTCTCCTGTGGGGTGTCGCACAGTTGATGCAGCTGCACAGCTAGCGCCTCAAGTTTACAGCCTATATTGTTGTATGCATTTCGTTAGAGTACGACGCTTTTTCTGGGATTAGTGCTTCTTCAAGCCACTGAAATTTTATAAGTTCAGCCTTTGCTCCGGATGCTCGTCAAGGCTTTGGGTGCATTCTGGAATGTCGCAGCGTACGTTTCTTGAATCCGACTCACGACGTGGTAAACTGTTACTATTGAGATGTGTTGTTAGGTGATGGTACACAGTTAGGTTCTAGGCTCGCGATGTGGTAAACAGTTGATCTTTGTTTATGAGGTGTAATTGCGACTGTAGCAAATAATTCTGGTTGGCTCATGAGCATTGCGGCTGTGAAATTGAGTGAGTGAGAGGTCATGTGTGTGTTGTTGGTGATACAGAGAGAGTGTAAGTTTATGCATAGTACTGTAATAAAGTTTGTTGTAACTAGTGACAGTCTTCTGTATGAGCGTGACAACTATTGTTTACTTGAAAATTGATCTACATGTACTAATTAGTATAATCATTTTCATGGAGGTGTTTTGTTCTTGTTCTTTTTTATCAATGAAAAATGATGATCATTCAAATTAAAGTGCACAATTGGGGATTAGATTTGAATGGGGCTTTTGTATTTTTCGATACAAATGTGGTTTCTTATTTCATTTTAGGGATAGAAAAAAGAAATATTGTCTTATGAAGTTGTAGTGTGGTTGAGATATATGTTTATGAATGATTGTGTAGGTGTTACTCCTACAACCTTGGAAGAATTGGTCAATATTTTTCCTTAGATCATCCCATCATTGAAAAGTGTAGAAAATTTGATCATCTTCTTAGGCACATGTCAATGTTTGTTAGATAATCGGTGGCAGATTATCCAGTGTTGTCTTCCGGAAAGACCGAAGAGCATCTTCTCATTCAACTTTTCTATTTCCTTGTTTTTCTTTGAGACTGTATCTTTGTCAACATTTTTCGTTGTTTTTGCTTATTAGATTGCTCGTTAGATCGTTGTTGTTACTCGTTAGATTGCTGTTGTTGCTCGTTAGGCTTACGGTCCCGATTTATTAAATATTATTTTTCAAAAATCAGGACCGCCAAAGCTAGTGATCCCGAATTTATAATTTCTTAAAAATTGGGATCGTCAGAGCTGGCTATCCCGATTTATTAAATAATTTCTTAAGATCCGGGTTCGTTTTATTAAACTATCCCAAAATTTTCAGAATTTTCTTAAAAAAACTTCAGGCCATCACATATGATATGGCGGCTTACGTGTTACTATGGTAAATTATGCAACACTAAAATTAATATTAAAAACAAATTACACAACGTAAAGTTAATTTTTGAGGTGACGTGACAAATGTTAAGATGTAACCTCGGATGTGACGCGGAAGTGTTAGTGTCACCTCACGTTATTTTGTGCATCTACGTTTATTATTTTGGCTTTTGCCCTACATCTCTCCCCCACATCCTAATTATCAGCGTCACGTCGGTCATGTCACGTCAGGTCGCGTCAAACCAGACGCTGACGTGACCTACATCACGTCGGTTTTATGGAAACATTAATATAAAAAAATTAAAGGTAAAAAAACATCAATTCAGCAGTCACGTCACATTATTTGTTTTTATTTTTAATGTCTGCGACCGCCAATATTGGCGATCGCAACATTTATTTTTAAGCAAATGATGCAACCACCAATATTGGCGGTTGCATCATTTTATTTTATTTATAAAAGCATGCGACCGCCAATATTGCGTAATGATATTGGGTGGACTTTGATATGGGAGTAGTTCTCATTTTTTCAGCCATGCTAAATCTCATAATCCATTCATGTTGGGGTACTCAAAGAAAGACAAAACAGAAAATAATACTTATTTCCCAAGTTACTATCGAAACAACTGCTGCTCTGAGGGCAGTAGCTTTTGCCCGGTTGTAATTACGTTGAATTCTGTAATCTAGGTTCTGCTTCCGCTTGTCCTTCTCCATTTGCAGGTGAACGTCAACAGAGTTAATACAAAGTGATCAACAAAATTTGTTTTGAACAAATGAAACTGATTCATCTCGGCTCCATTTTTCAAGGCGTAATTGTAATGAAGGTGATATGTACTTGGCGTGATGGGATCGCAACCCTAAACTGTTCAATCATATACTGTCGTTTGCTTGCCGCACGGAAAGTGAGTCCCACCTCTCTCTCTCTCTCTCTCTCTCTCTCTCTCTCTCTCTCTCTCTCTCTCGCTCCACATTATTTAAGGAAAGTGAGATAGAGAAAGAGGTGGGGACTCACCTACCGTGCGGCGAGCAACGGATAATTAATCGTAATAAAACCAACTTTGTGATTGGTTCTTACTTTTCTTTTGTTATGCAGACAGTAACATATACTCATATATACAAAAAGGTTTTGAACAAATCCATATACACAGAAGGGTTGTGGCCCAAAAACGGACTTTAAATATGTGGAACCAATCCAAGACATTGTTTGGGACGATTATTGGAAAGATGGTTGTTGATTCGCATGTCTGAATGTGAAAATGAATAATGTTCATCCTTGCGCATGTCCTTATGTTTATTTAGAGACTTTAACTCTTAAGTTCCCAAGCGACCTGAATCGGATCACTTTGACACATCCACCATTGGCTTTTAAAAAATTTGTAGAAAAAAAAGTACTTCATTTGGAGGCACATTTTCTCTTGTCAATTTTGAAATTTCAACCTCTGTGTAATTGCATGCATAGCAACCATAGGTGAAAAAATCAGTTGGACCTGCAATTTAGTGGGGTCATAGCCACTCCACTATTGATTTGGAAATGGTGGGTCTTGGGGCAAGCAAAATTGAATAAAGCTAGGTTTTGATTTGGTCAAACCAATTTCTTTCTCACTTTTTCTTTGGGACCTGATATTTGAGGTCCGGGTCAACGCTATAATCTCACAATTTCCACGGTGGACTTGGCTCATTTTTTGGTATGTCATGCATAAATGAGCTGGGCCCATTGCTATAAGGCTGGAATCTCTAGATGATTTTCGGTAGGTTTCTAGGGGCAATTTACTGTAGCTGGGTATCCAAAATTGGTTAAAAGTCAAAAAAAGGCTTGGGAACTTAAGGGTTAACACGTAGCTGCACATATTAGATGACAAATAGATTACTTGGTTGAAACCTATAATATTTGTCGATCGTATGTAGATGATTTAGTAGTTTTTTTTAAAAACAAAAAGTGATATTTATAGTATACATGTTGAGCTCGATGGAGTTGGTTTGGCTATTGACGAAAATGCCTATTGGCACACGCCTTATCATACTATTGAATCTCCAATTCCTCATTATATACAGTTTAACAATGTGAACGAGTTTACTTTAAGTTTGATTCAATCAAGAGTTTTAGGTCCAAAAGTTAATTCAATATCTACAACAAATTATGAAGGTTTAGATTTTGTTATCATTCCGAGCCATTCACGGAGACTATATGTTGAATGAATGAGAGTACATGGAGTAATTAGATACAACATTGTTGTTTCAAATACTATTTCATTGTATACATGTTTACAAATATACATTATTTTCTGGTATTTGTCTGTATTTTTGAATGAATTTCGATACACAGTCTGTTGCCTCTTCTTTATAATTTTGTTTTGTTTTTTTTGTTTGTGTTTGTTAAAATGAAGAATTTTTCCAGTAGGTCGACTGTTGAAATTGTAACTGTGTCTGAATTATCAGCGTCACGTCTGTCGCGTCTCGTCAAGTTGCGTTAGACTTGACACTGACGCAACCTACGTCACATTAGGTTTAAGCGGTATATTAATTTTAAAAAATCAATGTAAATATATCAATTAAGCAGCCACGTCGCAAACACGGTGGTGGTGGCAGACAAAAGCAAAATAAAAGTCGATTGAATTTTTCTTTTTGAATCCCGTGTAACTGCCAATATTGGCAGTCCCTTGTATTTTTTTATTTTTTCAAATGAAGCGACCACCAACATTGACGGTCGTTTGTTATTTTTTAATCCGGACGAGCACTAATATTTACGGTCGCTTGCATTGTATTTTTCATAATCCTGAGCGACCGCCAATATTGGCGGTCGCTTTCATTTTATTTTTTTCAATCCCGCGCGACCGCCAATACTGGTGTCGTTTATATTTTTTTATTTTTTTAAATGAAGCGACCTCCATACTGTCGGTCGACCGGGATTTTAAAAAAACAAATAGAAGCGATCGCCAATATTGGCGGTGGCTTCATTTTAAAAATAACAAAATATGGTGGTACTGCCTTTTTGGGGTGGTCGCTATTGGTGGGTCAGTTTTTCATTTCACTTTTCATCTATCCTAGAGCATATGTAAGGCTCCAAGGTCACGAGGCTCCTCACTTCTTTTGTGGCAAACACTTGAGTGGTCTTTATCTATTAAAACAGAAAAGAAGAAACAACCTCTCCCCCCAAACAACGAAACCCCTCCACGGGGTTAATAATAACACAATTTTAATCGATCTCCATTTGATACACGTAAGTAATGGGTCACCATCCTAAATTGCCAATTGAACTGATCCATTTGGAAACACCTCGACGACTCGATAAGGACCCAACCATCTTATTTTTAATTTGCTGGAAAAATTTTGGACCGGATATCATAAAAGAGCAGAAAATCTTCTGTTTTAAAAAATTTGGATTTGAGCCTACTGTCACAATAATCTTTCAGCCGTCTTTGGGTAACTTCAATGTTTTGCAACATCTGCCTCCGAATTTCATTCAATTGTTCCAAGCTCGTTCAGGTAAATCGCTCGATCTTGTCGAACACGAGATACATATACCTCCAAGCAGTACTAGATCTCTTTCAGATCCACCATCTCAAACCTCTTTCATATATCACTTTGTCTTTTTCAACAAAGCCTGATCAACACATGATCACATGATCTCTTTAAGATCCACCATCTCAAACCTCTTTGAGATATTACTTAGTTTTTTCAACAAAGCCTAATCATTAACATACATTGTTATAACCACACAATCACTATCTTTAATTCATTTGAGATATTGACATTTTGTATGTGTTTCAACAGAGTCAAGTTATTAGAGACCAAGATCAGATCATCAACATACAATGTCATGATCACAGACGAGTTTCCATGAGCCTTCTTGTAGTAAACATTATAATCAGCAGAGCTCCTCTGAAACTCTTCAGCCATGAAATATGCATCAATCTTATCATTTCACGCCATAGGGAATTGTTTCAAACCATACAAGAACTTGAGGAGTTACACACCATCATCTCTTTCCTTTTTACAGCAAATCCTTCTGACTGGTCCATGCATATTTCTTCCATAAGATCTCCATTGAGAAAGGCTGTACATACATCCATCTGGTATAGCTCAAGATTTTCAACAGCATCAAATACATCCATCCGTGCAACAGGGGAAAAGGTTTTATTGTAATCCATACCTTCAATTTGTGAAAACCCCTTTGCAACCAAATGAGCTTTGTGCCTTGCTGCATTACACTTAACTTTGAAAATTCATGTACAGCCAAAAAATTGTCGTCCATGTGGAAGTTTAACGAAAACTCCAAGTCTTATTATCTTGAAGAGATTGAAACTCAACTCGGCCATAATTTTTTTCCAGTGTAACAGTTTCTCACTCCTAAGTGCATCTGAAACCATCACTGTCAATGAAATAGACAGAAGATACATTTGAGGGTTTTTCAATCATAGTAGATTGTATCTTCTCCATCTGAACCTCAACAATCTCCTCAACAATGTCCTCTTCCATTTTATCTTCATTTTCATGGTCCAAACTTGGAACTACTGTTTCCTGGTGAAAGTTCCTGGACTCATTGAATCATCATGACTGATGATTCTTACATACTTGCTCTCATGATTATACAGTTTATACCCTTTGGTCTTTTCACAATAACCAATGAAGATATACTAGATTGCTTTTGCATCCAATTTCTTCTTTATCTCTTTTGGAACATGAGCAAAAACAATACAACCAAATACTCACAAATAATCACTTGAAGATTTCTCACTCTTTTCCAGGGGAGATGGCTCCCAAATTTCATCCCCCGGATGGAAATATGACGCCGAATTTCCATGTCCAGGGAGGTTCGGATAAAGTCCTCTCGGGGGGAGGGTGCGCAGAAGCAGTGGCGACTGCAGCATATCTCTGTAATTGACTTCCTAATAAGGCAATCTTTGTAAAGACACCTAAGTCAGTGTACCAGAATAGCAGGTGGAGATAACTTAAGTAAAAGCATGGATTTATCAAACACCTTCCCTCCCAATATAATGGGTTACACTCTCTCCCTTCTCTCTCACCCCCAATCTTGTATCCATTCCCCCACCGCCCGCACTCTATTCATACTACGCCAAATGAAAATAAACATTCAAACCGATCTCTCTGGATATCCCAACTTCATATCACCACTGGAACGCGCATGGCACAACAACCCTTCTCCACACAATTTGAAGACTCGCATCCTAAACAGAAGAAACATATTCTCGTCTACTTCAATGCTCACCGTATCACCAATCTTGCCACTACCAGTGGATACCGGCTTCTAACTTTATGAGCCATGTTTGGTTAGTCGCCATATGGATCAATGACGTTGTTTGGTGAGTTAAAAGGAAGCTTGTGCACTTAGTTTCGGTTGTAAACATCTTCCTTTGGAATTAGAGCTACTATTGGTGGTGTGTGTGGGCCATAAATAGCAAGAATACCTTGTTGATTTCCTCTGTCCCCTCAATACTACAACTACTTCAAGCCTCCCTATACCCTCCAATATGCACCCCCCCTAGCCCCCCCCCCCCCCCCCCCCCCCCCCCCCCTCTCTCTCTCATCCCCTCCATTTTTCCTGACCTCGCAACTACTTCCCCTAACACACCTCAATTTCCTCCCCCTAGCCCCCTGTTAGCGACCACTTCACAAACTTATCCCCACCTATCCGACCCCGCCCACCTAGAGGCATTCGTCATTGAGGCTATTCTTGGCATTAAAACCCAACACATCACTGGACTCCTTCAGTGCAACCTGCGTTGATACATACTATCTATGTAAATGGGCAGAGTTCCCATCCAAAGACAACACATGGCAAATTGAAGACGATATGGAGGCGGTCTTGCTCAACCGCCTACAGGGCCACTCGCACACGGAGTTCTGCGATTGGCTCGTCATGCCACACACTCCTCCTCAACCACCTCCACTATCATCATTTTAACACAACAAAAAAAACCTGACCATCAAACACCACTCCTCTTACTCCCTCATGACGTCACTCCATCGGTGGCCATCGAACCCAAACAATTTAAATACACCCGCAACCTACATTTCCCAAAATATCTACACCACAAATAATCCACCCTTTCGTTATATCGCACGACGCATAGTGGGACTCGGACTATTCTTCATCTACATGAAATGTATCTTTTAGTGAAACAAGTCCATTGTTTTACTTTGTTTCCATGCATTCATGTACTTTGGCAAAAATCAGTTTTTCGATGCTCACAATAATATATAAAAATAAGAAATTTCATTTTTTTAATGTTTTCTATAGGACTTTGGTATCTTAAAGAGTAGAGAAATACTAATATGAGTTCATTTTATCATATTTGTTTTTTAATAGTGAGTGCAAAAAATCCATAAGAAGTCTTTTTATAGACTGTAACACTGCGTATGCAATTTTCTCAAGTCCATTACTTCGACAAATCCACCTCATGTCTTAGTAAGAATTTAAATATTATAGCTTGTAGTAGTTGGAAACATAAGAGTGAGTCCCATTTCATCATAAAAATTTGTCTCTAAGGTACAATTGAATTAAACTATGTCATGTAAAACACTGTTGTGACACAAAAATATAGACACCGTAGTCTGCTTTCACCCCTTAAGGCGCTTTGGTATAGCTGAAAGTATACTGGTAAATACCTCGTTTGTCCCAAATTGCAAACTCTCAAAGGAGATGAGTCTTAAGAGTGTTGTAGACTTGGTGACAATGAGAGATGTTCTCTATCAGAGTGATGTGAGAAGTCTCATGTATGCAATGGTCTGTATAAGGCCCTAGGGGAAGTCACTCGGCATGAATTCCAAATCATGTGCGATAAAACATAGGGTTCAACAAATTCTTGAAATTTTTTTTTTTTTTAAAGATTTAATTTTAACAAAAGGTTGTGGTATTATGAACATTACATTTATAAAAATATAGGGGTACTTCTCCGCCTTTGTGTTAAAATTTGTCGAGCTAGGATTTCCTTCACCATTATGATTCCCCTGGGTAGATGAACGTAAGTAGGTGACTTTAAGTATGAGTGAATGGGTTTAACAACTTGTATGTATTATATAGTAATAATGCAGACTCATTGAAAACTCGTTTGTTAGTGAACGACAGTAGGCCATATTTGGCTTGAATAAAGTTCATGTATTTTGTTGTTTGGTGTGCATGTGCTAGCTACTGTTTTTTTTTTTTTCATTTAAATTTAACTTTATATAATACTTTAAAGTAAATTTGGGTACTAATAAAAAAAATCTAATATTTTTTATAATTCAAAATAGGGTGTCTACAAAATACCCCTATTACAAAATTATGTAATGCAAGGGTACCAAAAAATAATAAAAACCCAAATAATACCCCCCAACTATATACCATTTGTTCGTAGATGGTAACAAAATACAAGGAGTGAACTCCCCGGGACAAGGCCAAATATTGCACAAGCAGTGGTGGTCGTAAGCCAATTTGTGGCTAACCTTGGGCAACTCCATTGGGTTGCAATAAAGCAGATTTTCCGTTATCTGAGAGGCACATTAGACTATGGTCTGTGCTTGAGAAAGAACAATGATAATGTTCAGTTGGATCAAGTGGGTTCATATGGTATCTCAGATAGTGCTTGCAAAAGCATAAAGCTGTATGGCTATTGTGATGCAGATTGGGCTGGTAATGTTGATGACCACCATTCTATATCTGGCTATGTTTTTATGCAAGCAAATGGAGCTGTTAGTTGGAGCAGCAAGAAGCAATTTATGATTGTTATGTCTTCAACTAAGGAAAATTATGTGGCTGCATCTTAAAGGCAAACATTGGGGTTATCATCATTTCTCTCAAGTATTGGTCGTCCACAGAGGGATACCATGCCCATATATGATGACAACCAAGGGTGTATTGCTCTCTCGAAGAATCCAATGTTTCATGCTCGCACAAAGCATATTGAGATTCATCATCATCTGGTACGAGAGAAGACTGAAGCTAGAATTGTTAATACCAACACAATGGTTGCAGATAATTTGACCAAATGACTTAGTGCTGAAAAACATGAACGCTTTCGAGGCGTGATGGGAGTAGTTAAGTGTTTAACTTGGCACACAGCTTGAGTACTGAAAGGACGTGGCACAAAGCTTGTTGTGATCCTATAGTTGGGTGGAGAGTTCTCAGTAATCAATTCATCTTTTATCTCTATTCTCTGTCGAATTCCAACAAAAATGGGGAGTTGTAATAGATGACGGTTTTTGGGGGTGTTGGAATTAGGTGAGATTGCCTTCTGTGCACATGTGTTGTGGGATGTTGGATGACTGGCCGCTTGTGTATGCACCGCTCTTCTGGTGGCTCTTTTGAGAGGTCACATGGAACAATTGCACAGCTGCCTCCAGAGGAGTCTGGAAAATATAGAGAAGATTCCCAAGCCCAGCTCCCTCAACCTCATAACTGAGATATGACCCCAAATATGCAGATGTGCAAACCCTTGGACTGAATCTTCCAAACATTGGTCAGGCCATGTTCGCAACCAAACGCCACGTCCTTTCATAAACATCAACCTCCCAAACCCCTACTCCTGAAACAGATAGATGCTTGACATTGTTGAGTAATTCAACTAATAGAAGGCGCCCTGTTGATTCAAATAGAACGGAAGGCACGACGTCTGTGTCATACATGGTAATACCCAGACACGCTGTAGGGAAGGGTGTTTTGCAAACACCAGGAGCAATTTGGAAATATTGGAGAGTTCAAGTTTGTTTTATGCGCAATTGTCATGGCAAACAAACAAAACTGGGTGAATGGAGCTATAAGGCCTGGACAAGGCACTAAGGCCCGCATGGCTGCCTCTGGCGCTACCTCGCGGACCAATAGTGAGGAAGAGGAGAGAAGAGCCATTGCAGCAAAAAAACAAAGAGTGCTTACATTTATTTCTTGCCTACATGCATACAGGGATTGCAAAGAGGGAGTGACAAAGAAATTATAATTGCTCTAGATCACAGGGAACCATGTACATGCACTCGATTGATCCATCATCTTGCTTTGGATTGGAAACTCTTCCGTCACTTCGTAAAATCAGGCCAAGTAGCACTAATCTATCTAGCAGGTAAAGAAGTGGGTAATGCCTACCCCATCAATGCGCTTCCTGGTGAAGATCTGTATGGAAAAGGGAAACAATAGTTTGTGCATGGAAATTACCCTGATCCAAATGCCCTCATTTGTTGGAGACACAAGTGGTAGATTACAGATTACACCGCTACAGAACACAGTAGTTGATTTCCTTGCATTTGTGGCATTATAATGGTTATCTGTTTTGTAGCAAGTGAGCTTCCAGTGCTTAGTTTTGGAATCATATATCTCCGTACTATGTATGGGTTCATCACCTCTTATGGCCGGATCCATGTACAGGCTTTGCTCTTCTATGATGCAGAGGAGGCAATTTCTTCCAGGACTTGGTGAGACACAAAATCCCACAAAAGGTGATTTCACAGTGCAGATATTGTAAAGCAGAAGCCCACAGGCTGCCCAGCAGGGCCTCCAGCCAGTTCTGGTTTGGTCTATGGAGAAATGAAGAGTGGAAGTAGGGGAAGTGGAGTAGTACCACTCACCTGCCCCAGGGTGTATGCGTGCCTCGCCAGACCCACGATTTTCATAAAGAAATAACCAGGATTTTTGACGGGGAACTTCGGTTCTGGGGCATTGCCGACTTGGAATCCAGCCAAAGTATATCTCTCTGCCCCATTTCTCCCTGGCCTCGGTGGTTGCTGCTTGGCTGTATATCTCCTAGTATAGACAGGGAGTTTTAATAATCTATTGATGCTCCGCGAAAAGATCTGACATCTTAATTCGGGCAAGCTGCTGTTAACTGTCTATACCATCCCGCTAATAATTGCTGCGACCTAAAACTGACGGGGGAAATTAACGACACAAACTCTTAGACCCAGTAAGAATTTCTCGAAAAACATCTTAAAAGGCAGACCCACTCCCCCGGGATTGCCCAAGCAAGTGATCCTTAGCCTCATTGATCTTGGAGGCAATGTAATCGCTGCCTCCCGCATCTGGATGATTGGCCTGCATCACCCGCCGGTGCGCCTCCTTCACCTTCTCCTGCGCGACACTCTCCCTCACGCCAAGAATTAGTGCAGCTTCTCGTCGCGTCATCACAGGCTGAAATCCCCCCTCATAGTACTTGCGCATCCGCGGCACCGCAGGCCTAGTCTTGAAGGCCTGCCACGCCTCAATCCCATACTTCCCCGCCATGGCTGTTACTGCCACTGCTACACCTGCTATCAGCGGCGTCGCCATGAATCTCTACTGTATCCACTGCCAAATCTCACACCCAATTCTTTTCTCTCCTTCTCTCTGCCTTCCCAGAGTCTCCTCCCTCTCTCCCTCTCTCTTTCAAGACCGGGAGACTTTTACACTGATACCTACTTACCGGGAAACTGCCTGGAGTGTGGCCTAAGAAATGGGTCCCCTCCATTTCCTCTTTGGGTTACTTTTGGCTGTTCATTTCTGATTGTCTCCCTGATATTTAGATACATATGTTTTTTATGTAGTAATAAAAGTAGGATTTTCTTTGCTTTCTTGATGTATTCCTTAAAGAGAAAAGTGGGCTTCACATTTTGGAGCAT
Source organism: Takakia lepidozioides (assembly GCA_030704615.1). Lineage (NCBI taxonomy): Eukaryota > Viridiplantae > Streptophyta > Takakiopsida > Takakiales > Takakiaceae > Takakia > Takakia lepidozioides. The sequence continues at coordinate 56,941,369 of CM060733.1, forward strand.
TTTGTAGACTAGGACTTGAGAAGGACATTGAATTACTACAACATGACATAGGTTGTGATTTTGTAGTGCAATTGGTGCACTTCTCCTTCAGACAACATATCCAAAGAATAGGGGTTGTGGGATGGATGTAGCCGGCGCAGTGTTAAATTTTGTAGAGCACATGGTTTTAGTGAACTGCTTTTGACAGATCTTTGGACCCAAAAATCAAACATGGAGTCATGCGTCTGCAACACAAGCAAGCCCGTTACTGCAGCAGCAAGCTGCCTCTTGAATTTGGAGTTTCACTGTAGCGTATGCCAACTGTTCTCTGTGATGAGGTCGAATCCATCACCTGCAGCTGACATGATTCTTTCATTTGGAGTTCACAACTGGGATCTCAAGAGTCTTGTCTGTGATTGTGATCAAATCTCAGAGCGTCTCCAGCTTCTGTGACAATGAGTATAATATATATTGACATGTCTGAAGGAATCAAGCTTTGGTACCTCACCCGCATCATCCTCAATCTTTTGGAGATCCCCTTGATCAACCTGTTTGGTGCCAAACTTTCAACCCTCCATGACTTCGCTGCTACTGTCCAATCAATCATGACTGAGTTGTGATCATCAACATGGGAAGCTCACTGAGAGTACTGTACTGTACTGTACTGGAATGTTGACAGGCTTTCTTTCCTGCCTCAGTTCACCAGTAATCCTTACAAGAACAAACCCCATCTTGGAAGTGGTGAAAGCGGTTGGCATCTCGTACAACCACTGCTCGTCCAACAATCTTGGAAATGAACTTTGTGGCAGTGTGGCAATCACCACATATCCGCAGGTTCTTGATGACAAAGATGTGCATTCCAGGGGGGGTGCTGATGAGTCCAAAAGCAATGGCCAGCCTCTCACTGTGGTGGCAAAGAGAAACTTCCTTTTGCTCCTCTTCTAAATCACGTAATACAAAGCGCGTGTCAGGTATGTACCCCGCTTCCTTCATCTGCCCAGACAATTTCTTTAACTCGGCATGGATTTCATTGATTTGTGGATGCAATTTGTCGTCTGAAATGAATGTATGCACCCAGCTGTTGACCTCAATGCAGCTGCGTCCTGCCTCCTTTCTGACACCTTGGTCCTCCATCATTTTTCTCACCCTTGCCATATTTTCCCACCTGCCAGCTGCAGCATAGATGTTTGATAGCAGCACATAGGCTCCAGCCTCCTGTGGATCCTTGTTGAGAAGGCACTTTGCCGCACGTTCTGCTAGCTCCACATTTCCATGCATTCTGCAGGCACCAAGTAAGGCCCCGTAGACTGAGGCATCTGGTTCAATTGGCATCTTGTGAATGAAGTCATCCGCTTCATCCAATCGCCCTGCACGGCCAAGAAGGTCCACCATGCAGCCAAAATGCTCCAAGGTTGGAGTGAGGCCATGATCCCGCCTCATGGAGCCAAAATGCTGACAGCCTTCATTCACCAACCCCACATGGCTACATGCAGAGAGAAGAGACACAAAGGTGATACCATCTGGTTTTAAGCCTTCCAGTTGCATTTGTTCAAACAATTGAAGGGCATCCCTACCACAACCATGCTGGGCATATCCTGCAATCATGACATTCCATGAGACCACATCCCTTTGAGCCATACTGTCAAACATTTGACGAGCGCTCTTGACACTCCCACATCTGGCATACATATCAACAAGAGCATTCCCCAGAATGATATCTGGCACAATTCCAGTTCTGTTGATGTCAGCATGGACACTCCTACCCTTTTCCAAGGCTCCTAGGCTGGCACCAGCATGGAGAACACAAGTGAATGTGACCCTGTCAGGCATCACCCCTTCCTGTTGCATTTGCTCATAGATCAAGAAAGCTTCCCTACCACACCCGTGCTGAGAATATCCAGCGAGCATGGCGTTCCATGAGACCACATCTCGTTGAGCCATATTGTTGAAGACTACTCGGGCATCCTTTACACTCCCGCACTTGGCATACATGTCAACAAGGGCATTTTCCAGGTTAATATATGGCACAATTCCAGTTTTGACAATGTCAGCATGGACCTCTTTGCCTCTTTCCAGGTCGCCTAAGCTGGCACACGACTTGAGAGCACAAATGAACGTCACCTTGTCGGGCGCAACCCCTTCTCGTTTCATATGTTCATAGATTTCAAAAGCATCCTCAGCATGCCCATGCTTAGCATATCCTGCCATCATTATAGTCCGCGAGAACAGATCTCGTTCAGGCATTTTTTGAAAGACTTGGAGTGCATCCGCCATGCTCCCACATTTAGCATACATGTTAACAAGTGTGTTCAGTAGGAAGAGATTTGGTTTGAACCTACTTTGGATAATGTGGGCATGCACATGCTTTCCCCCTGCTAGATCTCTCCTGTTGATGCACTCCTGCAGGAGACAGACGTAAATGTTGCAGTCTGCCCAACGGCCTTGTTGGTTCAAATTGTGAAGCACATCTTCCAGTCGTCCTGCCTTATACAGTGCCCTTGCATACCCACAAGCACCAGATGAGTACTTGTTCACTCCTTCTCTTAGGCCTTCTTCAAAAGCAATGGTGATGGTGTTGGAGGTGCTACTTCTCCAAGTTTGATGTCCAACAAACAATTGTGCCTGATTCAACCCTGCCGTTCTGCATGACTCAAATCTCGTACTTAGAAACCTTTGACCTCAGCCTCATATAGCATATCGAAGAAAGATCACTTCTTGAGGACAGACTACTGCTACCCAAATAATACGGTTGCACAAACATTGCAGTTATCAACTTTGGGATTTATTGTGTGGGATATATATGCCTGAGTTAATTCAAACATCAAGACAACACCTGATGTATTCTCGGCCTGGAGCTCCATGGTGCACATCAACATTAGAACCACTATGAGACTGTGCTCGCCCTTGTATCATGGCAGCTAGCTGCTTTCACCCAACGTGGGTTCGACCAACTCTCGATCCCAAGGACCTCCTTCGTTGGACTTTTCTTCTGTGAAAACCACGGTGATAGCTTTCAGCACAGCCTCGTACAGACCAGGCTACAACCACCCAAGATCGACACTGAACATTTTAGGCCAAATTTTTGAACACGCCACCTTAAGTGCGCTATTCTGCATTAGAAAATGACTGATCCAAACAATCAGAATCGACAACAATTTTTTTGGCTGAAGTCATAGTCCAGTCTACAAACATCCATCCGATCGTCTACCAAAGAGTATCTACCAATTCTTGAAACTAAAGATGATTGGGTAGCAACAGAGATAGCCTCACCTTATCAGACCTGTTGTCCCACCACTGTGAAGAATCTGACATGAACTCCTTCCAAAGCTGTTCTATGCTGATTGCTTGCCCCTCATGCAAGCACCAGTAAAACATAGATCTTTAGCTTATTCTCATTGCCTGAGTCTTAACTGACGAATGCTAGAGCGGGCTACCAAGCGGATCCCTACCGCTTGGGGGCCCCTCTACTCAAAGTGGGCAGCTGCATGCTGCATGCTCGCACTTGGGCTAGGGTACGCTCTTGTGCTCAACTGCTAAAAGTGAAAACTCTCTTGAAAAGGTTCATAATCCCAAGGGGGAACTGGCACTTATGCCAAACCTAGAGCTTCATGTGTAGACGCGGTAGCGTGAATAGGCCTATGTGATGAGCTACCTAGGATGCATTTTTCTGTGGAAGCTGATTCTGGACAAACCAACCCGAAGCTGATTGCTTTGACCTCTTTTTCCGGGGCTTCACCCTCATTGATGAAGCTTACTATGAGATATCTTACTGCACTAGCTTTCGCGGAAGTAGAATTGGTGGGCTTTTACCACATAACTCAGCTGCTGATGTTTTAGAACAGCTCCATGTTCTTCCCCACAAATCAATGCCTCGTCACGCAATTGTGGTCCAGTACATGAATCCTAACTGGGAAAGGGAAGCAGTAGCATTATGCATCACCGGAAGGATTCGTGCATGGAGGCTGCAGGTGTCAGGGTCAACGTTGTGCCGAAGTTCAAGATTGGTATTCCCCCTGATGCATTTTCAACATCCTCATTGATCCTGAAATTAAACGTCTCTTCAAAAACATCCAGGTGAGTGTTAAGCTCGAGTCCTTCTCATTTGTTATCAAATGGGCGGTGAATGTTTCATTGCCTACGCCTTTGTTGAGCTTCGAAGTCCCAGGGCGCCACATTTGCTGTGCCTTCAATGCAGTCTTGCTTGTAGCTCATGATGTTTCAGCCGAGTTTTTGAAACGAGAAATGTCCAATTGGACCAGGTGGACATTTTCGGTTAAGAGCATACAGAATGTTAAGTACCGGAAAGTAATTGAGGATGATGGAGACTGGGGAGGAGCTGGAGCAGGAAGCAGGCTGGAGGTTGTTTGTGGTTCTCAGGCACCAGTGTGAGTGTGTCTGTTTGGACTGTAAGTTGTTGATTGTGCATTTCAACGTTATGTACCTGTGGGATAACTGTAGGGCTTGCCCCCAGAGTGCATGAGATGGTGTCTATTATGGACAAGATTATTAGATCAGATGACCTATGCTGAGATTTGCATATTGTAAGTGACTCAGCACAGGGCCCAAATCCAGGCATGGAGCAGGTGAAGACGGATGTTTATGTGCTGCCTTATATCCTCCAGCCGATTGTCATTTGTTGTGCACAGATGCTGAGAGCACACTCTCTCCCAGATCCATGCCTGTTATCAATGCAGTTTCATCCATGCCATTATACGTGGACAAATTATTGCATACTTCCCAGCTCTATCAGAGACTAGGTTTGATGGCCGCCCTTCAGCTCTGGCGTGAGGATGTTCTCTGCAGGTGGGTGGAGGGTTAGATGAGTATCACAACATCCACTGATACTTTCGTGATGAGGAAGTTATGGCTGACCAGGCAGATCTGCGCTTTTGCAGGTTACGTGCTGGCTTGCTGAACTGGGGTTCATGAAGCGGTTTGATGGATCCTGGAATATTCAACCCTGCATTCCTTGATGCGGCAGGCAGCCCTGTGCCAAGTTCAGAAAGAGATTCAGAGCATGTCGCTTCCCTTGTGACCTTGCAGCAGGTGTGTACTCCTTTTAAGAGATAATATGTAAGAGGTTGCAACATTCCTGGATGCTCAAGGAAGAATGTCATTTGTTGCTTATCCATGTGGCTGTCTATCTTTGGATTCCAAAGTAGAAAGTTGGACATCAGTCCCGTTCCTTCTCCTCCCCTTCCAAAAGAAAGAAGATTGCTCTTATGCCTGCAGAAGTCAGGGGGGTACAAGCTATTTGAGAGCAATGGATGTCCAAGCACACTGAAAACAAATGTGGGGTGTTCTGACAGGGGGTGCAACCAGCAATTCTGCCACCACCACCATTTATGCAATATATGCGAGGCACACAACAAAGACAACCAAGTGTTTTTGCTAGACTTGCAGGCAGAGGAATACGACTGCGCCAAGGCACACCAGTACATCCATGAGTGGGGAATTAAAGCAGTGTCATTGCTATGCAGGATGAGGTTAATGGTCTGGTAATTTCGATTGATGGCCGTAAGGTTAAGACAGTTTTTATTCAATCTCCTTCCAAATAGAAGTGTAGAGTTCACTCTGTACTTCCAAAGATACATGAGTGTGGAAAAGCTTGTAACAAACAGTTTTGAGTCATCTAGGATAGCAGGGTTGGATCAGGTGTGTAGATCAGCCAGTTCCAGCATGACCATTGCTTTGGAAAGAGGACCAAGAGAGGGGCTGAATAAGTACTCCTCTGGCACTTGTGGGGTTGTCACAACACCATGTGAGACAGGACCACTGACAGAGACGGGGCACATTTTAAACGAACAAAGCATTCTGGCAGACTCGAACAAGTATGCCGATCTCTTGCGCGAGTGCATAAAAAATGAAGACCTTCAAATGGGAAAGCAGGTGCACTCCCACATTCTCCAAACTGGATTCAAGCCTAACATCTCTCTACTCAACATCCTACTCAACATGTATGCCAAATGCGGGAGCCTTGTGGATGCACGCCAAGTGTTTGACAAATCACCTGACCGAGATGTGTTCACATGGACTACAATGATGGCAGGATATACTCAACATGGGTATGGTAAGCGGGCTTTCGAGATCTATCACCAAATGGTACAGGAAGGGGTGATGCCCAACACCATCACGTTCATTTGTGTTCTCAAGGCTTGTGCCAGCCTAAAAGCTCTGGAAATGGGCAAGGAAGTCCATGCTGACATCATCAGAGCTGGAATTGCGTCTTATATCAATTTGGAGAATACTCTTCTTAACATGTATACCAAGTGTGGGAGCATCAAGGATGGCCGCAAAGTGTTTGACAACATGGTACAACGTGATGTGGTCTCATGGAACACAATGATTGCAGGATATTCTCAGCATGGGTGTAGTAGGGAGGCTTTCAAGATGTATAAGCAAATGACACAGGAAGGGGTAGCGCCTGACAAGGCCACATTCATTTGTGTTCTCAACGCGTGTGCCAGCCTAGGAGTCCTGGAGGAGGGCAAAGAAGTCCATGCTGACATCATTAAAACTGGGATTGCATCATTCATAAACTTGGAGAATGCCCTTGTCGATATGTATGCCAAATGTGGGAGCATAAACGATGCACGGGAAGTGTTTGACAATATGGCTCAACGAAATGTGGTCTCTTGGAGCGCAATGATTGCAGGATATGCTCAGCAGGGAAGTGGTAGGCTTGCTTTTGGGATGTATGAGCAGATGATACGGGAAGGGGTAACGCCCAATAAGGTAACATTTATTTGCGTTGTGAATGCATGTGCCATCCTAGGAGCCCTGGTAAAAGGCAAAGAAGTTCATGCTAACATCCGCAAAACTGGAATTGTATCATATATTAATCTGGAGAATACCCTGGTTGACATGTATGCCAAATGTGGGAGTGTGAAGGATGCACGTCAAGTGTTTGACAGTATGGCTCATCGAGATGTAGTCTCATGGAATGCTATGATTGCGGGATATGGTCAGCATGGGTGTGGCAGGGAGGCGCTCCAACTATTTGAACAAATGCTAGTGGAAGGCTTGAAGCCGAACTGTGTGACCTATGTATGTCTTCTGTCTGCCTGTAAACATTTGGGCATGGTGGATGAGGGCCGTCACTACTTTGATTCCATGAGTCGAGATCATGGCCTCACTCCTAGAGTGGAGCATTTTGGCTGCATGGTGGACCTTCTGAGCCGTGTAGGCCGATTGGATGAGGCAGAGGCCTTCATTAGCAAAATGCCAATTGAGCCAGGTGCTTCAGTGTGGGGAGCCTTGCTTGGTGCCTGCAGAATTCATGGGAATGTGGAGGTAGCAGAACGTGTAGCGAATTGTCTTCTTAAGGTGGATCCACAGGACGCTGGAAATTATGTGCTGCTATCTAACATTTATGCTGCTGCTGGTAGATGGGATGACCAAGCAAAGGTGAGAAAATTGATGCAGGACAGGTGTGTCAAAAAGGAGCCAGGACACAGCTCCATTGAGGTGGATAACGGGGTGCATACATTTGTTGTAGAAGACAAATTGCATTCCCAAATGGAGGAAATCCTGGTGAGTTGAAGAGATTGTCTGGGCTAATGAAATACTTTGGGTATGTGCCTGACACACGCTTCGTCTTGCATGATGTGGAGGAGGAGCAAAAGGAAGTTTCTCTTTGCTACCACAGTAGAAGCTGGCCATTGCTTTTGGGCTTATCAGGACGCCCCCTGGGAGATCTCTTCTTGTCATCAAAAACCTTCGTGTTTGTGGCGACTGCCACACAGCCACCAAGTTCATAGGAAAGATTGTTGGGCGAGCAATTGTTGTACGCAATGCCAACCGCTTTCACCACTTCCAAGATGGGGTTTGTTCTTGTGGCGACTACTGGTGATGCATGGGACAGCTTAAAAATGTGAAGGATGGGCAAGGTCATCTTCGCCCTTATTCTTGTAGGCAGGCAGTAGTTGAAAGAAATTTATTCATGTGAGCTGCTGCCTATGGCAGTGATCACAATTCCTGTACAGTTTGAACAGCAGCAGTGAAATGACCAAAATCCCATTGGAAATTATGGCAGATAGTTCTGACAAAACTGTGCCAGAAGCTTTCATTTGATGCATATGAGCTACTTTAAGATATCTCTTAATTTGTCAGGACAACGGTTATGTTAATAAGGTAAGATTCATATGCCCTGAGTGTAGCTTATATTCTCCCTGCCATTTATCTATTCAGGATTTCCTCACTCTCTCTCTCACCAAAAGCTGAGATCAACCGTGGTGGTTCTACAGCTACGCAGGTGCCATTAATGCAGTTTTTTGTACCCCGCTCCGCATGAGCCATGACCTGTACCTTGAGTTGCTTGGGGAGCATTTGCAGCCTTGCGACATGGTGGATTATGATTAAGATGTGGTGAAGATGAGGAGGATGAAGATGTCTACCTCATTTGGGCTTCAAAAGGTGGGCTGCTTTGCATTTCTAGAACTGCTTTGGTCACCCTCTCTTGCATGATAGACAAGGTCCTGGGTTTATCGTGGCAGGGTTAAACTAAACTCTTAGGTCGGACGGAGGATTATCTTATTATTGGATGAGAACTGTCAGCTGAATGTACGTAGCGGCAACTTTCGAGAAGGTTCTCTTCTTCAAGCCTTCAGGAGATGAAAACCCTTGCTGCGGATTGCCTAGCAGTTTCTCTGCTTCGAGGAGATGGAAATCTCATTGTGGATCGCAGTCTGACCCTCGCTCTGAGTGCCGGCCCCTTCCCCTCTGTCATTACTCTAGCTCTGTGCTTGCCTCCATTGTCTCGACAAATGATGAGCCGAGTGACAGGGATTGGTGTGCATGACAGCCATAAAGACTTGGCTTCCCATGGTATGAAGGATCCCGGAAGTACATAAGGGCGGCACCCAGTTTGGATCCTAGTTGTATAGTGGTTCTGAGTTTCAAGACAATGGAATCTACAGCACAGAGCTAGAGTGAAACAGAGGAGGAGGGGCCAGCACACACCATTTTACTTCTGGGCAGACTCCATCTCGTGGTGAGTAGCGTGCAGCCCGCCCTCGCTCTGAGTGGGCCGGCCCCTCCTCTTCGGTCATTTGCCTTGCCCTGGGGTTCCATTGTCTCAGCCAAATGATGAGTGGAGTGGTAGAAATTAGTGTTCATGAAAGCCATAGAGACTTCGATTTCGATGGTCTGAAGGTCCCTGGGCGTTGGAAAGTTGCAAAGCACGTAAGGCGGCACCCAGTTTGGATCCCAGTTGTATAGTGGTTTTGAGTTGCGAGACAATGGAATCTATAGCATAGAGCAAGGGTCAACCAAGGAGGAGGGGCCAACACACACCATTTTGCTTATGGGCAGACTCCATCTCGAGGTGAGTTGCGTGCCTTGCTACTGATCGCAGTCCGCCCTCGCTCTGAGTGCCGGCCCTTCTCCTCGGTCATTTCCCTTGCTCTGTGGTTCCATTGTCTCGGACAAATGATGAGTGGAGTGGTAGGGATTAGTGTTCATGAAAGCCATAGAGACTTCGCTTTCCATGGTCTGAAGGACCCTGGGCGTTGGAAAGTTGGAGCGGCACCCAGTTTGGATTAGCTGTATAGTGATTTTGAGTTGCAAGACAATGGAATAAAAGCACAGAGCAAGGGTCAAACCGAGGAGGAGGGGCCAGCACACACGATTTTGCTTCTGGGCAGACTCCATCGTGAGGTGAGTTGGGTGCTTTGCTGTGGGCCACAGGTTCTCTTCTTCAAGCCTCGAGGAGATACACCTTGCTGCTGCCCTCGCTCTGAGTGCTGGCCCCTACTTCTATGTCATTATTCCGGCTCTTTGCTTGATAAGTTGTTCTCAAATTTTTAACCAGAGTTTGACAAACTGTAAGGTACAGCATTACGTCTGGTTAGGGGTGAGCTTTCTGTAAGGAGATGAGGGTGTGGAATTTTAGGGCTCAATCAAACAAATTCTCCCCACGAAACATTTTCCATTTCAGTAGACTAGTCTTATTAGCCCTTATGGGAAGCTTGGAGGGACAACAGCTATTTGGGACCAATCACCAATATTACCGCAAGTCACACCCTAGATCTTCATTGCACTGTGCACTCTGTTGTCAAGTGCAGTTTGAAATTCAGGTTAACATGTGTCTCTTCTGCATTTCAGTGTGCCTTACCAAACCAGTCAATTGTGAGACTTTTCACCCATACTCTGTTTTAAGTGCAAAGTGAAGGAAGCAACAGCAGAACAACTTTGCTGGGACTAGAACGGAGTTGTCAGTTCAAGGGCATGTATCCCAGATTGAATGCATTAGAGGCTAGACCTGCACATTGAACGAACACACATGCAGAATTGGTTATCTATCTCCCTCTTGCACATACCCCATGGCTCCTCTTGGCAACATTTTCATCCTATCAAAACAGACTTCACTTTCATGGTAAATCTTCACAGAAAACCAAACGAAGAATAACTTCTCTCCACGTGGTGCCCATCTAAGCCGGTGTATGCTATGGCTGTATCTTGGCTGGGGAGACACCACACTTTCCAGTCAGCATCCTTTAGTGGCATCTTTACTACAAGCGTCAAACATGACAAAGAACAAGTGGGTTGCATACTTCCAATAACACACTAACAATGTGGTTGTCCTCCCAAATGCTTGGGTGTTACATCCAGCTGCTCTGATACTGTATGAAGAATGACACTGGCAGGAGCCAGTGAGGGTGAAATGAAAAATAAGGATCCAATGTGTTCCCTTATCTTGTGTCGACATATAAAACTCAACATCCATCAACAATTGCACTTGCACTAAGGAAAAGAGCATTAGGCGTGTGCTGCAATTCCTGCAAAACTGAAGGCAATATGGGAACCAATCCTGTGTATCTTGTGGCTGGTAAATCTGAAGGCCAGGAAACACCTAAGATGCCTTCTCCTTGGCCAACCCATCCTTGGTTGGCTCTCCCTTGACAACCTCTTTCTTACCCGGCCCTCCCTTGGGCAATGGAGTAAATAACAAACGGAAAACCCAAACTGATGCCACTGCGCCAACCATAGGACCCAGCCAATATACCGCAAAATGCTCCCATGTAACATGTTGGTTGTTTGCATATGCCCATCCAAATGCCTGCCATAAAACCCCCCCCCCACACACACAGCCTACCAGTTTAGTTTTGGCCAATGATACTCTTGCAGCCTGTATTTGGACCACAAATCAACAGAAGGAGCAGAAGAAGACAAATGTACTCATTGACTGTTCCAAAGGTTTTGGAGACCCCTCAATATTGCACATGTAGCCAACGGCAATCTCCTCACAGGGAGCATTGGTTTTAGTACTGCCATGGACATCAGGACGATCATTTCAGGTTCCAGTACTGCTGCTTTAGCCTTACATCCTCACACATGTGCACAATGCACTGCTAGTCGGATTCCAGCGAGAACAAGGTATTCTCAGAAGAAAAGAGCGGTAATGTAGAGTATAGACCACAACGTAAATGAAAAACCTCACCACTCCTTCATGCCAGAATCCAAGAGTGTAAAAGAAAGGCCCTAAACTAGTAAAAAATACCTATCATAGGCACAAAGTTGGACGAGGACAGCTGAAACAGGGATTGACAGATGGGAGAGAAGCTTACATTAGCTGGATTCATTGCTGGGCCGGTGTAAGCACCCCCAAGCATGACAAGAGCAATGGTGGTCACAATCACAATAAAGCTCTTCACAGCACCATTACGTGGGCCTCTCAAAAATGTCCACAAGAAAACGAGAGTGATGGTGAAAGTCAAGAGTCCTTCAGCAAGCACCCCCTTACTTAGAGCCACTCTCAACTTGGGGCCACCGAGCATATGCTTGTATTTGGTTGGCATCACCTCCAAGATAGACAAGGCTCCACCAACTGCCCCTATCATCTGCATATCAAAACAGCAGGTTACCTTCAAGTCCCAACAGCTCACCCAAAGCCGTGCGATTGAACACATGATGGAACAGGAGAACAAGGCAAGGAAGAGCAGCAATGCTTCGAGAACTTGATGGGTATTCACACAGTAAGTGGACAGTAAAATTTTATCTCTCTCTCTGTCTCTCTCTCTCTTCCTTATGAAGTTAGGCATCAAGCTTCCCGGAACTTGTTTTCAGTCTGTGACATGGGCCAGGACCTTAAGGATGATCTCAAGGGCCTACCTACCCTGGGCACAAGACTGAAATTTAAACTCAGGGCGCGAATTCTACCTTTGAACAATAAACAAATGCAGAGAGGAAGAGGAGATTGTAATTGCCGGATGTGCGGGCAGCCTGAAGGCGATATCCATTTTCTGATACATTGTCTGGGATATTCTCAGTAGAGAGTGACCCTCATCTGGACAATCAAGAACATTATCCTGCACCTCTGTTCAAGTTGATGCATGTGTGAAGGGCTTTCCAAGAGATATCTGGAAAACCCAAATTAATTGTCTCTATCAAGGTAAGTCACACTAATGGAGTGAGCCCCTCACAAAGGTAGTATCTGTTCCCTATTGTTCCGCCCAAACTGGGCGCAGGGTCTATGGCCGCAAAGCTAAGGCAACAACGTCATATGAGTACATTCTTTCTCTTCCTTGAATGTGGCTAAGTTCTTTGTAACAACACTCAATAATTGCCTGATCCCTCTGGCTCTCTCTCTATCCTTGAATATGGTGAACTCACTCTTGGATTACTTAATCCTGTCATGGCTACTGAAACGTGGCACAGATTTCAATGGAAAGAAGTCAGGCAAGCCTGGTAAAGTCCTTGCCAAATAGAGGACCAACCTGGGCAGGAAGGCGAACGGCGAGCGAGAAAGGTGTGTCCTTGCTTGCACCCACATAAGCAAAGGCAACGAGGGCTGTTGGATTCCAGCTCGCACCCCCAAGAGCTTTGCCTAGCGAGGAAAAGGCGAGGATGAGAACCACAACCAAAGTGAATATCAGATATATCTTCCCTGACCCTGGAACCCCCAGATATGATGCAAGGAACGTGGCGGTCGCACCCAGTGATGCCATGCAGAATACCCACAGAAAAGTGATAGCCGCATCCCCCACAGCCAATTTCGCAAGACCCATGGTTTCCTCAAATGGTATGATGGGTTCTATCAATCCCTATGCAAGTTGGGGACTGCTGCACCACGGAGTTCTTTCAACAAAGGGTTATGAGTCATCAAGCCACTCTCACTCCTGAGCGTTGATTCTAGTGCCGCAGCACATACACCGAGCCCTCCTGTCTGCCTCGACTCCCCTGCCTCCCTCTGCCTCTGCCTGTGTGTGTATGGGGAGAGCCAACACCATTCTACAATTTGCTTGAACTTGTCAAATCCCGGACGTTTGACTCACCTGCCCTCTCTGCAGAATCGCAACAAAAACGTGTGGTCGTCAGACTTGACTTCTCGGAGGCTGGAACTACTGTTCTCTTTCTCTAAGCAACTAAACATGCGGTTAGTCCCTCAACCCTTAACTTAAGCGCCCGGTGCCAATGTTGACTTTTTGAGAAATGTGGACACCAGCTCAGAAAAATGAGCATAGCTTGGCGAAAAAATACTTGTTGGGAAAATTGACGTGACATTATGCCCCGTACCTACTTGTCAAGTTATTTTATCACTAGTGTGAAATTAGTTAGGAAATAGTTAGCTTTTACATATTGACATTTGATATTGGCCCAAGTGTCAATCCAGGGGTCAAGGCAGATTTAGACCCTAGAGTGGTTATCTTCACGGCAAGCGCGGGAGGCTCATCTTTCTCGAGTTGAGCCTCACCGCGCCTAGCTATGGCGCCGTAGTGTGGATTCCCCATGGCGTGGGGTGCACTTGGCTTGACTTATATTTGAGTGATGAGGTTATATATGCATGAGTTTATGCTTCAGCTTTGTGAGCTCGCATGAGCTTGTGCTTGTATTTTTTTTCAGTTCAGGGCCAGCTACCCTAGGGACTTAGCCATTTTCGGAGCCCTGATCTGGAAATTCGGCGAAAAATGCAAGGACTGAAAGGAAGGCATCGCGTATGTACCTGTACAGAAGGCGCATTGCTGCTTTGTCCGCGTTCGGCTGGTCGGTGAACTCCTGGCTCCGGCGGGCATGTGGTATCTCCCGAAAGAATAGGTCGGTTTTGTAGAGCAGAAAGTACCTCGTCACATAGTCGCGTAGGCTCTCTGTTGCAGGAGAAATCTCCATCTTGAACTGATGTGCTTGTGTGTCCAGCTGCTCTTGCGCATTCATCGTCACCTGTGGAGATTCTCCATCAGATCGCATTGCTGAAAAAATACAATGAATCCACCCCATACAAGAGTAGAAGTGCCAAACGAAGCGTGGGGAAGTACCTGAAACCACCATGTCATGCGGTTCATCCACATGTCGAATGTGGGGTCAGATAGTTTGTCCGGTTTGGGGAAGCTCCACATGTCCCTTGTACTTTGGGAACCATTCCAGATTTGGAGCCGCCGGGTCTGTCCTACCACCCAGCATATTCGTAAGCGCCAAACACCACAAAAACGAGTTGTTGCCACCACAATTTGGTTAAGAATGTATCACCTTTTCTGCACCATCCACACAGGATGTGGCTAGACGATGGAGCTTCTCCAATGTCATCGTGGGCTTCAGAGCGCGGGAGTAGTGCTTCCCCACCTCCACCAGAAAGTCGGCACCAAAGGCGGGATCAGCTATGGCCACGCTTTACTATCCGCGACTTGTACTTTATGCGGGCCCTCACCTCCGCAGCTTTGAGATATGATTTGAGTGCCGGGAGGGTTAGATTCTTCTCCTCTGACTCCATGTAGAACCTCCGCGCATGTGCCAAATCCTGCTGAATTTTCGTCTGTCAAGAATGCACACATAAGATTAGAGATCCTGCTCAACACTTTTTCTTCTATTGGGGGAGGAGAGACAGATTAGCTCAACAAAACAGTCAGGAGCTTTACCCGAAATATGTAGTCCACCATGGCATCCATGCTCAGCCTATACCAGGTTCTGTCTGCCTTTGCTTCCGACTTGCGCAGTAGGTCGGCACTGAGCGAATTGGCAAACTCTTGCACACCCTGCTTCCCGACATCTTTCACTCGGAAGAGCATATGGGACAAGTTGGTGGCAATGAAGGCATTCTCAGTCACCCTTCAATGCCACATTTCCATCAAACAATTCTGAAATGGGAATTTACAACAAATATGAGGATTCGCAATGAAATGACTTACAATCGGATGGGTCCAAAAGCAAGAGGCGTTGTAACTTACGAGTTGATGTCCGCCATTGCAGCTTTGAGAAGACTGCGATCTTTGGGCCCCGCAACCTTCAGCACAACACACTCCACGGCGAAATGCCAATCGAGGTCGTTGGGGTGGGCTTCGGCTATGTGCTCCATCCATGCCAGGAGGCGATGATTGTCGTCCCACACGTAAAACATCTTCCCGGACAAGTGCTGGAAAAGAGGATCAGTAACAATCGATCTCTCGAACTCCTCATTTCGCCTTTGCCAATGGGGACCCCATTTGTCCACCTCATCGGCAGTGTGGGCACGGGAAGCTCCGTGGTCGTTCTCAATGGAAACGTAAAACGCGGCAGACCCCATTCGATATCCATCCCGGAAAGAGAATTTCAGCTTGTCGATATCGCCTGGGAGGGCAGGTCTCACCACCTGCAAAGACACCAAGCGGCAAAGGGGAATTCGAAGCTTGGCCGGGTACACCATGCCCCCCCAGCACCCTGCCAATGTTGTTGTGGGTTGCCTCCAACATCTTGGCAGCGGCCAACTTCATATCCGCCTCGGACATGACGTCTGCTGGAGAGGGGTTCTCCTTAAATGTCCACCGCCGTCCGTTTTTATTTGGGCTGGCGACACATGGCTTCCTCGATATGTACCCTAAATCTGATGCTAATCTTGGATTAACTTCTATTCGAGGCATGTACCCCAAAAAACTGAGATCTTTTTCCATTTTGGCTGGGACTTATGCCGCCTGAAGGGCGTGGCTCTCCTGAGAGAGACCTCACATCCAGACCGCGGCGGAAGTTGAAAGCTTTGTACTACGGACGATGGCCAATCTCTCGCATGGCCAAATTTAAGCTCCAGCAGGAGATTCCAGTGTCTTGCTCACAACCCGCGCCAACTGAAGCCGAGTACTCTCAGGCAAGCCACTTCTGCTTTCGTTTTGTTCGCTTTCGCTTTCGCTTTCGCTTTGTTTTTGCATCTTCATCATGTTATCGCTGGAAGCATGTCATTCTTAGGCATTGGTTGGATTTGTTTTCATTGTTGTTCCATGGCACTCCATACTTCCTAAACTTGTTTTGTTTTCATTGTTGTTCCACGATTGTTGCTATGGTAGTTGCGCTGCTCGTTGCCATTCTGGTTTTGGCACCGATGTTGGTTCTGACGATTTTGGGAATGACAGAGTGACGACGAGCCCGGCACGCTGGTGGTATCATCGACCGCTCCAACTCATCGCATGTTTGAATCGCCCAACTTGGGGCGAGAGGGCAAACTTCAACCTTTTGTTGGTGGACGGGAGGACCTGCAGCGAGGGTACGACAGAATAGGCATTGGGGAGGTTGGTGCAGGCGGCATGGCAGGTGAAGGGCGTGAGGACGTGAGGACAGCAGATCCGGCAATGGAGGTTGTTGATGCACATGCAGTAGGGCCCGCCCACGCAAAGAAGAAGAAGAAAGCTAAGCACATGCAATCCCCGGCGAGAGAGTCGTCACGGGCTGCGGAGGGGGGAGTGAGCAGTGCGTGCGAGGGTGTCCTTCTCCTCAATCAAAGGTGGTCGTCCTGGAGGGCTCCCCTGCTGCTAGCCCTAGTAAGAAACAGAAAGCCCGTGAGAGGGCAAAAGAGAGGGCAAAAGAACAGGCGAGACAGAAGGCTAGCCAGGAGGAAAGAGAAAAGGCCACTGAAGAGGCCAGGGGTGCCCAAATGACAGATGCCAATGTAAGCGAGGGACGCACAGAGACGGTGGATCCCTCAAGACACCACAAAGAGGCAGTAACACACCGGTTACACCATCGCGGACAAGAGCAGCCCCCGCAATTACCCATACGGTGGAGAGTGGAGGAGAGTGGAGGAGAGGAAAGAACACCACAAAGAGCACGGATTGTGCAAGTTCGAGGTGAAGCCGGGGAGATGGCAGTAGAGACAGGGAGAGTGCTCGAGGTGGTTCACCATGTTGAGGAGGACGACACCGAGCTTTCTGACCAGGATGACATCCTCCCGGACATCCCCAGACCCCAAACCCGCAGCATACAGGCTGGATTTGGCGGTCCTGGTGGGCCCATCCGCCAGGTACGGCGGCGCGCAAAATTTCCCTCATGCAGGTAATTTGGAGAGCAGCAGGATGGAAATTCAGCGCCGAATTTCCATCCTGCAAGATAGGACGGCACGCGAAATTTCCGCCACGCAGGTAATTCAGAGCCGGATGGATGGAAATCCGGCGCCGGATTTCCATCCTGTCAGGTAGGTTGGCGCGCGAAATTTCCGCCAAGCAGGTAATTCGGAGCTGATGGATGGAAATCCGGCGCTGAATTTCCATCCGGCAGGTAGGGCGGCGCGCAAAATTTGCGTCATGCAGGTAATTCGGAGCGAATCAGGATGGAAATTCGGCGCAGAATTTCCATCCTGCAGGTAATTCGAAGCCCGGATGGATGCAAATCCGGCGCCGAATTTCCATCCAGCAGGTTACTCGGATCGCTGGCGGATGGAAATTCGGTGCCGAATTTCCATTCGCCAGGTAAGTCGAAGCGCCAAATTACCTTCCTGGAGGTAATTCTGAGCGTGGCCGCTTCGGAGAAAAACAAAGTAAACTTTTAGTTTTGTGGCTGAAGTCCACTTTTAGACACGTTTTTCATGGAATCCTTGACTGCTAGAGGGAAATCCGAACGGCCTCGGACGGAAATTCGGCGCCGTTTTTCCATCCTATTCGGTTTTTATATCGTCCAGTTTTGGGCCTCACCACCCGACCGGACTTCCTTTAAGGGGGCCCGGATGGAAATTCGGCGGCGAATTTTCAATCCGGGGGATGGTATCTGTCGGATAGGTGCCGGCCTCTACGCCCGAGGCGACTTCGTCCGGGCGTCACCTGTTGGATATTCGGTGCCGAATTTCCGTCCGGGGGTTGAATTGTGACGGCCAGGTGCCGGCCTCTCCCCCCTCCCCAACTGCATCTGAACCGCCCCGCACGGAAATTCGGCGCCGTTTTTCCATCGTGTTCGGTTTTTATATCGTCCAGTTTTGGGCCTCACCACCCGACCGGACTTCCTTTGAGGGGCCCGGATGGAAATTCGGCGGCAAATTTCCATCCGGGGGATGGTCTCTGTCGGACAGGTGCCGGCCTCTACGCCCGAGGCGACTTCGTCCGGGCGTCACCTGTTGGATATTCGGTGCCGAATTTCCGTCCGGGGGTTGAAATGTGACGGCCAGGTGCCGGCCTCTCCCCCCTCTCCGACTGCATCTGAATCGCCCCGCACGGAAATTCGGCGCTGTTTTTCCATCGTGTTCGGTTTTTATATCGTCCAGTTTTGAACCTCACCACCCGACCGGACTTCCTTTGAGGGGGCCCGGATGGAAATTCGGCGGCAAATTTCCATCCGGGGGATGGTCTCTGTCGGACAGGTGCCGGCCTCTACGCCCGAGGCGACTTCGTCCGGGCGTCACCTGTTGGATATTCGGTGCCGGATTTCCGTCCGGGGGTTGAAATGTGACGGCCAGGTGCCGGCCTCTTCCCCCTCCCTGACTGCATCCGAACATGGTACGGGTGCAGTGGTCACCATTTGTGTCGTATTTGTTTTTGAGCTGTAGTATGGACTGGATTGTCCAGCTCTGGAGTGAAGAGCTGACACTGGCAAAGAAAGATTGTTGTTCTTTTTTAGCTCTTTCTATACGGGCGTGCACCGTTCTCGGGGTTACTACTCCCTATATATACTTCTATGACTGTCCACGGGGGTTTCACAAACAACACCGTCATGTTATGGCGAACCACCACGAAGACCCTTGACTCCCGGTGAGTCTTGGCCCACCCACCACGGCCCCATTGGACTGTGATGAGTCCCATGACTCCCCACGACTCCCACCACAAGGTCTCCGCCCCATGGTGAGTCCTATGCCACCCCCACAAGTATAGGGAAATAGCATTATAGTACCTAAAGTATTTAGTATCAACGGGTTTTTTTAGTTCAATGTCTTTGGTTTTGTACTCAACTGTGAGCTGAAGCACAGGCTCACTAACAAAAGTGCCTATATCTAATGCACTACCTTTTCAGCCTCATCAAGCACAGTGTTGTCACCTGCCACAAGAAACTCTGTTGTCTCAGTGTAGCAGAAAACCTTCTTGTACCTCTAGTATGATCTCTTGTTTGTGTTCAGTCATGTTCTTGTCATTGACAGACTTGTAGTTGAAGAAATTAGGAATATAGGACTGCGAGAAAGACCAGGACCAACTGGAGCTCAGCCAGGTGTCTCCCCCAAATCCAAACAAAGGTGTTTCCTGCAAGCCAGGTAATGACCGGGGTTGTTGGATCTGGAAGGGGATTCATTTCTTTCATGAGAGATGACCAACAACAGATTCTGATAGGAGTGTGAGGAAAAATAGGAAGTGGAGAGGGTGTGTACTTTGCAGAGTTCAAGACATGGTAACCAGGTGAATGAGGAAGGGGAAGCCCACGAGGCTGTCGTAAAGTTTTTTTTGGACAAAAAGAATAGTCAAGGTGTTGTGGATAATGCCCAGAGACCTGAATTTTAAAAGAGGGGCATGAGGGCCAGCTTGCAAGATAAGAAGCTAGTTGGGGATATAGAGGCTTATGCTGGACTGAAAGGATTGTCTGGGTCAGACACTCATTTGGTATTGCATGATTTGGAGGAGCAAAATGAATTCTCACCATATTCAGAAGCTAAGCCGTTGCTTTCGGGCACCTTTTTTTGTGTCTTCAAAAACCTCCGGGGTCTGTAGGGACTGCCACCAAGTTCATCAGTTTTCTGCTAGGAACTGCTAGGAACTGAATGTACAATGTAAGGTGATCCCCCCCACCTTCTTTCGGCCCGTGAATTTTGAGCTGTTGCATCCATGCTTCTCCAGAAAGACAGATTCTACAGAGCCCACCCGGCTGCACATAGTGCAAGAAGCGTCTGCAGACCGCTAGGGAAGGATAACTATTTACAAGTATCAATTCTAAGTTCTATCGGCAAGGAGAGTGTCGATAGTCTCTTCCTCACAGGGCGAGATTGCGTTTCCTAGTACTACTATGGGTAGACGGCTCAGGGAGCGTTTTGATTTGTAGAGGGGTAATTGGGAGGAATGTGGCTATGCCATGAGCAACGGACATGTTTGAATTAATCTGTGGAGTGGTATACAGCTTGGGAGTTTTAGAGCATCTCCACGGTGCCATAACACTTGCCCGAAATGGCCATCTAGCGGTCCAAAAAAGTAGCGGAGTTTGCTTCACAGTTGGCTCAGCCTAGTAGAATTGCTGCCGGCCCCGCCTCAAATCTGCCTCCCACCCGGCACTTTTGCTCATACCGGGACCCGCCAACCACTCTATATTACTGAGTTATTTGTGAGTTAATGAGATATGATGTCCTTGGTCAACGCACCAAGATTGTGATCAAGTGGCGGGCCGGCCTTGCCTAGGGGCTATCTCTGCCGGGTCTCCTATCGTCCCAACCGTGGAGTGTCAGCCGACCAGTCCTTATAAAAAATATTGTCGCCCTTGTAATAACCAGGGTATATAACGTTTGAGGGGCCGTGCTCACCGTGGAGATGCTCTTAGGGAGTGATATGCCATGTGTGTATGTGACTGTGATTAAAGCACTTCTACACTTCTAAGTACAATACACTTGCTTTGGTTCATTTCGACCTCATATGGCTGTAGAGTGATTTCTACCAGGCTACGACGCGTGTCTATAATAGTATATAGGTGGGTACCCATAAAAATAATACCAATTATACCCAATACTGGTGGGTACAAGATATTGCATTAGTTTTTTTAAATTTTATGTTATATATTTTGTTGCTGCACCCTTTCATGGTGGGAAGGAGAAGATGAGAATTGAGAATTGAAGTGACTCCCTACAAACAATACCTAAACACCCTTTCAACATGACTCTTTCTTTCTCTTTCTTTCTGTGCTCCAACCCTCTTGAACTCTTCACTACCTGTAGCCATATCCGAGAGGTTTGTGTTCAAATTGACCTGCTGCAAGCCATGTTGCTCAACAAAAGGAAGGGGCATCCTTTTCTCTCCCTGTACCAAATTATATTCACAACTACTTCCGCACTCTTCATCCTCATGTTTATCTCAAACTTTGTTGATATCTAAGACTCACTTTGTTGTTCTCTGGGTCTTCGTGGATTGAATTTTCTAGGATGGTGATGAAGTCAGAATTTTGCTGGAAAACTAGATTGTAGGGTGCAATTACATGCCTCTCTATGTGGAAGGGGCATGTGATCATCGAATGAATCAGGACTGCATTTGGTTTTCTCTCTTTTTCTAGAATTCATGGTTTGCAGTTTCTTTATCATCAGCAGTAATGCAGGCAAGGTGACAGCAATGCACTCTCCACTCTTGCAATAGAGTTGGTTGCTTCTTGCAAGCAATTTTCTTGATATGTTCCAAATGACGTTTATAACTGTAAGGAGTAATCTGCATTCTAGATGATTTCAGTTTCATCATAATCTCCTTACTACTCATAGCTAAGTTAGCATCCAGTTTAGACTTGGTATCTGTCTTCCTTCCTGTGCCTTTCTCATGGACGAAGGACGATGCCCTTGCTGCAAATCACCTGTGTATAACTCCTGTCCAAGTACGGCTCAACAACAGCAATGCCGCCCCAAAGCTTGCCCCAGATGCAGTTGCGACTGTGGCAAGTGTTCATGTAACATTACACCTGGTATGGATTTTGTCTCCAAACTGTACATGTCATCAACACGATTGTAGGAACAAGGTCTTCTTTCTCCAAAGAGAGAGGAGCATATATGGTAGATTTCAGGTTTAGGTCATCAACATTGTTCTGTTATAGAGCGTTAGAGTGGCTTCAGTGCCCGAGGGGACGCTTATCCCATGCAGTGCAAACTGAAAACATTTTAACATGATGAGATTGGAATGTAACTCGTATAGTATTGTGAAATTTTTAGCACCCTAACTATTTAGTCTCTGTTAGTCTCGATTGTGTGTGTGTGCAGACCATCAATCCAGGAAATGCTGTAAATCTCTTCCCACAAAATTGCATTGTGGCTAACCACGGACGTTCTTGCAGCGGGGCCCACCCCACGGGACGTTTATGGATCGATGCATTTCCCGCCCGGCTCAAGACCACCATCGCCACACAAAAGTGTCAGTCCTCCGAATGCCCGAAGTCCCAGCCCTCCACGGCCAGGAAGTCCAGGGGGAAGTCCCAGCCCTGGCAGCCCAGAACGACCTCGCACCAACAAAGAAAACAAGAATGATGGTAAGCAGAAAGAGATGAGCAAGATGGGTTGATTTCCCATGTAGCATAGACCTTTCCCCCAATTTCGACAGAGGAGACAGGATGGTGGTGATGTTGAGAATACTATTGCGGGCTCAAATGTTGAAAGCTGTAGCTTTCCTCTGCGTCGATTTGCTTTCTCTTGTAACCTTATATTTCATTTGTGCAAACAGGGCGCAAAGGTGGCGGTACTCTGTGTGGCGATATGGTGGTCTGTTTTGGAGAACTGCTCATTGACTTTGTGCCCACTGTTGGAGGGCTCTCGTTGGCTGGTGCGCCTGCATTCAAGAAAGCGCCTGGTGGTGCACCCGCCAATGTTGCCTGTGGTGTTGCTAAGCTTGGGGGCGGTGCAGCTTTCTTTGGCAAGGTTTTTCATCTCTAGTGTCTCTCCTGAGGAAGACTTATATCGTTTCACTTCTTCTTGCTCATTGTAAAACGTTTGAGACCATGTCAGCTTAATGTTTGCATCAGAAGATTGTGTCCTGCGAAAAAGTGGGAAGCTAGATAAAATCAACTCCCTTATTAGAGAGAGTCTTTCTCATGTCACTACAGGATTCCTGTAGCATAAAATACCCATGAGCAGCCTCGACCGTTTTGAATCGTATTTGGTGTTTGTGTAGGTTGGGGATGACGAGTTTGGGTACATGCTGGTGGACGTCCTCAAGGATAACTATGTTGAGACGAGGGCCATTCGGTTTGATCCTAATGCTCGTACAGCACTAGCATTTGTAACTCTGCGTGAGGGTGGGGAACGTGAGTTCATGTTTTATCGAAATCCTAGCGCCGACATGCTATTTGAGAAGAGCGATCTGGATATAGAGCTAATCGAACATGTACCAGCCTCACTCACTCTCTCTCTCCCTCTCTCTATGTCTGCAAGTTGAAGGGTTTGGCTGAGTAATTGGCATTATTGTGGACATCTGGATTCTAGGGACGAAGGCATCCACATAAGCACACGGAGCAACACAAATGTTTCCAGATTTCACAGGGTGTATCATAATTTTCTAGCAGGTCATGTCGAGATGTAGCAGCTTTGAGAACAACACTCTTGGAGGCTGGCAGCTGACCCTTGCTGCACAGTGAGGCTTAACCTAAGAAAGGCTTGTTGACTTGGAGCAGTGAATGGGTGATCCATGCCTGGTTTTAGAAATCCTTATATCTCTATTGCTGTCTTGCCTTCTCATCTGTATGGCACTGCCCTCGAACAGTGCTGTGATACATGCAAGATGATACCCTGTGACATGGTTTGTTATGACTGCCTACCTCTTCACGTGCTAAGTCTTCAAATCCATGCATCACATTCTCCTTAACCTCTTCAGAATTTGAAAGCCAGGTCCAAATACACTGTGT
This sequence comes from Takakia lepidozioides, assembly GCA_030704615.1. Classification (NCBI taxonomy): domain Eukaryota; kingdom Viridiplantae; phylum Streptophyta; class Takakiopsida; order Takakiales; family Takakiaceae; genus Takakia; species Takakia lepidozioides. The sequence goes on from CM060733.1 coordinate 56,965,063, forward strand.
GTGGACCTTTGCTAAATGGCGGAGGGTTATTGTCTTGCCCAGTGGTAGTTAATGTCAATTGTTTTGCAGAGAGAGGGAAAGATCCAGAGAGAGGAAGATACAGAGTACATCCTCTCAATAGTGAAGTGTGTATGTGGGGACAGGCAAAAATCATGCACTACGGGTCAATAAGCCTTATCACGGAGCCGTCCAGATCAGCTCATTTGGAAGCCTTGCGCATTGCTAAAAAGGCAGGCGTTATGTTGTCCTACGACCCCAATCTACGATTGCCTTTGTGGCCGTCACCAGAAGCTGCAAAGCAAGGCATCAAAAGTATCTGGGATCTGGCTGACTTGATCAAGGTAAGAGGCATGGGTACATTGCAATGGTTTTTTCTTGTATTCTTTACTTGCCACCAGCTGTATATGTGTCCCAGAGCCCCAAGGTCAATAATTGTCTTTTCCTACTGGGGACTGACCAGCGGTGCTACCACACTCAAATCTGTCTGAAGGTTAGTGCTACATCTATTGTCTTCTGTGATGTCAATGCTGTACCTTCATGAACACCCAACACCCCAAGTCATCGTCGATGGTGCATGAAGCCTAGGGTGCTTTCCAGCTGGAGCCTGGGTCTCACACGTTGGTGGTTCTAAATGTGCGTGGGAGTGCAATTCTATAGGACTTACCCTCTTGAGGAACTGTCATAAACCAACATCAGCAGGGAACAGTCGGTGGATATAGCTACCTCTCTCTCTCCGCAAGTTGTTCTTACATTTCTGTGGTTGGCTGTGTGGTTCCACTTAGGTGGCTTGGGCCCTTCTCTTTGTGCTCTGAACAACAAAGTAGCATGGCAAATGGCTACAGGCCCGAAGCATAGTCTGTCTCCCATCTATCTCTCTCTCTCTGCCTCTGGGCCTATTGTCTCTTCACTCTCACTGTCCCAGGCTTCCCTTTTCTGGAGCTTGAGGCAGATCTGGAACTAGACCACCCAAGCGAGAATTTCTCGAGCATGGGGGGATTTCCTTTGGATGTGCTCAAAACATAGTTATGCATTGTAATGGACATGGATCCAACTGCCTTCTCCGTCCTCCAAAGGTGATAGGCCCTTCAATAGAGAACTCAACTGTGTTAGAAGTGAAAGTGATGAGTTGGCCTGTGCATGTTATATCATATGCTGTTTGAGAGACTTCATGTTCACAACATAGGTGCACCAGCTTATTGACGAAGAGGTTTGCACCACTAGTTGTTCACACAGGGGTAGATTCCAAGGATCAAGACCAAAGCTATCCTCTATGGAGTAAGTAAATTCCCTACTGATTGATGAGAGAACAGCAAAGCAGGTTGATCACCTCCCTAATTCTACCTGTTTGTAAAGTTGCATAGATCATCAGACTATTAGAATTTCAATGTCTGCCAATAAGTACAGGAAGTCCTTTGTGGCCTGGAAGCATCCTATTTTTGTCCATTGACTTCCACGCTGGTATCCACATGGTTTTGGATGTACTCTTAGGCACTTGGAGACTCCAGGCAATGCTTAAACATCTCACGCTGATAATTCACTCGTGTAGCAAGGCTAGAGTCCTCCAACATATTTGGAGTGAACAACTGTGATTCTTAATGCATGGGGGTCAGGCAAAGTTAAACTGTGACTGGAGGAGAGAGAGAGCACTTGTAAGGTGTTGCTTGCTGATGGAAGAGCATCGCCGTATGAGAGTTGGGTCTTACTGGTTACTGCTGGGTGAGCTACTAATAATTCATACCACTATCAAGAAGTACATTCTTTAATTTCCTTTCACTGTTACAGGTCCTTCGTGGCTGTTTTCTTCTCAATTGCAATAAGTTTCTGGTGTCTCCATTAGGCAGTCAGGGGGGGGGGACAACTTCCAGTAACTAGCTTTCAGAACTCGTACCTATTGTCAGGCATTCACTTACAATTGGCACGGAAATCTTCATTCTCTGTGCAATGGTGCTTGCACGTGTACACCCTAAGGCACGACTGCCTTATTGAGTTCACAAGGTTTGGCTTGCATGCAAGGATATTTAGTACTTCTGCCTTCTTGGAAATTCGCAAGGGGTGGTTTTACATTTTACAATTGTACTTTCGAGTAATATTCAAGGCTTTTGCGGCAATGATTGGCTGTGTAGGTGAGTGATGAAGAAGTTCAATTCCTGACAGATGGCGGGGATGCAAGCAATGATGCAGTTAACCTGACGTTGTGGCATCCACGACTGAAATTGTTGTTGGTGACTGAAGGTCCAAATGGCTGTCGTTACTACACTGAGGTTTGCAATTTCTCTTTTGGATGTTGGTACTGAATCTTCTGTTTCTAGTTTTATTCACTCTTCAAAGATTCTCTATGGATCAAGCCACATTGGGCTCGAGCAGATTCTACAAGGGCACTTACGAGGAGTTTCTTGACCTGGAGCAACAGAAGATGTTGTTGGTCACAGCTCAAGGTCCCCCAAGCTCAATTATCTTCACTGATTGTAATTGGTGAAATCCCACTGCAGTTTCTTGCCGGGCCTTGTTCAACTTTAGAACCTATGTGGATTGGAAGCCTTTTGTCTGTTGTTTGGAAACCCTCTCTTACATGCGTGGTGAAATGATGAATTTGACAGTTCTCTCTAGCATGGACTAGCTGGTAAGATTTGAGGGTACTGGAGTAAATCATCCATGCCTCAATAATCTGGAAAAAAATGGTAACAGTCAGGTCAGGTCTGCTCATGCAGTGTAGTGGGGTCTCTAGCATGGCGATGTGGGCCAGAGTAGTCTCTGTTGTTAACACCAGGAAGGATCCCCACATTGCCTACATATTTTTATGGCGTATGATTTGTTCTGTTGCGCACAAATTTCTTAACAAGGAAGTACTGTAACTTAATGGAGGGGGGAACAGAATCTGATGTGGCAAGCTCCACCATGCCAGAGAGAGTCCAATGCACTGCATGAAATCCTTAAGGTGCAAGAAACTTTGAAATCATTAGAGTGTGTTCAATGTCAAACACCACGAAAAATTGAGGCCTAACAACCGGAAAGACTGTTGATTTAAGTGTCTCCTTTCCAGGAAGCGAACGATTAATAGTTTCACAAGATCTAAGATCTTCCTTGACCATTATAGTCAAGGCTTCTTTAGGCAAGTTTTCCAAATTCAAACACTAGAGGTTCAATGTATACTTCTTTATTTGTGAAATCCCTACCAGCAAGAATTACAGCAACCTTCATCTGGTGAATGATATTGGACTGCTGACATGATTCCTGCTGTGTTGTTGCAGAAATTTAAAGGGACTGTGCCTGGTGTTAAAGTTAAACCAATAGACACAACAGGGGCCGGTGATGCATTTTGTGCTGGCTACTTGAGCCAGCTCCTTGAGGATATGAACCTTTTTGATGTAAGTCTGGACATGAACCCACTGCTGCTGGTTGGAGCTAAAGTGTCCTTGATTAGTCCATAACTACTGAGACGGGCCTAGAGTCCATAGCAAGCTTTGTTGTATCTCTCTTCCATTTCCCCCAAATAAACAGACCTTTCACCCCTTCTAGATGGGATGTGTCCAGACGAAGGCCGTCAGGGTATGGAAGCAGAGTCCACTCCATGCATCCCCCCACTGGCCACCAGAGAACTGCATGTTAGGAACTTGTAGTAGAAGATGGAGGGATTGGTTCCGCAACATACATTGTATGTAGATACGGAGGGACCATTGATCAGACTGTTGGCTTGCACTTGGTGGTGATTTGCAACTGGAGCATTTTGGAAAGGGATACATGACTCTGTTCTTTTTGTGTGACTTCCAGAACGAACAAAAGTTGCGGGACGCCTTGCTATTTGCAAATGCGTGTGGGGCTATCACCACCACAGAGAGAGGGGCAATCCCTGCTCTTCCCGATAAAGAAACTGTATTGAAAATTTTAGGTGGAGTCCCTGTTCGACGACTTTGTCCGACCGCATTTGTTGCTGCATCTGTATTGACTTTCAATATTTGAGTGGATAAGGAAAGCCTTTGCTGCATGTCCAGAAGCTTTTAAGTGTCTGCCTTGTTGCTTGAGGAAAGAAATGCAGGAGCTGAACAGATGCACATCTCTTAACTGTGGTCATTTGGCATTTCAGGCTTGGAAACTCCACGCTTGGCACCTGCAGATGCAGATGTTTCTTGGAAGGGCTACACACGATGGCAATCTCGCAAATCATCGTTGATGATTCCGCAAACTATGAATAATTATGCCTAGATGCTACAATGAATGAAAGGATACACACCAGAGAGTTCAGAGAATTTCTACATAAAGCTCAAGCCACTGTCTCAACAGCTTGTTATGAGAACGGCCCTTAGCCAGGCAAATCATGGTGACATACTGTACATAACAGAGCTTTTAAGCGATGTTCATCCTTGTCATCCAAATTCATAACATATGCAAGGTGGCTGGCTATGGTGAGTAGGTTGCGGCTTTGCGTCTCCCGAGTCCCAACCTGCCGTCTCTCTGTATCTCCCCCCTTTTGGTAATCAACTAAAGCCAAAGAAAGAGGACTGAGCCTCCCGCAGTATGCGTAACTAAAATCGACTAAAGATTTATATATATAACATGGACCCATCTCTCTAGTTCGAGGAGACTTCCAAACCTACAATCATGAATTGTTTCTCTCTCTCTCGACTAGTTTTGTTTACACTTCAAATGCCCTTCTCTTTGTCTTGAAGATTGCAGATCATCACTTGTTCGTACCTTTGATTCCGAGCTTGGAGTAGAGGATTTTTTCTGAGCAATGCTCTTTGCATAGAGGTTTCTACGTAGTGGCAGTGATCCAAAATTTATACGTTTTATCCTTTTAGATACATGAGCATGGATCGAGCAGTTGGTCCACGACATCGACAGTCTTTCCGTTTGAAGGTGGACACTTTGAGCCCTAGATCAGCTGGGTTATGCACAGGCAACGCACAAACACCCACCACTGGGCGACCTGCTCAGGTGCGACATGAGAGAGTGCTCGGATGTCTAGAATAAAATTTTGGACATGGAAGTTGTGAAGAGTTGTAATATGAGGCGAACGGGTGAGCAGGTAGTTACAGTTAGTTATGGATGCCAAGTAAGTGTGTGCTTTATTAGAGAGTTTACCATTTACCAGTCCGTTATCTGTGGATTCCAAAAGACAAGGTGGCGAGCGATTATAAGCGATGAGGATATTGGCTAGAGAAGCTGGTTGTGGAGGAAGATCCAGGGGAGGAGCCTATCAGGGATCGAGGCGTGACCAAGAATACTGAGTTGCGGAGGAGTAGTGGGAGATCATGAAGACCACCACACTAAACTTACTAGTAGTTATGGAGTGCCTATAAGAAAGTTCTGATGTAGGGGTCGCTTGCCGCATGCACGTCCAGAGATTAGAGTAGGAGCGGGGTAGAAGCTGGCAGACAGAAATAGAAGAGAACTAAAAGGGAGATGGAGGGGAGATGCAGTAGCACATGAACCCATTGTAGAGACGAATCAGCTGCACTACCGATACGAATTAACCTTCTCATATTGTCATTATAACGAATCTTTGTTATTCATGAAATCCTGAGTGTAAACATAAATAATTGGGAATTCTAGATTGATGAACTGTCATGAAAAGAGGTACAGTAGAGCGTGGTAATGTACGAAGCTATCCTATCAAGCTGTGCTTCTCTAAGCTCAGCTCCATCTTCTTTCATTTGATATCGTGACCTTCCACACCTGGAGGGTTACTAGACTTTTTCCCAGAACTTGAATTGAACTCGATATAAGGTATCTAACTGAATCTAGATTCCTTTCCTCCTGATATTTATTTGAGCCATTGCTAATTAAATCTCAAAAGTTCAGTGAACAGCGACAATGCGTGAGTGCCTCTCAATCCACATTGGCCAGGCAGGAATCCAGGTTGGAAATGCCTGCTGGGAGCTCTATTGCCTTGAGCATGGAATCCAGGTCTGTACTTTTTCCTCAGTCGAGCGGTCTTCTTCCGGCAAATCTAATGAGTTTACATCTCCTAATTCATTCCATATTGTTGAATTCTATTCTAAAATGTGTGTTTCGGTCCTTCTTAGCTAGACTAATTGAGACATCTAATTTAGAGATATTGCAGTGTTGCTCCTGCTTTGGATTTCTGACTTGCAACGTCAAACTAGTGGACTGAAGGGTCTCTGTCCAGTCATAGATCACTCTCTCTCACTTAAAATTTCTTCCTCTTTCTTTGAGTCTCCCTCGAGCTCTCGGGTATAATGCCAATCTGTACTGTACTTCTTCTTGTGTGCACTGTAGCCGGATGGACAAATGCCATGTGACAAGACAGTGGGAGGGGGTGACGATGCATTCAACACCTTCTTCACTGAGACTGGTGCCGGAAAGCATGTGCCCCGCTGTGTGTTCATGGACTTGGAGCCAACTGTAGTGGATGAGGTCCGCACTGGCACGTACCGCCAGCTCTTCCATCCAGAGCAGCTGATTAGTGGGAAAGAGGATGCTGCAAACAATTTTGCCCGTGGACACTATACAAGTATACATGTGATCATGTAGTCTGACTCCGACCACGCTCTCAAATTTCTCGAAGTGCTGTTATGTTGAAAGTACATATATAGTTAGTGTACATACAGACAAACACTTTAATCATAATTTCAACCTCTTCGTTTGTGCTTCAAATATATGTGAGTTAATTTATCATATAGCAAGTAAACTGGGCTGAACTGGGTGCATGTTGATGAAGAATATAGTATCTATCAGCTTAGTATGTAGCATGACACATGGCGCTCTAATTCATATATTACTGACTTGTTCAGTTGGAAAGGAGATAGTGGACTTATGCCTCGACCGCATCCGCAAGATGGCAGACAACTGCACGGGGCTGCAGGGGTTTCTGATTTTTCATGCAGTGGGTGGTGGTACCGGCTCGGGCCTTGGCTCTTTGCTGCTGGAGCGGCTCTCTGTGGACTATGGGAAGAAGTCAAAATTGTCCATGTGTGTGTATCCAAGCCCACAAGTATCTGGCGCAGTGGTGGAGCCATACAACAGTGTCCTTTCTACCCATTCCCTCCTTGAACACACTGATGTGGCCGTCATGCTTGACAATGAGGCTATCTATGATATATGTCGTCGGAACCTTGATATCGAGCGTCCCACCTATACCAACTTGAACCGCCTTGTCGCCCAGGTTCCTTCGCGCTAGATGGTCCTTGCGTAGACTGGACACTGCAAGCTCTTCGAGCATCTAGACATGTCCACATCTACTGTGCCCACAATAAAATGGGAGCCTAAAAACAACAACTATGTAGATTTATGTATGTATTTGTGAATACTGTCTAGCATCTGATGTTCGTGGTTCAATTTGGCGGGTTTCTTTCTAGGTGGTGTCATCACTCACAGCGTCCCTTCGATTCGATGGAGCCCTAAACGTGGATCTTACTGAGTTCCAGACCAACCTTGTGCCATATCCCCGCATTCATTTCATGCTCTCCTCCTATGCCCCTGTTATCTCAGCGGAGAAGGCGTATCACGAGCAGCTGACGGTGTCAGAGCTGAGCAACAGCGTTTTTGAGCCATCCAGCATGATGGCAAAGTGTGACCCCCGCCATGGAAAGTATATGGCGTGCTGCATGATGTACCGTGGGGACGTGGTGCCCAAAGACGTGAATGCATCAGTGGGTACCATCAAGACCAAGCGAACCATCCAGTTCGTAGACTGGTGCCCCACGGGCTTCAAGTGTGGCATCAACTACCAGCCACCCACCGTGGTGCCGGGGGGTGATCTTGCCAAGGTTCAGCGCGCTGTGTGCATGATCTCCAACACCACCAGCGTAGCCGAGGTGTTCTCTCGCCTGGACCACAAGTTTGATCTCATGTATGCTAAGCGCGCTTTCGTGCACTGGTACGTGGGTGAGGGGATGGAGGAGGGCGAATTCTCCGAGGCCCGAGAGGATCTTGCTGCTCTTGAGAAGGACTACGAGGAGGTGGGCGCCGATTCCACTGAGGCCGATGGCGAAGACGAGGGAGAAGAGTACTAAAACTGTGATTCTTCTTCTTTGCTCTCCTTCCTCTTCACATTCATTCCTCTCTTCTCTTCTTCTCTTCTCTTCTTCTCTTCTCTCATGTATATCACAACATAACACAAACCCATTTTCTGTTTCTCTCTCATAGAAACATGCAGTCAAGATTGATCAAAGTTGAGATTGTTAGAATGGATTTCTAAAAGGAACCATTCTTCATAAGCTCCCGATGGCTGAATTCCCTATCCTTTTTTTCTTCTTTTTGTTTTTCTGAATGAAAGGGGAGTGGCCCATAAAATCATCTAATTTTCTTCTAACCAGATCAGAAATCTATATGTTTATCATAAATCATAATTTACTTGGGAAATTGGTATCTGCCAGTTGGATGAAGTGTTGTCATTTTATTACTGAAATGGGGGATTTGTCATTAGCTTTGAAGCCCCATTTTTTCTTATGGCTCAGCTCTAACATGGCTATCAAGATATTTTCATTGCATTAATTGTTTTAAGTAAGGTGGGAAATACAACAATATTATGGTTTTGGATGTGTGTAGAGTGACATATTAATTGATTAGAATTGGGTATTATAAAAATTATACTTGGGCATGGGCAGCAGGCTGGTACAACCAGTTTCCCAGGGATGTTTCCTGCATTGCAATGGGGATGGAGGGAAGGTACTCCCAATACTTCTTGTGCACCTGGAAGTGGGGGATGACACCTAGGGTACTATGGCAAAGGATCCAAATGCAATCGAGGCCTGCAACGCCATCGTAGTCTGTTGTGATCTCAATGGCGTTGTGATCCGGAAAACAGTTCTTATACATCTCAGGATCCATCACAGTGGAGTCCCAAAGACCCATCATACCTTTGTCTACAAAGACATCGTAATTTGCATCGATGTCTACAAGTCTATATATGTGGAACGTCCTAGGAAGTGCATATGTCCTACTCAATCCATACATGATTCCATTGCACTCCACAAGTTGGGGAGGTTCCATCGTCTCATGAAGTGGCCAGTTATCTCTTACCCATATTCTATCTCTGAAGAGGTATTTCATGATGCTAGGCGTCCATTTTTCGGGTTCTTTTTCATCTTGCACTATATCCAAACTTTCTCCCATCACGTACAATGCAGGACCACTTTTCAAATTATCCCTTACAAATGGAAGACTTCGAAATGATCTCGATTCGGACTTAAGTGAGTTAATCTCAGGTCGCCACGGCTTCTTAGTCTCGGTGAGATCAGGGTGTAGATACCATCGTCTGTCTAACGAGCTGTATACGCCTACTCGTGGTTTTCCAAATTTTTGCTTCGGATCCTCATACCAACCCACAATGTGGATGATGTAGGAGTCGGATAAAGGGGATACACTAATGCGAGCCACCATTTTTTTCAAAACAATGGTTAGTGGTGGGAGAACTCGGAACCTTCTGGTCAGTGGGTTACACACAACAAGTAAAGATTGGGGAGGGTATTCACCTAACCAGTTGTTAGAATGCATGGAAACTGGATCACGTCCAGGGGGAGGTTTTTCGGAAAGATAATTGACGATTCGTGGCTGCACGCCACCATACAAGAGCAAGAGGCCCCCAGCTCCTGCAAGCATCCCACGAACATGCAAAGGCAGGAATTCCAAAGAGGGCATTTTCACCCAGATGTTTCTGGTACGGTTAAGTGCCCATAAACAACTGCTTTTGATGTGAACTATCGTGGGGTCGTATTCTTTGTTGTGTATTATCCGATCTTCAATTTGCAAGACTTTGTTTTTATGAGCTTTAAACAACTTATGGACGAAGGGAGGAAAACACCCCATAGCGAATAGCTTTGCAACTGGTAATTTCCAAAGAATGATATCGCGCACCATTCTTCTACTTGGTTTGTCAGGAAATTCTTTCCACCAGTGTCTCCAGAAAATCGGATCATTGACCGGATCCGGAGGTGGCTCCTCATCATCAGAATTATATGGAGGTGTGGGTGGAGGTTCCGGTTTAACCGGTGGGGAAGGAGGGGGTGTGGGAGTTTCAGGCCTCGGAGGAAGTGGTACTAGTGGATTTTTAGTAGCTAATTCTTGAGGTTTTTTCACTGTTTTATATATGAAGACACCATATTCATCTGGTGGGGGTGGGGGTGGTGGAGGCGGCGGCGGTGGAGGTTCTTCAGGTGGAGGAAGTACTGGATCTTCATCCTTTCTTTTTCCTTCAACTTGATCGCCTTCTTCTCCTTTTTCAACTTCCTCTTCAACATCCTTTCTTTCTACAGTTTTCTCTGAATCTTCTGAAGGCTCAGGCTCTTCTTCTACAACGGCAGTTGATTTTTTTTTCTTGGTTGGTGTTGTCATTGTTACTAGTGTCGCAGCTCGCTCTTGTATGAACACACATGAAAAGAGATCAAATCTTGAAATCCATCTCTCTTTAGTGTCATCTCTTCAGAACATAAAATCTATTAATTTCTTCCAAGGATGCAACCTTTCCTCTAATAACTTCATCAGCCAAATTCACAATGAAAAATATCTGGATCGATCCTCTGTCATCTGCGTGGCACATATTATGAACAAAAACAGCGATGCATGAATGAAATCTTCATCATCCATTACGTCATGGCCAGATGACGTACCAGAGACTGCCACGTTGATATGTAAGTTGGGCTACCAACGGTCACGTCCCTTGGATGTTGCAATCGACCTGCAACCAGCGGTCGCAGCGCTTTGGGATCTGGCTCCCTGCCTTCTAAAAGTCGCGACGTACCATCCTTCTTATAACCATGAGTCCCAATTCATCTTCTATCTTTCTGTCTCTCTCTCCCCCTTCTGTTGGATCTGTCATTTGATGGTCTTAAAATATGTGTTTCGCTTGTATTGCTTTTTCCTAGACTCTTTGGCTCTGTTGAATTGATGACATGAGTACTACTTCAGATTCTGTACTTTGCAGACCCTAGAAATTTTTAGCTCTTTCTTTCTGCGGACGTTATAAGGTTCCATTTCATTTCTCTAGAATGCTATTCGCATAATCTAATTAATTGGTAAACGAGAAATGCAGAGAATATGTGGGCGAAGGCGAAGGGATACTTACATCTTTGTGTGCACCTTCAAACGGAAGTGATGCCATGAGTTGCGCTTGCTTTGGCAAGAGCGAGTCTTCTTCTTGCTCTTGCTTACTATGTGGCAATGATAAGTGATGGTCTAGTCAAGCTTTGAGTCTGTGACTCGGTTGAGGTATTACGTGAGCTTTCATTTGATTTTGTTATTATATTTTTTATTTGTGCCCATCAACGGCTAATTAACCCAGGTAACGTCCGCAGGTTCCATGTCGTATAACTCACAACAGGTATAATGGCGGTGTCAAGTCTGCTGACCTCTAACTGGTACAACAAAAGAACTTCAGATGTGACAATAGACGTTTAAATCTCATGAGGAAGAAATATAGTACTAGCTCGCAATAAAATCATGAACCTCTAAACAATTCCGATCTGAATAAGGTAACACTGGTTAATCAGGAGGTTTCCTCTTCAGAAGTCTAACAGGAGGTTTCCTCTTCAGAAGTCTAACAGAAGGTTTCCTCTCCATAAAATTTCTTTGAAGGTAATAATGGTATTGAACTTCGTAATCAAGATTCAAAAGACTGGAACATGAGGTAACAACAATTTTACCGTAATCCCCTAAAACTCGGTGAAGATGGATTTTGGAATTATTCTAACTCCGATCAACAAGCTACCTCCTTCTTGTGATCATGTAATTTTCTTGTAGGATAAAAAAATTCAGCTTATCCAATGTAATCTTAACTATTGGCAATCTATAGATCTAACACTAAAATACCGCTAGTCCTCGTATAGTAACATACTAGACTTCAGGTGTAAAACTTAATGGACACCTACACGACGAATTCTGTGGGTAATGGAAGAAAAAACCTTAGTTCTAAACGTGACCTTCCACCCGGGTGCGTCATCAGAACTTTAGATTATCTTAAAGAAATGAACTGATATATCCCACAGACAATGGAACTCGGGCCCTGCAAAATGTATCCAAGTCGGGACACTGCTGGATAGTTACCTAGTCACATTTCCCATACATTAGACATTAGAGTCGTTTCACAGCCAGTGTTACGCTCCCCCACGAAGAGTGTGTGAACACTGAACTGTCATTGGAATTTGTGATGGCTCCAACCGCTCTTGGAGCTGGACCTTCAAACCTCACGCAACCTTTCCTTGCAGCAGTTTTGTACATCATGTAACGATCCTCTTTTGAAGTATGAATTCCTCAGTGCATAACATGAAGAGGAGTAAGACGAGAATGTGTACAATCTAATTTAGTGCAGACCGTTTTTCAAACTTACTATCAATTGATTCTTGAAGAATCAACGAGGGAATTTGACATCCTCACTGTTCACTGGAGATTGAGTGGGTCGAATTAAAGGCTTGTGTAAGTTGGATATTCCGAATTAATTCTCGACTTTCGGTAACGAAACAAACAGGTTTGTAAGTAAAGTCTGAATGCAAAGGTAGACAGTAAAGATGATGAAGGAGACAGCAAGCATATGGACAAGACAATAATATTAACCTCTTAACAAGGAACGTAAAATTGAAGAGCCTAGTAAAATGGCATTAACATAATTTATAGATTATGAACACTAACAAAAAAAAAACAAAAAACCACTAACATGCAATTATCAGAAATATTAAATATTCTGCATTTGGTAAGGGTTAAAGTAATAATAATAATAATAATAAGCTAGGAGAACATAATGAGGTGGTTTCTTTGGTGAATTACCTGTGGTACTTGTCTAGGTAATCTTACCCAATTCAGTTAATTATTTAGACACATTCAACTTAGTCATTGATTACTAATTTCAGTTACTGACATTATTCGATATACGCAGATTGCCACTAAATTGTCTTCAGTAAAGACACATTAAGATGCTCACCTAAGGTAACCAGGTTTTAATACAAGCTAACCCTAACCTTTTTCTTTTCTTTTTTTTAATTTGTTTTTAAAGGTGATGTCCACTAGTTGATTTTCTGAAGAAGAATTTTCACCTAATATAATATTCTCTTAGTTAATGTAGCCTACTAGGCCCTGAAAAGACAGAAACAGATCAGTTTAAGAAATCTGCACTCCACTTATTCACTCCACAATCTTCAAATTTGACCTCCGAAAGAAAGATAAGCCAGTGCATCGCGGATGTAATTTGGAGTAGAGAAATCAGCGATGAGTTTGCATGAGGATGCCAAGACTAAGTAGTAATATCCCAGCTAGGTAGTGGCATGGTGAGTGTCGACAGCTGCAGGGAAAAAACCAGTGCCCGATGTAGAATGTACTATGGTCCGGTGGAGCGAGCTTGAGATGTGTCAGTGTTGATGAGTGCGAACCATCGAGTTTCAAAGTGATCCAAAAATAGCTTGTGTAACAGACGATTTGATTGTGTCGTGTGATGCGTAGACCATGGAGTATGGGGTGGAGACATTGGCCGTAAGGAGGTGTGGCCAAGTATCACTGTCTGGGAAGTTGGTGGTACATAGAGGGTAGAAAAGGGTGGAATAGAGATGGGTCCCAAAAACGTGTTTTGCGTTGGACCTTGCCCATGTATTGGGCGTAGCGGAAGCGTATGGTTTGTGGGATTAGGGCGTCGGAGGTTATTTTGGAGGTCCAGAAATGGGTTGAAAGAGTGTGGTCTATGACGTTGGATTTTGTCCATTTTTGGATGTGTTCTTTGATGTGTTTGCTTGTCGATGAGCTTCTTTTTGGAGGTAGGTGAGAAGGTTACGGATGGGGCGAGGTTCGATAAGACGGACTCAGAATAGGTGATTATTGAGCCATAACGGGTGTGTGGCGATATGTATGAGGTCGGTTGGACAGTCTGCAGGTAAGAGGCCTTTGGCTCTTTGTCGGGCAAGTGCATCTGCTAGTGCTTCATTGCCTTGAATGCCCGTATGCGATCGTACTTGAAGAAAATGTATATGGCCTGGTAGTCCTGTGATTTTGAAATCCATGTATCTTTCTGTATTCACGTTTAATTTGCATTTAGTAAATAAAAAACTCGTAGCCTCCTACAAGGGCTTCACAATGAAACCTACCTGAGGCTAGTTGGTGCAGATGTTAGGGGGTTATGGTGATTTGCACGGCCGAAATCCTGAATCTCGAGCAGATCCGCGTCCTTTGGAAATACAGCTTGCCTGCTGCCCGCACGAGGGTTATGAATCCCGCCTTCTGCATGGTGATCTGCATTGAATGTAGGTTGGTAGGGGGCTAGCTGCTACCTTAAGGGCTGGCTGTTGGGGGTGACCCTAGTTTCCCATGGGATACACCTTGAGAAAGAAGGAGACATAGAAAATTAGAGGTCTGACAAGGAAAACCCATAGCTGAGGGGGTTTTCAGTAATGGATTCAGTCACAAATTCATGTGATCTTCCCAACTTGATTCAAAACTTTGGGACTGTTCGGTTTTCCAGAAAGCACACCCAAGTTTTTCCCAAAACCAAAAAGTCCCATATCACTACAAAGAAGGTATAATCAGACCCTGTCCAAAAACTCTGAAAATTTAAGAAAAGGTGGCCAACACCATGTGGCATGTCCTTGTGAAAATTTCACTCAATTGGCCGGCCAGCCAGTTAAGAATTTCCATAAGATTGGTGAAAGTTTCCCCTACTCTGCGGAGGTTGCAAAAACGTTTCGTGCTCACGAAAACAGATTCATATTTCTGCATCCACATGTCCTGAAAGATACTTAACCCCTAAACGCCCACCAGACCCAAATTGGACCTCGACAGATTTTCCAAGAGCCAGAACTTTTTCAGATCTTGATGGAATTTGCTCCCCAAATTGCCATGGATTTGCTCGCCGTGTTTAGTTTGCAGATCGGGATCCTGATTTCCCTAATTTGTCTTTAGAAAAAACCTGAAGCGTTTTTTCAGTAGAGGGGGGTCTGTGGCGGCTTTGGAAGTCGAAGGTTCCCGCGTTTTGGTTGTGGATCAGGTCTCGAGTTCCCGTGCATTTGCAGGTCGTCTGAGTTGTCTTGGAGCATTTTCTCTCCTGCTTGTGGCAACATACCGTTCTGTGTTTTTGCACGTTGCCGTTGAGTTCCAAGCTTCCTCTTCCTCCCGCCTTTCATTGCGAGCGATTTCATTTATCCTCCTGTCTCCCCTTCTAGCAACACCATTCTCTCTCGCATCTGCTTGCGACCTGATGGCTTCCGATTTTGGTTCATTGTGACTTCGGCGCTGTCCAGTGTTTTGTGAGTTGCCAGCGTAATAGGGTACTTTAAGGTCCCTCCCCCTGCTCCTCATTTATCCACCGAGGCAGAGCTGGTCGCTAGTAGGTTGGGTGCTTCTCCCGAACAGATTGCCAAGCTGTTGGAAGCTTTGAATGAGGAGTACCTGGTGAGCTTGAAGCGCCATGCACCGCGTGTTGTTTAGCGGCGATAGGCCGCAGAGATTCTAGGTTGGGTTGATCGCAAAGAAGAGGGGCATCATACTGGGATCTTTCCTCAAGTGAAGGAATTGTTGAGGGTACGAGTTTGGCCTAACTTTCAGAGTGAAGCCTCTAGCCAGTATGAGACTGAAGCATCTGGCAAGGTCACTGGGTAAGCAAAACAAAGTGGAGCTTGGGTGCGATGTCGCTGGGCATAGTCATTAAGGGATTAGAGAGTTGGGTGTCTTGGGTTGCACTGTCAAGGTGAAGGCAACCAACTTGACTTTACCAGACCTTGCAAGCTCATCTGTTAAAATTCAGTTCCGCTATGGTACTATCACTGAGGTTACTTGGGTTATGAGATTTACCTTGTATCCTTTTTTGGTGGTATTGGTGTGCACTCTGTCCCCTCGTGTCTGTGTGTGCTTTTAGATGAAGGTAGTAGTGTTTGCACTATGGAGGAAATGTTTGGCTTGCAATTTGTTCATGTTGAGGAGAATGAAGCACATGATATTTTGTCTGAGTCGTCAGACTCAGACTCGGATTACAATCCTGTTGGAGAGATAAATTCTGACCCTGGTGATGTTGGTGATGCGAATCTATGGGACTACTGTGTGGACACGGAAAGCTACATATGAGGTGGGTGCTTATGATTTGCTAGAGAATTGGGAAGATTGGCCTGCAAAGCTTATATTTGCTGATGATATGTGGAATTGTCAGAGGAATTCAATGCCAGAGGTAATGTGGTCTGGTGGGGATTTTGGTCCGAACATTCTTGACTTGACTGATGATGCCCAGTCCGTTGATTTTTTTAAACTTTACTGGCTTTGGCACGTCAGCGGAAGATTTGTTTGATGACCAACCTGTATGCTCAGTCAGAAACTTCGAGAGTGGGAACCAAGGGAGGAAGGTGGTGGCCGCCGTATCCATTGAATGTCAATGAACTTAGAGCTTGGCTTGCATGGGGATCAAAAGCTTCCTAACACTAGGCTGTATTGCAGAAAAGCTAACTCTGAGTTCCTCAAGTGTCATTCAACTATCTGTATCATGCGTCGGAATCGATGAGAGGCAATACTAACTTGGTGTCTTCACCTTGTTGACAGTGCTATTGTGGTAGTGGACACTGATATTACACCTGGGTATGATAAATTAGCAAAAACCAGATGGTTGATAGATGCTCAGAACGATCTGTATGCCCAGTTCTAGAAAGCTGAGCAGAATTTGACAATGGACGAGTCGATGATGGTGAAGTACAAAGGAATACAGCAAACTGCAACAGTACATGCCTAAGAAGCCGGTGAAATGGGGGATAAAAATTTGGTGTCTCGCGAATGCTAACTCCCGATATGTGCACAAAATGGAGGTATACCTGGGGGAAGATGCCAATGTTGATCTCACCCATGGCATGGGGTATTCCGTAGTTAGTCGTTTGCTTGATGGTTTTCAGAGCAAGCTGGGTCATATTGTCACTATGGGCAATTATTTAGCCCAATGCTTTTCTATGATTTGGCTGCAAAGGGGATTTATGCTACTGGTACTGTGGAATCCCAGCGTGTGGGATTTTTTAGTTGTTTGGATTTGGGGCAAAAGGAGAAAGGGGCAGGTTGCAGTGCAGGCGAATGCACATTTCCGGTAAGTTGTGTGCCTTGTCATGGTTTGATGCGAAATGTGTGAATCTCTTGAGTACTGATGTGAGCCTAGAGGCTGCCGGTACCTTCATAGGTCGATGGCACAAAGGTGCTCGACGCATGGTCCCTACCTCTCCGGTTGTGTTGCATTACCAACAATACATGCGGGGGGTTGACGTCCAAGTTGAGTAGCTAAGGGGCTACTATACTGTACAGACCCGTGACCATAAATGGTGGCACAGGCTGTATTTCCATGCAGTGGACACTTCTCTGGTCAATGCCTACATCCTGTATCTTGCATTCATGAAAAGCCGGGGGAAGACACCAAGGTCACACCTTATGTCCAATTTGGATGTGGCTGCTCTAACCGCGGGGTGGGTTGGTCCCAGGAGAACTGTTGTGCCAGGTTGTGGTATCCCAAATCCTGCATCCATCCACTTCTCTATGAAGAGTTCCCGTCAAAGGAAATGTGTGGTTTGCGGTGCTCGATAGAGGTATTTTTGTGCTACATGTGGAGATGTGTCATGCTGCTTGGGCCGGTGTTTTGTGAAACGTCACAATGGGTTCTGATTCATGTGAGTGCTTGGTGGAATTGATACATGTAGTTTCAATTTGCAGAGATGAGGTGATGGGTAAGCTAGAGAGAGTGTCCAGCTCTCTGCAATTGTCCTTCTATGTGGTTTGTCTTTGTCTTTGTTTGCATACACTGATATGCTTGGGAGTTGGTGGGTATATGTTGGCGTTATCCCTGAAGACGTTCTACTAGGTGATAGAGCTTAGCTAGTTCCCATTGTATTTCATAGAGTGGCTTAGGCTTGGCTAGAGTGTGTCGTTTGCCTATCACTGGTTTGGCTCCGGGTTGCAACTCAATTGAGGTGTTACATGTGTTGGTGCAGCAAATTTGCGGCAATCACGGGCAATGGCTGGTGGTACTTTGTGGCTGGTGTAGTGTAATTTTCTGCAGTTCATGGTAGCATGTGGCCGGTGTAGCAGAATTATGTAAGGCTGTACTGTTGCAACCTTGATCGACCCTGCCATCATTTTGAAGTAGAGTAGATAATGGTAGTTCCTCATTGTGGTCATTGTAACGTAGAAGTAATGTCTGTAGTAGTAGTTAGTCCCCTTCCAAGCTGGGGTGCACACAAGGGGGGTGGTCTTAGCCCCCTTGTGTTTATGCATGGGCTGCCAATTGGGGCAAACTAGTGGGTTCGAATCCCACTCATGCAATGGCAGTGTTGGGTAGGTTCTAGTGGATTCCTCATGCTGCTGTAACTCGTTTCGACCAAGCTCCAAGCTGAAGAAGGACATGCAGACTTGTTTTGAGTCTTGACCAACTGTCAGGATCAGTACACTTGGCCAATTTCTTACTTTTTGGTTTGTTGGATGTAAAATGTGGTGGGGATGACTAGTGATTCCATCCCGTCATCCAAAATTCAGGAAAACCACATCCAATTTCATTTTTTATTTTTTGGGCCCAAAATGGGCCCCACATGCAACCGTTGGCAATTTCCCGATTTCCATCCGATTGCCCTGCAATTTGGCAGGTCTATGCAGGGAGTATGTAGGAAGATATTGTCCGATCAAAATTTTAAACTCCTCCATTTCCGGAAATTACAATAATTTTTTACCCTAGGGATGCAGCTTTTGGGAAAAGTCAAACCTACCCATTGGGCGTTTAGGGGTTTAACAACATGATTAACCAGTCAACGTTTGTAGATCTAAGCAAAGTCTTAGTTATTACCAAATAAATAAAATGATAGGGTGGCATGAGGTTCAGATTATTTAGTTATAAATAAAAAAGTTGCATGAGGTTGAGATTTTGTAGATTTTTGTGAAAAAAATTGTAGACGTTTTAGGGATTAAGTAACCCCATGTAGCTGTCATTTTTTATAGTTGGGTCATAATTGGTGATATCCAATATACACTTATGTGGCTCTGAACCCATGATCACTTGTAAGGCTGCCTTCAAGTGCCCTAGAACCACTAGGCCATCTGTTGGCCGATACTGTTGTATGCCAGTATATAACAATCTGAAGATATCTAAAAGGACTTCACATGTCTATATAGTCAATTGATGTTGGGTCGGCGTTGAATGTTCTAAACTATGGCCAAGCTGATTAATGTGAAGGAAAACCTGGGTGGCTGATGTTGGTATGCTCATATCCAATGTAAATTCAGAGCAGACCTCTTAATGTAAACTTTCATCGTTGAGAGACATCTTTGCAAGTACTTGTGGAAATGAATTGGACTCTGGAGCGAAGATATACTATATATTCGGATTTTTTCAAGGCGTGGTTTCCTTTAACTCAGGGGTCGTAGATGAAACAATATATAAGGAGGGGGCAATCCACTTTGACTCCTGAGAACAACTTCCAATTGGAGATATTGAACTAGACTTAGTGAGATTTTGTGTGAGTTTTGTATGGCCAAGGAGAGTGATTCAGAGTCATTTATTTTTCTAATTGATGGGTGTCACTATTCTTTATATTCTACGAGCCACACCATTATTGAGTTTCGAGAGAAGCTCAGGAGTATGATGGGAAGGTTGTCTATTTCGGTGGGCCTAAAATTCTGAAAGAAAATAGAACTCTAAACATTGGGGAAGATGTGTTTATTGTACAGCTGTCATGAGGGTGATTTATTCGCAGTCACCCATTTTCGTCTGTTTAGAGTCACACAATGCATGTTGGTCTATCAGTTTGACTCAGGAGAGGAAGGTTCTACGATCTAACAATTGAGAAAGAACTGTGATAGGCACCCGTGTGCTGCAGAGTAGCCATTTCCATGGTTGAACAGAGTTTTCTGAACACCATGTGTTCTTGTTCATCTTTCAGCAGGATGCAGGGCTTTTCGTGGCAGATATTTCATCCAGATGTCTTTGTGATTCAAGAGCTAACTTAAAGTGGAACAGGTTGGTGCAAAGCATTGGACCCAAGCCGGTTGCAAAGTTAGGATGCAGAAAAGTAACTGATTGTTAAGATTAATCCTGCAAGCCACACCATCCAAGTGCACAGCCAACAATGAGAGTTACGGACCATCCTCAGCTGGGCAACTCTTTCAGCTGGGCTTGCAATTGGAAGAACTTTGAACAAGAAACCTGAGGCGACAGGGTGTTTTTCACTTTAAAAGTGACTGCTTGTACTACACCACTAGCAGTACATGGCACCGATAGAGGCATGAACTGAGATCGGTGCAAATGACAGTTTCATCTAAAGCTGTTCTTTTGGGTTCAGTGAAGTGCCCGCTCATGCAACCGGGGTCATCTGAGGGGTTTTTGCTATGCTATATCTTTGTCCCATTGGAGCTGTGAAGTTTCTCTCCGCTCTCTTGCTGAAAATGTGGCTATCTGGTTTAATGGTAAGTCACTTAATTTGAAACTATCATGAATTGATGCTTGAAATCATGCAATTAAAGGCACTCAAAAAAAAATATAGACGCCTCCCCCAATGGAGCGGAAATTATGGTGTCTCTTCACCACAAGGGCGAAGAATGAATAATGACTGTTCATCATTATTCATTATTCATGGCGAAGAATCGTGTCAAACTAATATATTAATGTGAAAATATAGAATCAGCTTATATGTACATGAGTCTAAATATCATAATCATTCAATCATATTTGAGTCCTCCAAAGGTTCCATTCGGGAAAACGAAACCTGGGAGAAAACCAACGTGACAATCTTTCCTGCATCCAGAATTACAACAAGGTCGTAGAATGTCACTAACTGCACTACAATTGGGAGCATCCACCAACTACAAACCAAAGATTTACAGATACAGTAAAATCTTCACAATCTACACAACAGTACATCAATTGGACATGTAGCTCACCTCAGTCATGCAGGAACACCGTGAGGATATTTCTCTAGCCCGTGTATCAGGAAAATATGTCACATGTGAAAATGCAGACTAGGCTCCGGCAAGACACAATTTTGGACCAAAAAGGGAAGGTCACATCTACCAAAACCAAATTCCCAGAGTTTCTTCCAATCGACACGCACTGGACATCTAGCTCACTTCTGTCTCTTTCAACTTGCACACATTAACGGACATCCAGCTCACCATATTGATATTCAATAAGTTGAACTGATCACGTAGCCCCAGCGTTGCAGCCAGGGAGACCGGTATATACACCAACGATTCCGGAGATATGGCCATAGCCATGACTTGATGATATATTAGGGAGGATGGGGAGTTTAAAATTACTTACGGAAGACTGTATGATAGAGAAGAGGAGAGGAGGATCTCGACTAGCAGGATCGAGCAAGCAGGCAGAGGGAGAGCAGGCTGAAATGCACATACAGATCCAGGGACAAAAATGAGGGATCGATGAGCAAAAGAAGTAAGGTGCCCAGGAGTTACAGTACCGATGCTTATGTATGCCATATCCAGGAAGGTGGATTGGCAGCCTGAGGGCGCTGAACAATCTTCATCGGGCATCCTCGAGGATTACAGTTTGAAAGGACCAGCACTTCCACGGAAAGTGATAGTTGTTTTAGAGAGAGCTGTGCCATGCTGTCTTCTTTGTTTCCCACAAAGGGGGGTTTGGTCAGATCACCATATAGTGAAACTGGACATATGCCCTCTTTCTCCAGGTGCTGATACCCGTCCACTTTGGTGAATTAAATTCTCCACTGTGCATGAACAGATTTGCTCATGCTCATATTTCTCCACTTAGAGAATGTGGCACAGCGGGTGGTAGCTCAGCTGGTACGTGCACAGTGTGTCGCCCTGGTGGTTCGGGATTCGAACCCGTTGCCCAGTCCTGTGTGTGATTGTTGTGTCGCCCTGGTGGTTTGGGGTTCAAACCCGCTGCCCAGTCCTGTGTGTGGATTGTTCGTGACCAGTCTGGGGGTGACGTTTCCCTCCTGTGTGCCCGCACCTGTGATGTAACATGAGACACAAACACCTACAAACTTAGCTGCACACATATGCCACGTTGTACATACTTTAACTTGCATGCATCCACCAATGCACACATCTTAAAAGACCTACTTGCTACACACACACCCTTCCATCCCTAGAAAAACATGCCCCTATCTCACACCCTTGACAACTTCCATCAATGTGTACCTGCTCAATTCTGTAGAAGGGTGCCAAATGGGTGTCAAAAAACTCCTTCTCACTTCCAGGGCTTAGAAAAAGTTGCGAAAAGGATTTCCCTCAATTGATCAGAAAAAATGCGGGAGGATATGCGAAATGTGTGCCGTGCATGCGTCTGCCTCTCATTATTCTCTTTGTCTGTTCCTGACTCAAGACCTTCGTCGGCATCTACTGACCTAATAGCTCATCAGCAGATTATACCAGTCTGAAGCCTTGATTTTCATCACATGACTATTAGCTGCCCTTGCATTCTCTCGACTCATTTATCTCTGTTACCAAATCTTCCCTCGACTCTCACACCATTCATACGCCGATAAGAAAGTAACTAGAAACCAAGCAAGCCATTCCACTTCAATCGACTCATTGAAACTGCAGGGACACTCGAGAACTCCAGCGAGTTGCAATTTCTGAAATCAAGTGACCACGTTCATGCCACTATTCTTGATTGCAACGCTCACCTCACGAGATTGAATGTGCACGACAAATAGGTATTGTTCATGTAGTTTCATTTCTTGTGTGTATGAAGAGAAAAGTAAGATGCCATTGAAAGAGTTGGAGATGGTCGTAATGCAAGCGTTCAATACGCTAACTTCTGACTTCACTTTGAAGATAATGATGTAAATGAACCTAGTCCTGAACTGAGGCAAAGTCATCTTGCTGGCTGTACAGTGTAGACAATAACTGTGAACCTAAGTACTGGTTGTGCATATGCTCTAGCCCAAATGAGCTACTTGGAAGCTACTCATAAGCATGTGTGTTTCTTCTGTCATTGTGTCTCTTTTCCCTACCCTCCTGTTGTGGCTGTTTTAAATGTCAAGCATCCTGTAAATTTACAATAAGAGGGAGGTGGATATAGGTTCCATACAGATAAGCTTCCATGCAGATGTCAGTTTTAAGGGGTTGGCATACTTCTTTTGTCACAGGTTGGTCAGATGATGGTATTTACTGGTCTGTTATTGCAAAGTTGTTACATGCTCCTGCCCCATGACAGTTCTCCCAGGCAGACCTTTATGTGGCAAGCAGAGGAATTTTGACGTTATCACTTCAGTACTGATGTAGCATCTTGTTTGGATAGCTAGACTCTGTAGTTCCATGTCCTGTGGGATTACCAGAAGGCCCTGAGAGCATTTTTCATGCTTACCTGATTTCATCTCAATAATAGGTTCTATTGGGATAAGTTGTTGTTACATTCAAAGTGTATGTGTAAGCAAATTGAAGCTGATACTATTGGCTGTGGCTCTGTGAATGTCTGTGGGCATGACCTGTCTAAACGCATCAGCTATCCTTAACATGTAATGTCTCATTTAACCGTATGCTTTGTTTTAATTTTGCTGCACACTAGAGCGGCAGAGGAGTTAAATCTGGAACAGTGGGGCTATGGTTCCACACTCCTGGCTGCAGTATTCACCTTTATTCTTAGGGATGGCTTTGAATTGTGGAAGTACCTTGAGATGCTGCATGTGAGAAATAAATCTCTTTGTTGCCATGAGGCCTAGCTTTACTTGTTGTGAAGCAGCCACATCAGTTAGTCAACATGGTACAATTTTTAGCACTCAGAGAGAGAGAGAGAGAGTTTGCAAGAGTGCTTATGCCTCAATGAGTGAAATGTTTTACTTCATGGTTTTTCTTAAAGCAACGGGTTCACTGATGTTTAGAGTTGGTAACCGAGATAGAACGGAAGAAGGTAATCTCATTTGCAAGTCAGATCTGCTTGTAGGAAAGGATACTGATATGGACGGTGGATGTTTTCGTTACAGATTTTTGACCAAGTTGCTCACACAAGATCTTCCTCTACTATTCGTTCGCCCGAACAAGACAGTGGTCAATTTTTTGAAAGGGAAAGTTGTAGGTCCTGTCTACAAGGATTTCAAAGACGGGTTGATTTTAAGAGGATTTGCTGGAGAGCTCTCAATAACTCTCATAGAGGCACGCAAACTACCATATTTTCCCATTGGTAACTACTTTTTACCTTGGCTTTTGTGGCATTTCATTCAGACAAGGCACCATGTCTGTGTCTCTCTCTCGAGTCTACTGTACTGCTCAACGCACATCCCATCAACCGATGGACACTCTCAGAGTTCAGACAATATGTTTGAGACACAAGTAAGAGTTTACTGTGCAGCAATCTAAGAGCATATTCAAGCTCTAAGCAGAAGCTTTGTTGCAGAGTAGGTTAGCTAGCCCCACTCCATTCACTACATAGGAAGAGATTACCATGGAACAACCATCTCTAGTTTTCAGTATACGCATTTCAATCACACAACTTTCTAGAATGTGATGCAGACATAGAGCAATAGTTTCACCAATCTTGGGAAAACTTAAAACTACTTGCTATTGCCTTCCCTCGAGCAGTTCTTGCTCCTGAAAGCTCCACAGATTGTGGTGACTGGTTGGCATTCTTGTAGATAAGTTTTGGAGATGCATGAAATTTGGTGATTTTGTGAGATACAAGGAGTTGGTTGATGTGGATTTCTGGAGTGTGCAGGCAAGACAGATCCCTATGTGGTGTTATTCTTGGGTGAGCAAGTTCTTCACAGTAAGAAGAACAGTAAAATGTCCATAATCGGTCCCCCAAGTTCTCCAGTCTGGAGTCAAGGTGAGTTGTGACTGCCTGTACTTATCTTTTACGTAGCACATTAGCTGCCCTGTAGCATATCTTTTGCCTCCCTATCTCTCTCTCTCTAACTCTTTATATTGCCACAGAGAGAGAGAGGGAGAGAGAAATGAAATGAAATGAAATGGTGCTTTATAACGTCCGCGGAAAGCTCAGGAGGGAGGGATGATTTAGGAGTCTGGCATGCAAGCCTCCCAAAAACTGAATTTTTTTTATTGATGGGCAGGTACTGGGAGGCAATTGGCGGAATGTGATGCCCATCAATGTGATGCGGCCAGGAGCACTGGCAAGTGCATCCATTCCAGGTCGGTGAAGACTACCATAGCCCCCTATGAAGTTTGCCACATTGGTGGTCTGACATATGGTTCAGTGATGGTTTCGACAGCTAGAGGGACCAAGTATGCAAATGAGAAGGAAGCAAATTGATAAAGGACCTATACAAGCTATTTGGCTGTCACCATTGTGGCAATCGCCGCGGAGAAAGGTGCGATCTGTCACACGTTGCCTCTCCTTCCTATGCGATGGAGGTGTAGGTTTCGAGGTTGGGGTGGTAGGGGCAAGTTTATTTAATCAGATTACAGGTCCACTGATCCTGGTTGATTGATTTGCATGCCAGTATTGCAGATCACATTCCCCCGAACATAATCATAGCCAGGCAGGCAAATTTAAGAAATGTCACTGGGCTGCTGGGCCATGTGGGACGCCTGCTCATCAGAAAAGAAGCAGGCATGCAACGACTCTTTCCCCAGTGCGTTTCCTGTATGAAGCGCCAGAGTGCTGCACTTCGCCATGGCAAGCATGCTTTGGTGTTCCACTTCTGACAAGGTTTTCCGGAGGTGGGCTCAATTCTGTAACTCTTCTGACCTTCTGTCAGTGGATTATATTGCAGGCAGTCCACCTCACGTGAGAGTTTCAGAATATGGTTGTGCTGTGAGCCTTGAGGGTTGATAGAAAGATGATTTAGTGTATCAAATTAACATGGGATAGGCAGAAGCAGGACGAAAATAGTCCAAGCAAGCCATGTCAATGATATCCCCATGTGACTGGTGGTTAGGGTTCCAAGTGTGTTGAGGGGGCAAGTGTGGGTGGGATGGCAACCACCTTACTGGACAGGTTTCTGTATAGGAGCATTGCAGCTGGAGGAGCATAATATGGCCCAAAAATCATAAAGATTGTAGTCCCGCAAGGACAGGACACACTTAAAATCCATAGTAGATTGGTAGATCATGCAATGAGGTTGATTATTTCTCTTGCTGCCTTCACACGACTTAACGACGGAATGTGGACCATTTGTACCTGAATGTGGATACTCCCCAGATTCTGATAGTATCTGAAGTTGTGCTTCAGAACTTCGAACTTTCCTCATCAGCAGAGCGTTATATTTCAGATCCAGAGCATCCTTCTACATGCAGACATGTTAGTGTTGAACATATCCAGAGTAAGCTTAAAGCAATATTTAATGTTTTGGACACAGTGAAGTTCAAGAGGTACTTTCTTTTGGGTTGATTCAACCTTTTGAATAATGTGACTAAGCTGTTTGCAAAGAAACATTAAAGAGTTTACAATACATAAAAGTGACATCATTTATTTTATCCTACATGCGAAATCTCCAAGTTGAGAGTTTCACAATTTCTCCCAAAAACCCAACGATGGAGAACCTCCCCAAATTTCTCGCCCAGTTCCAAAACCTCCAGGTGGAGATGTTCTGAATTTCTCCAAAATCCAGGGTGGAGAGTTTCTCTACTTCTCCAAATTCATGGATGGAG
Source organism: Takakia lepidozioides (assembly GCA_030704615.1). NCBI lineage: Eukaryota > Viridiplantae > Streptophyta > Takakiopsida > Takakiales > Takakiaceae > Takakia > Takakia lepidozioides. The sequence continues at coordinate 56,991,526 of CM060733.1, forward strand.
AACCTCCCATATCTCTCCACCTCGGTGGAGATTCTCCACCTCCGGATTTTGAAGAATAATCCACATTCTCCACCTGGAGAAATTTCAGATTCTCTCACTTAGTGTAAATCTCCTGGAGATTTATGTGGATTTCTGTTCACAATCTCCGGGTGGAGAAACTTCAAAACCTCCTTGTGAAAGACCATCTCGGTTGGAGCCACGGTCTGGATCTTTCAGGTATGACTCTGAACTTCACGGCTCATTTGTTGATTATCCAAAGTAAGATTTTGCAAGGTACTAGTCTGAACGCTTGTACTTTATTCTCAAGGACAGGTCACCTGCAAGTATAGATGGGTATAGTACTTAAGAATATAGCATGTTCCATATTACTATTCGTAATGTTTACCCTACTTTTTGAACTCCCAGACTATTTTAGGAAGTACGACACAATATTGTTATTGTGCCACTGTCTAGATCCCGTATGATCAACCTTGGGCAGAAGAACAGCAGGTCTGGGCATGGGGAACTAGTATTCGCTGCGGACGGTTGGGAGATTCCGATTCTGGTAAGAGCCATGATCAGTACCCACAGTCAATTCGGGAGAACATGTGAGGAATAACTCATCAGCATGACCCTTTGTGGCAATCAAATTGAGGGCCTCGCCATTGAAGTCATTGTAATCACCTTTATCCGGCCACTTCATAATGTATGATCTGCAAGTTCCTGTGAGGAAGTGGCGGGTGGTCTCTAAGTAAGAAGGTTGTTGGCTAGGACTTCTACATCAGGGCCATCAGAGGCAGCAACAGTGTTTGCATTTGGATCAAGTAAACGAGGTCAGCTCGGTACTCCTTGGGAGAGAAGTTGAGATTGTGACCAATCATAGGTTTAGTTGCTGCAAAGGGGACCTTTTTCTTATGTTAAACAAAGCTAACTAACTGTAACTTATGCTTGTAGAAGTCCAAAGGGAAGGGCAACACTCCCCAAACCCCAAAGTGGAGGAGTATCCCAGAGTAAGTTCCCATGGAAAAGTCGAGGTTGCAGGGAGACCTTTGACTAGGAAATTGGATTGGTGTGATCATATCAGTGCTTGAACTGTGTTTCAGCATTTACAAAGTAATTTCTCTAAACAGGTGTGCCGCAATAAGATTTCCCTTCCACAATTGCATCAACTTATGCTTTTTCTCTAGATGGTCTTGGCTTCTTTGTAGTCATGGACTGTGTACGCTTCATAATGTGTTTCAATACAGTTTTTCAATGCACTATTGTAAGTGGTTTCGGATTTTCACAAGTGCATGGGCTTGGGTTGGTGGGGATCAGACACCAGGGTTGAATTCATATAATTTCCGAATACATTATGGGCTCATTATGGGTCTCCTATTAGCAGACCAACCTATAGCAAATGTGTTGTCAAGACATATGGCTACAACAGCGCTCAACAACCCATCGCCTTTTTGTCTGACTTCAAGTTGGGACATAACAAGTTCCTCTATTATCTTTCTAATAGTTCCGTCCCACTGAACAGACTCAATCAAATCTCAACTGCGCATAGTACTGGAAACTGTCCAGTCCGCCCAACCACCACACCATGTATCTATAATCAAATCTATCATCAACCAATCGATCAATCAATCCTAGCAATGTATCAATCTATCGATCTATCTCAAAATCTGTCTATCAATCCTCAAGTTTTTCTACTCTGAAACTCCTCCTCCTTATATAGGGGGTCCGGATGCTCCTTCAGTGCAACATGCAGTACCCATAAATATCCACCCACATATATATCAATCTGAAAAAAGAGTCCAACGGAGGGTTAACACCGCCCCTTCCATCTATATCAATATCAATACCAATATAGTATCACGGTGGAATATATCATCTTGGTTACCTTAAACAGTGCTTAACCAATTAAGATATACGGGGAAAACATCATGTATTTTCCATGAAGGAGGTAAATCTAATTTGTATGCCGCTGATCCGTATTTCTCCAAAATGGGGAAGGGACCACAATATCTAGGGGAGAGTTTCCAACATTTTCCTAGCTTAAAATGACTTCTCTGTGGTGACAATTTCAAGAATACCGTATCGCCAACCTCAAATTCACAATAAGATCTGTTCTTATCGGCATAATACTTAGTACGATCCTAAACATTTTGCATACATTGTTTAATCGAGTTTAATTGTGTATTCATCTTGGTTACCATCTCATTCACAATCTGCACTTTGGATCGAGGTGAAGATAGTGTAACCAGAGACAAGCAATCTTTTCCATACTGCGGCAAAAGGACTCATCCCAATAGTACTATGAGGCTTGTCATTGTAAGCAAACTCTAACATATAGACGTACTCTTCCCAGGAACTCTGTCTTTTCCCAACGTAGGTCCTCAACATAGATTCTAAGGTTTGATTAGTCCTTTCCGTTTGGGCATCAGTCTTTGGATGATAAGAAGTACTCAACTTAAGCTTAGTACCCAATATCCAAAACAAAGACCTCCAAAAATGACTAACAAATTTTCGATCTCTATCACAGATGATCTCTCGCGGTAATCCATGCAATCTATAAATCTCCTTCATGAAAAAGGGAGTCTGAGGTTGTGTGTTGATTATAGGTGGTTGAACAAGTTCACCATCAAGAATATTCGGTGGTCAGAACTGCTTCAACGGTTTCATTATGACCTGAAATATGTCAAGGGAAGAGAGAACATGATTGCAGATGCACTTTCTAGGAGACCATTACAAGCTAATGTTGTCTCATGCATCAGTAGCACTATATTCCAGGACATTAAAGGTCGGTATGAAATTGATGGACTCTTCAAAGAACCATTTAAGAGTTTGTCTCGTGACCAGAGGACTTCCATTGAGAAGGAGAAATATCGGCCGTACCTCTTGAGAGATGAAATGTTATTCTATAATGGTCGGCTATGTGTTCCCCTGATCCTAGACCTGAGATTGCGGATCATTCATGATAGTCATAATGTTTCAATCTCCGGACATCCGGGCTTTCAGAGAACCTATTGGTCAATACGGAAGCACTACTTTTGGCCGGGTGTGAAGAGAGAAATCAAAGAGTATGTGCAGAAATGTTTCCCCTGTCAGGTTTCGAAGTCAGAAAGAGTCAGACCTCCTGGATTATTACAACCTTTATCTGTTCTTGGATGGAATTGGGAATCCATTAGCATAGATTTCATTGTGGTTTTGCCCCGGACCAGAAATGGCCATGACAGTATCATGGTGGTTGTAGATAGGCTGTTTAAGATAGCCCATTTGATACCTACAAGGATGAGTGCTTCAGCATCGGATATTGCATCCTTGTACATGAAAGAGATATTCAAGATTCATGGTCTGCCTCGTGAGATTATTTGTGACAGGGATTCAAAGTTTACAAGTCAATTTTGGACTGACTTGTTCAAGAAATTGGGAACCAAGGTGAGACTAACTACAGCCTTTCACCCAGAAACAGATGCTCAGACAGAAAGAACCAACCGCACAATAGAGGATATGTTGAGAATGTACGTTGGTGAGAGACAATCCTCTTGGGAAGAGTTTCTGTACTTAGTGGAATTTGCCTATAACACGCATTTCCACAGTGCCATTGGCATGAGTCCAGTCGAAGCTTTATATGGACGAGATTGCTTAGCTTCTGCTTTGCTTATTGCACCACCATCAAATGTGCAAAGTGTGAATGACAGAATCAGAGAGATCCACTCTGTCCTAGATCTGGTGAAGCGTAGTATGCAGGCTGCATAAGAATGGGCCAAGTTCTTTGCTGACAAGCACAAGACTTTTTGTGAATTTGTTGTGGATGATATGGTGTTCTTAAATGTTACATCTAAGATAGAAGCAATCTAACACTTGGCAGGTGTTACAAGCTATCACCAAGGTTTTGTGGCCCATCAAAATTCTAAAACGCCATGGTACAGTGGCCTATGAGTTAGATCTGCCTCCAACGTGGAAAATTCAGAAAACTTTCCATGTCAGCCTTCTCCGGAAGTATATGTCAAACTCATCGCACATCTTGCCCACATTTCCTCAACCTATGAATTATGGTCAGCTGATGGCTAAACCCAAAAAGATTCTAGAAACGCTAGTGAAGCACCTGCGCAACCGTTCTTGGAAAGAATACTTAATTAAGTGGTTGCATTACCCAGAGACAGAGGCTACTTGGGAAAAAGAGAATGAACTAACATTGAATTACCCCTCATTTTCTGTCATTGAGGACAATGACCTGCCTTTGGGAGGGGGAGCTTGTTAGGTGCCTATGGAGCCCCAGCGGACCAGCCCATCAGAGAAGAATGTAACCGCTGAACCTTGGGGGCTGATCTTTACGGACACCTGCAGGTGACAAGAACTAGACAAGCTGGTGGTTTCAAGAAGCTAGGGATTCCTGAAGAAAAGCAGACCTGAATTGAGGAGAATGACATATGATTTGAAGAGAGGGCCTGAGATCTGAATAGGATGTGTGATATATGCATAGAGGAGATGAGAACATAGCATGGTGTGGCGGTTGGGTGGACCGGAGGAGTAATCCGGTACTGTGCTGTCAGGAATAGATAAGGTAGAGATGAGCGGTAGGGTTTCTAGTTGACTGAATTCAGAACGTGATGCCTTCTCTACCTAGAGTGTACAGGCTGTGAATAGAGTTCTAGTCAGGTTATACTGAGTTTGAAATGACTGGAATCCCTATGATAGTGAGCAGAGGAGTGCGTTGATTTTTCCCTGATGAATATAATCAAGGGGACCGCTCCTTCCTTTGAGCTTTTGGAATGAGATCAACTGCATGTGGCTTCATGTTATAGAATTGAGAACTGGTTGGATGGAACTGGTGCTGTTGTTGAGGACTAGGAAGAATGTGTAGAAGTGCTACGGTTGAAATAAAGACAAGGTGTTGATAGAGGTGCAGGTAGACAATCCGCGCAATCTGATCAAGGTGTTGATGCATTGTGAAGACATACTGCTACCCCAAGCGGCGTGGAGAGCCGTGGACGTGGTGAACTCGTACGCTCGCGTCGCGGAACCTTGGGCCCATGTTGTGCGCAGCTATGTGGAAGGTGTGAAGGAGCTCATGTCTGGCAATCTTCATTGGCACAGCCTGGACAAGCGCTACAGGAATCCCGACTCAGTTTTCCGAGAGCTCAGGGCCATCACCAACTACAAGACATTTAGAACCTGATCAGCTGCACTGCATCAACTTCAAAGTATTATACACAACATATATATATAGGTATATTGGATAAAGCCCGGATAATCAGATCAGTGTCCATGTTTAATGTAATGTGAATTTTGTTACTTATAGCAACGTTTGTCTACATGTATTATAAAATCTTCTTATAAAATCTTCTGTAAGGTTTTGGAATCCCCACATGCTGCGTTTGATCTGCCATCTCATGTTTTGGCAAAGGAAGAGAGAAAGAAAATGGAGAAAGCGGAGAGGAGCTAATCGGACAAATTGGACTAGGAAATGATAAGCCATTGTCAGTTTTGGATCAGTTTTCAAGCGGCATGTCTGAATCTTTGGGAATTTGTTTGCAATTCTGCCTTTCAAAGCCCAATTTGGTACGATCCCTTTGCTCTTCCTGCTTGTGCCACTCCTCAGACGGGTTCAGAAAATTCTCATGAAATTATATTGAGCTAAGATCATCATGGGGGAGTTCTTGCTGGAGGGGTGACAAGAGAGGGAGAGCATCAACCTTTCCTTGTAGAATTTTAGTTCACCTATCTTGGTGTGACATTTGGGAGAATCATTTTCAGCACAATTTTAACTTATATCATTGGTCGAGGAACCGTTAGTGACATCTTCAAAGTCTCCATCTATCCATTCTTGTCTCCACTTTCTGCAGTTGGGCTCCTCACAATCTACTATCGATTCAATCCAAACAAACTTCATGACTGTAAATGTTTAGAAGATATATTCATTTTCCAAAACATGTTAATGTGTACACGAAGACATTGAACACAATGGCTAGAACTTCTTTGATGAGATCACTGCTAACTTTGCTCTTGTCCAGATTAGGCATCCTTCGTTCCTGTTATGAACCCACTCTAGCCACCCTATAGGCATTATTGGACGTTTATAGTACAGCTTATAGTTAAACACTACATTACGTTTAGTATAGCTTGTAGTTAAATACTTCATTACGTTTAGTGACAAGTTACTATTCATTTGTGCTACTACTTAGTGTCTTCTTTGATTGGTTTCGATGCTTCTTGATTCTTACGTTAGGTGTTCCTGCTTGGTAGTCTCTGCAGGGTTTTGATATTCATGCCTGGTAGTCTCTGCTAGGTTTTGATGTTCATGTGGTTTGATTGTCTACTACTGCACGATGACAGTTGATTAGTATTAAACATCTGATAAAGGACTCTGCAGTAAATGTTTTGCTAACATTGTAGACAGTTTCCTTGAATGCTCTTGATTGATAGCACGTTCTAGAAATTCAAAAGGAGTGAACTAGAAATTTAGTGTCAAGTTTGTTGCTACTGTGCGTACATGTAGTGTGTCAGCATTCGTCTCAGTTTTAGCATTGTTTTTGAACGGAAGATCGATGGATCTTTCATGAGAGTTGAACAATATTGAGCGGTACTGTGGTGATGATTTTCACCTCTGGAAAATGCAAATGCGGGCTATATTTGTGGCCAAGGATCTAATTGAAATCGTCGAAGATGAAGAAACCAAAGAGGCCAGTGATGACAAGCGGGCATGGCGGAAGCGTGATAGTATTGTTGTCAGCCTCATCTATCAGTCGATTGAACGGAAATACTTACGGCAACTACAAGGTTGTGAAACCTCTGCTGAGATCTGGGAGCGCTTAAAGATTAACCATGAGCATAAGGCATCCGATATGTTCAGTCTCTTCAGACAAAGTTCTTCCTATCGAAATTATCAGAGGGACAAGATATTGCTTCTCATATTGGAGAGCTGGAGTCTATCATCCGTCGTCTTAAAGACCTTGGAGATCCCGGATTCAGTGAGAGTCAGTTAATGACCAAGCTTATCAGCAACCTGCCTAGGAATTATCGACATCTCAAGACTGCTTGGGATAGTGTACCGGATGAGAAAAAACCTCTTGAGATGCTCACACTGCGCATCCTCAAGGAGGAAACAAGTCACAAAGAAGATGAAATAGAACTACACGCTTTCTATGCTCACAAGAATAGTGGAAGTGGTGGGAGTGCCGGACAATCTGGAAGCAGTGGGAGTAGCAGACAGTTTGGAAGCGGTGGGAGTGCCGGACAATCTAGAAGCAGTGGGAGTGCCAGACAGTTTGGAAGTAGTGTGAGTGTTGCAAAACCATATCTCACACCCGAACAGAAAGAGCAACGACGACTTCACATTGAAAGTCTTAAGCAAAAGACACGTTGCGGAAACTGTGGTGAAGTCGGTCACTGGCACCGTGAATGCAAGCAGCCTAACAAAGAACAGGCTCCCAAACCTGAATCATCGAAACATCATGCGTTTATGGCTCACCTGAGCACGGAGACCTCTAACGATCCTACAAACGTTTGGTTCGCTGATAGTGCTTGTTCACAACACATGACAGATAAGAGACACTGGTTTAAGAATCTAAAACCGATAGATGGACCAGGATGGAGAGTTCATGCAATCAAAGATATCTCTACTGTTGTTGTGGCTCACGGTGACATTGATGTACGCATGTTTATAAATAATGAGTGGCACACGGGAGTTCTGCATGACGTGCTTTATGTTCCAGATTTGCGGAGAAATCTATTTTCCTTTGCTTCAGCCGCGCAGAAAGGTATCATTTACACAGCAGACAAACATGGTTGCACTCTTAGTCATCTTGGAGAAATCATCATGACTGGATTACTTACTGCAGAGCACATGTATGAATTGCAAATGGAGGTTACTGTGAATCCATCGACAACATTAATTGCTAACACCATTGGTGTTCCTACGAAGGTGGACAGTACCCAAAGTATCACTACGTGGCACAACAGACTGGCTCATCTCAATCATGCAATGATTAAGGAGATGGAGTCTAACAAATTGGTTGACGGCCTCATCATTTCTGGTGAGAGAGACAAAGAATTCTGCACTGGCTGTATACTTGGCAAAAGTCATCGTTCACCATTCCCTGTGAATCCTATTCGTGACAAAGCCACGACACCGGGATTCTTGGTTCACATGGACATATGTGGTCCATTTCCTCTTTCCCTAGGAGGTATGAGATACTTCATACTTTTCAAGGATGATTGCTCCGGATACCGTATCCTCTATTGCATGAAGTCTCGCGATGAAGCGCTTCTTTGTTTTAAGCGTATGTTTCATACCACAAAGAGAGAGACGGGTAATTCTATCAGTATTCTCAGGACTGATCGTGCACGATAATTTCTCAGTGAAGAGTTCAAGAAGTTTATGAATGATGAAGGGATTCACCATGAATTAACCACAACATATACACCCGAACAAAACTCAGTGGCAGAACGTGACAATCCGACCATCGTCGAGAGTGTTCGAAGTATGTTACATTTTAGTGGCATGCCAATTAAATTCTGGGGTGAAGCTGCCTATACTGCAGCATATGTTCTCAATCGCTCGGCGACACGTATGATCAACAATGCTACACCGTTTCAGATTTGGACGGGCACCAAGCCATCTATTGCTCACTTGAAGATATTTGGCTGTGAAGGCTATGTTCATATTCCAAAGGAATTAAGAACCAAGCTCCAACCTAAAAGTAAGTCCAGTGTCTTTTGTGGCTATGATGATTCATCGAAGGGATATCGTTTTTGGGATAGAGGTACCCAACGTGTTATTGTCAGCAGAGATGTGATCTTCCGTGAAGACTCTTTTCCGTTTCTGAGCAATCCTCCATCTGAAACCTCTGCATCATGCGTCACTTTGTCTATACCTGCTGACATTGAAACAGTGGAAGCTCTTACTTCCGATTCTTTGCCAGAAAGTGACAATGCGGACATCTCCACAGCTATGGATTCATGGGCTATGGCTTCCAGTCCTGAGACCTCACATTCTGGTAGCCCTGAGATTCAACTTGATGTGATCATACCGATTTGTTCGGAGACTCCTCCAATGATATTGTCACCACCTCGCCCTATGGAGTTCATTTTACCTGCGGGTGTTCTACCAGAAGGCACAGTTCGCTCTCGGCAATTTCCAATACATTATGGAGATTGTCTCTCATGCCTGTACAACAACTATGGATAATTCTCCTACTGTTGAGCCTGTCGATTATTATCAGGCTATTGATTCCCCACAACAAGCTGAGTGGTTACATGCTATGAGGGAGGAATACACATCCCTTATGGAAAATCAGACGTGGTCTCTTACTCCATTGCCTCATAATCGGAAGACAGTAAAATGCAAATGGATATTTAAGATCAAGTATAACTTAGATAGAAGCATTAAGAGGTTCAAGGCTCGTTTGGTGGCCAAGGGATTCACACAGAAACCTGGTATTGATTTTACTGAAACTTTCGCACCTGTTGCTAAATTTGACAGCATCCGAACCATACTTTCCATTGTGGCAGCAGATGATATGGAGCTTGAGCAGTTTGATGTCAAGACAGCGTTTCTTTATGGAGAATTAGCTGAAGAGATTTTTATGGATCAACCCCTCGGGTTTGCAGTGGAGGTTCAACCACCGCAAGTATGCAGACTTCACAAGTCTTTGTATGGGCTTCGCCAGGCCTCTCGAGCATGGAATGACAAATTTGACTCTCTGCTCACGAAGTTCTTAAAAGATCTGCTGCTGATCCTTGCGTTTATGTTTCCATGAATTGTCCGCGTCTCATTCTCATCATCTTTGTTGATGATGGTTTGATCTGTTCTACCGACACGAATCGCATTCAAGGGATTCTCAGCTTTATGCAAGAGGCCTTCATCCTGAAAACAGGTGCGCCCGAATGCTACATTAGTCTTCGCATTCGGAGAAATCGCTCCCAAAAGACACTCTCTCTCGACAAGGAAATTTATCTACAGCGTATTCTAAAGCGCTATGGTTTTCAAGATGCTCATCCTGTTCGATCCCTATCGACCCAAATGCGTTGCTTTCCAAAGGCACTGATTCTCTTCACACAGATTTCCCTTATAAAGAGATTTTGGGCAGCCTCCAATTTGCCAGTATTGGGACTCGTCCTGATATTACATTCGCTGTCAGTAATGTAGCCAAGTTTTCAGACCGTCCAACATTGCTCATTGTCAGGCCGTCAAACGGATTCTCAAATATCTGCAGGGTACCATTTCATATGGTCTATTCTTTGGGGAAAGTTCTGATCCTCACAGGTTGGTGACCTATTGTGATGCCGATTTTGCTGCTGACATTGATGACAGAAAGTCTCGATTTGGTTTTGTTTTGCTTCTTAACCAATGCCCAGTGGCATGGGGCTCACACAAGCAATCGTGCACTGCTGGTAGTACTACCGAGGCAGAATATGTCGCTGCATGCACAGCATCAAAGGAAACTATATGGTTAAGGAGACTTCTGTTTGATTTGGGATATCCACAAATTGATCCAACTGCTTTGCACAGTGATAATCAGGCAGCAATTCGTCTGGTACATAATCCAGAATTCCATCGGCGGACAAAGCATATTGACCTGCAGTACCACACGAATACCAGTCCAATTGGTGAAATTTTGATTTCATACGTTTCTACTCACGATCAGCTGGCTGATGTGTTTACGAAAGGCCTTACTCCGGACAAGTTCAATCGCATGCGCACTTTGCTAAACTGTCTTGCAGTGCACTCAGCTGCAGTTGAAGTGGGAGAATGTAGTGTTTGAACTCCAGCTGAGTGGAAGTATTGGACGTTTACAGTATAGTTTATAGTTAAACACTACATTACGTTTAGTATAGCTTGTAGTTAAATACTTCATTACGTTTAGTGACTATTCATTTGTGCTACTACTTGGTGTTTCTTTGATTGGTTTCGATGCTTCTTGATTCTTACGTTAGGTGTTCATGCTTGGTAGTCTCTGCAGGGTTTTGATATTCATGCCTGGTAGTCTCTGCTAGGTTTTGATGTTCATGTAGTTTGATTGTCTACTACTGCACGATGACAGTTGATTAGTATTAAACATCTGATAAAGGACTCTGCAGTAAATGTTTTGCTAACATTGTAGACAGTTTCCTTGAATGCTCTTCATTGATAGCACGTTCTAGAAATTCAAAAGGCATGAACAGAGCGTAAAAATTCACAACTTATTCATACCTACTCCAAATTAAAATATGTTTCTTTTTCACCGTGATTAAGGATGTAGATGCCTTCATGCCACTGGTCCCATTTAAAAAATCTTTGTCTGCAATGCTTATCTCCTAGCTCAAAATTTCAGTCCAGATGAGAAAATTAGATGTGTTGACATCTATCGAGATCTTCACGGATGAACAAGTCCAATTTTATGGATTGCAGGCTGTCACATCTAGTACCCCGGGACGAGATTGGTACGTTTATAAGCTTGAGATGAGCAGGCTGAATGAGTAACAAGTTGACCAGATACCATATTTGATCTTATACTGATGCTGATTCTATTTTCTCGTGTGGTGGCCCAGGCTCTAAGGGCCATGGGCACGGTACAGAAGCAGATGACTTTCTGTATGATGTGTTTGAAAAGGAGGGAAAAGAAATTGATGATCAATCTCCTATTGAGGAGGTGGCCATCACGGTGCCCACCACTGATGATATATACCTCCGCGTTGCCCGTGTATACATTCCGGCTGTGGTATTCTCGCGTGTGTGCTCTTGGCCTTCTTAAACCAGTTCTTTTCGTACCGTGCTCAACCTATCACAATCACAGCGGTATCCGCTCAATTTGCATCTCTGTCTCTGGGGCAGCTCATGGCTACAACTGTTCCCACTAGCAGATTCAAGCCATTCAAAAATGTGGTCCTGGTCCTTTTCGTTGAATCCCGGGCCCTTCAACAGCAAGGACATGTACTTACCACAATCTTTGCTAACGCTGGGGCCTGTGGTGTAACACCACAGGCATCGTGACGATTGTCAAAGTCTTCTACCGCAGGAAGATGCCTTTCTTGGTTGGGCTTAATACCCATCACCGAGCTTTCACGAAATAGATTGCCTGCGTGTCAACCCTGATTGCGTCTGAGCAGGCCGGCTACTCACCGTAGCCAGCCACCCTGCATACCTTATGAATTCTGAATGATAATTTGGATGACTATTTGAAAAACGTGGATGAACAACCCTGAAAAGCTCGGTTATGTACGGTATTTCACCATGGCTCACCTGGCTGCGGGCTTCCACACCATCGTGCCACGCTACAGCCGTGGCCAGGCTCATCTTGGTGGATACCTAGTCCATAGTTATAACTTGCAAGGAGGTGCACGATCCTTGCGCGAGTTCACTTGTTTAGTCTATATAGACCACATATCTGTAGATGGGAATGGGAATGCATCCAATATAGGGATGCACAGAGTATAGTTAAACCAAAGCCAAAGCCCGGAGTTATTCACTCATCTCATCATCATCTGACACAGGAAAAAGTCAATAGGCCTGCCACCTGTGTATACGGAGCTTGGATGCTTCACAACTGACTTGGTGTTATAGTGCGCTATCTCTTACCATAGCACGTACTGTTGTTATAAACATGCCACGACCCAATTAATGTTTGGATGTTGTTCTTGCCAGTGCTGAATGCCCTCTTGATGTAGTTCAGTGCTGAATTCCCTCTTGTTTGGCCTCTAGTTCAGGCCTACTTGAGTGTGCTGTTGTTGATGTGACTACCCATTCACTTTTCCCTTGTATACTCATGACACAGAACATAGACTGATGATCACTAATTATGACTATGTGAGAGCCCATTTGGCGCTGCCTTCCCTGGCCACACAACGCATGTAGAATGCCACACTTCTTTGAGAAGTGCTGATTGCAACCATCACCAACGTCACTACCACACTGGTGAATGTTAAATTAGTCAGCTACTTAGTTATAAATATAATCCAGATTCAGATTCACAGTGACAACATTGTGGAGATCACCCAAGTGACCATCTACCAAAAACAAGTTCTCACCGTTTCTGGACATCTAGCTCACTTCTGTCTCTATCAATTTGTACACAATAATAGACATCCAGCTAACCAGATTGATATTAAATAGATTGAACTGATCCGTGCAGACGTAGCTGCAGCCGCCTGCATCTCATTGTAGCGAAGGAGACGGGCAAATAGTGGTGGAGGGATGAGACACGGCGATGGGAGGGAAATGCTTAGAGTACTGTCATGTCCACCGCTGCTTTGACACTGCTTTGACAGCTCTGGTGTACCCTGAAAGTGTGCTCACCAGATTGATAATAATAGATTGAACTGATCTGTGTCGCTGCAGCCGCCTTCATCTCAATGGAGACGTGCAAATAGTGGTGGAGGGATGAGACACGTCGATGGGAGGGAAATGCTAAGTACTCCTGTCCACGGCTGCTTTGACAGCTCCTGGTGTAGCCTGAAAGTTTGCTCACCAGATTGATTGATATTAATAGATTGAACTGATCTGGGTCGTTGCAGCCGCCTGCATCTCAAAGGAGATGTGCAATGGTGGAGGGATGAGACACGTCGATGGGAGGGAAATGCTTAGAGTACTGTCATTTCCACAGCTGCTTTGACAGCTCTGGTGTAGCCTGAAAGTGTGCTCACCAGATTGATATTAATAGATTGAACTGATCTGTGTCGCTACAGCCGCCTGCATCTCAAAGGAGACGTGCAAATAGTGGTGGAGGGATGAGACACGGCGATGGTGCTTAAAGTACTGTCATGTCCACCGCTGCTTTTGAAAGCTCTGTTGTAGCCTGCAGGTCTGCGGCACCGACCAAGATGGTGACGTTCGGCAGAGCCACGAATCAGCACCGCTGGTTTGTCGGTTAGCTTCTTGGTACTTGCTCATAGCACAATTCGCCATCGAATCCGCATATGCTCGGCTTCAGTTTCTGTTGGAATGGTAATTACATATCCTTAAAAGAAATCATCTGAATGAGCTTAAGATATATACCGTACAGATATGTAAGTTTGTTTTCAATGTGCAGTAAAGTAAGAATCAATGGGACTCACATCCTGAGCCCCCTACAAAATCTGTGATATTTATGAATCTTAAGATAAATATGGAGAGTTCTACTTAAGATTAATAGCATCCATCGATTAAATTTGTTTTGAATAGCAATTGAGGTAAAGTGCAAACAAAATCTGTGTGTTCCTCATTGCTCAGGCTGCCAGCTCCCTGCCTTCTGTTTAATGGGCATCTAAAATATTTAGCACATGTTCCATGCACTGAGATCGAAAGAGGTTCTGGTTCCAGCAACTGCCTTATAAGGTACAGTTATTCACATCATAGAGGAGTGGCCATGAAGAAGCCAAAATGCCTAATTTGATTTCCCGTACAACAACGTTAACCTTAAGGTTCCTCATATAAGTTAAGAAGGATGTTAAAAAAATATATTTTGCTCCAGACAGTGTCTTATTATAATTACTGGTCTAAAGATAGAATATGGGGTATAAGCCCAACTAGCTAAAACGGTAAGTTGGTCACAAACTAAATTAAATGAAGTAGAACAGGAAGGTTAGTAGTTTCTCCTGTAGCTAGTCACAGAGTGCCAGCTTCTCTGTCCCCATATAAGTTGATCTCTCGTTGAGGACACCGGAAGTGAGTGGGAGAAGGGAGGGGGCGCGTTCCACCAGGTGCGCACATGTCATGACTTGCCTGCATGACCAGCAGCTCTTCTCGCGGCTCTTTGATTTCAAGGAAGAAGGGAGAATACTCAATTGAACGGTGTGCAGTGCTGATGACGTAGGGCGCACAGCCCGTATGACGAGTTCTTATCGCTCATGGACTTTAAGGAAGAAGGGAGACGGTTAAACCACACAGCCACTGTCTCTAAATGATGCTTAGTTTTCCATAAATGCTTTCCTTGTTGATGGTTGTGTGGCTCAATCAATAGCTTGTAGTCCCTTTTGTCAAGGATCACGAGCGCCTTTCTGGAGATTATGAATTCCCCGGACAACTTATAAGACTCTTATAAGTTGTCGCTGGAAATACGTAGTCTCCAGAAAGGAGCATATTGACCCGGACAGATGAGGGACAGACCGGCTAATGTGTGGGTTTTGTGGGGGCGGTATTGATGGCGGGTTTGAATTAACTCTAGACTTGTCCAGACTCTCACAGGCTCAGTTTAGATACGTACAAGATGTTATAGATCGAAATGAAAATGAATGATATGAGTGAATCACATGCATGCTTATCGGAGCCACACTACATTTGCTTATCTTGTTCTAAAGATGTCACCGGTGGATCGATATTATCCCATTCATTTTCGTGTGACAGGGATATCCACTGAATTAGAGGGACATTTCAGTATATTGAGGAGCGAGTCCCGATGCTAATCACTAGGAAAGCTATCCAGGTGCAGAAATTAGTTTGCTGGATGTTGAGGGTGTTGTGTGCACCGGTAGTGGACTCCAGATGAGGTTTAATGATGAGATTCGTCATCTCAGTGCAGCTTGAACGTCCTTACTCCCCTGACCTGTTCATTTCTAGCAAGTGAAGGGGCAGGTCTTCTAGTCTTGTTTGTAGAATCTCCTCTGCACAGCTTGTAAGCCTCATCAGATTGTGGAGAGTCCTGAGGCTTCCTGCAGGCCTAACAGAGACGACAACCACTTAATTAAGTAAGACACCTTAAGACGACAACCACCTTAAGCCTCCTGGCTCTGGCACATATACGCAGCTGGTGCTCTCTCCGCTGAGGATGGAATCCTGGGTACGTCCATCGGTAATAAAACTCCCCATCCTACCTCTTTTGCTCATCGGTCCCGCTTTATGTCCCTGGATCTGTATGTGTTATATGTCACTCTGCTGGTCTGCTCTCCTCTGCCTGTCTTCATTCCGGCTGGTCTCCTCTTCTAATTTATTGTAGTGTCTTCCCTCGGGCCACAATAATTAAACTCTCAATCCTAGTACTACCTATTTTTCTCCTACATCTCTCTCTATTTGTCCCTAGATCTGTATGTGTATGTAAGTATGCTCTTCCTCTGCCACCTTGCTCAATCCTGTTTATCTATATGGATCAGTGAATTTGAGAAACTGATTGAACATCTCATGGTAGGTAAAGTTCACCCATCTACATTAATGGTGGAAGATGAAGAAAAAATGACTGACAGTAGGGAGCAGGGTACGTTCCCCTCTTCCAGAACGCCACCGCCGCCTCACGTGTACACCACGACTACTTATGATTTGAGGGCACCCATTGATGACAAGGCTGAGGATGAGATCTGCTGGCAGAGGAACCAGGCCATGCAGAAATGTGGAGAGCCAATTTGGAGATCAGCCCTGAGGATGAAGATCAGCTACTGGCAGAAAATGGAGAGGAGCTGGCAGCTAAGCCCAGAGATCATTGAGGCTAGCACTGAGGCTGCCACCCTGTTGGGACGAGAACCACCCCTTCTGGTAGGCAGTGGCACACACATGCATCCGAAATTCCGAAGTTACTTCTTTGGCTCATCGATCCAAGGATCCGTTTGTGTACATGCCGGTCTCCTTAGCTGCAACACTAGGGCGACGTGATCAGTTCAACTTATTTCATATCAATCTGGTGAGCTGGATATCCATTGATGTGTGCAAATTGAAAGAGACAGAAGTGAGCTACATGTCCAGTGTGTGTAGATTGGAAGAAACTCTGGAATTTGGTTTTGGTAGATGTGACCTTCCCTTTTTGGTCCAAAATTGTGTCTTGCCGGAGCCTAGTTTGCATTTTCACATGTGACATATTTTCCTGATACACGGGCTAGAGAAATATCCTCACGGTGTTCCTGCATGACTGAGGTGAGCTACATGTCCAATTGATGTACTGTTGTGTAGATTGTGAAGATTTACTGTATCTGTAAATCTTTGGTTTTGTAGTTGGTGGATGCTCCCAATTGTAGTGTAGTTACTGACATTCTACGCCCTTGTTATAATTTTGGATTGCAGGAAAGATTGTTCTGTTCGTTTTCTCCCAGGTTTCGTTTTCCCCAAATGGAACCTTTGGGGGACTCAAATTTGATTGGATGATTATGATATGTAGACTCATGTACATATAAGCCGATTCTATATTTTTTACATTAATATATTAGGTTGACATGATTCTTTTCACAATTGCTTCTCAATTTGGTTTTGATGCATCCAAGTATATTGGCTGGTTTTCCAGTCACAAGAAACAAGAAATGGAGGCAAACCAACAATTGTACTTGGATGCTTCAAAACTCACTTGAGAGACATATTGGAAGCTGTCCAATGGTTGGCTTGCTGGCCTTGGTTATTTGTTATCTCCTTAGGCTCAGTGTGGCTCTGTGGTTTGTCATCAATACAACCTCTCTGGGGGCTTCTTTTCTCCCTTTCTATATTAAAATTTGATTTTTTAATTTTGTTTCCAAGAAACACACCCCTGGCCCAGCAATGTGATTTTTTCTGTTTTGTTTTGAGGGAAAATAAACCCCTTTTCTAAGGAGAGCCTGCCATGGACCGAGGCATCTCAGGGGCAGAGCCCCAGACGCAAAGCAGAGAGACAGATGACAGGGGTTTGAACCCCAGACCCACAGGCCAATACATGAGTGACTTACCACCGGCCCCCGGGGGCAAACTGATCTGTAATATGATTTGTTTTCCAAAATAGAAATAAAAATAACACATTTTCTCTTATCTTACATAAATGTCTTACAATTAGTTGATGAAAACCTCTTTCAATCTGGATGGATCCAGCATGTCTTGATTGCAGTGGAAAGTGCTAAGTTAGTGAGCTACTTGAGTTAAAAACACAATCCTTTAATTAGACAGTGTGGTAGTGACGTTGGTGATGGTTGCAATCAGCACTTCTCAAAGATGTGTGGCATTCTACATGCGATGTGTGGTCAGCGAAGGCAGAGCCAATTGCAAATGGGCTCTCACATAGTCATAATTAGTGATCATCAGTCTATGTTCTGTGTCATGAGTAGACAAGCAAAAAAGTGAATGGGAACAACAACAGCACACACTCAAGTATGTAGGCCTGCACTGCAAGTGCATCCCAGTGTGATAAGTACTAACTTAGCGCACTATAACAACAACGTCAGTTGTGATTAAGCGTCCAAGCTCCGTATACACAGGTACTGACTTATTAGATTTTTTTTTGTGTCAAATTTATGAGTGACGATATGATGGATACACTACTGGACATCTAGCTCACCTCAATATTCTGCACAAAGTAATTAAAATAGACATGTATCTAGACAATATCCAAGAAAAATGCATGCAACTTTTGGACCAAAAAGTTAGACATCTACGTACCAAGAACAAATTTTCAGAGTTTCTTCTAAATCTACACACATTGGAAATGTAGCTCACTTCTGTCTCTTTCAATTTGTACACAATTATAGTCATCCAGCTCACCAGATTACGATTAAATTAGCTGAACTGATTCGTGCCCGATCCGTGCTGACGTCGCTCCATCGGCATGCATCTCGTTGTAGCCAAGGAGACCTGCAAATAGTGGTATAGAGATGAGACACGTCGATAGGATGGAGATGTTTAGATCGAGTAGTGTCATGTCCACCGCTGCTTTGAGAGCTCTGGTAGCCAGCTGCAAGTTTGTGCACAACTGAGATGGCTACGTTCGCTATGCTGAGCCACTATATATATGTCAGCGCTAGTTTGTGCAACGTTTCCGTCTACAGATGCAGATACCTACATCACTCAGTGAACTCCTTGTGTATCTCGCTTCAGGTACCTAAGGCTATGCGCACTGCAAATCTTGGCAATTTCTTCCAATCTACAAACAGTACCGGACATCTAGCTAGTACACCTCAGTCTCTTCCAATCTGCAAACATGATGGACCTCAGATCAACTTATTAGTTGAATATCACCTGGTGCTTTTTACACCGTGCGGATGTTGCTCTCGCCCGTTCATCTGGAAAATATCTGAGGAAAACGCAAGGAAAATGCAAATTATAGAGGCTCTGGAAGACACAATTTTCGAGCAAAAAGGGTAGTTCCTTCCAATCTACATGCAAAAAGGGTAGTTTCTTCCAATCTAGCCTGAACGTTTGCTCACCAGATTGATATTAATAGATTGAACTGATCTGTGCAGACGTCGCTGCAGCCGCCTGCATCTCAAAGGAGACGTGTAAATAGTGGTGGAGGGATGAGACACGTCGATGGGAGGGAGACGCCTAGAGTACTGTCATGTCCACCCGCTGCCTTGACAGCTCTGGTGTAGCCTGAAAGTTTGCTCACCAGATTGATATTAATAGATTGAACTGATCTGTGTCGCTGCAGCCGCCTGCATCTCAAAGGAGACGTGCAATAGTGGTGGAGGGATGAGACACGTCGATGGGAGGGAAATGCTTAGAGTACTGTCATGTCCACAGCTGCTTTGACAGCTCTGGTGTAGCCTGAAAGTTTGCTCACCAGATTGATATTAATAGATAGAACTGATCTGTGCAGACGTCGCTGCAGCCGCCTGCATCTCAAAGGAGACGTGAAAATAGTGGTGGAGGGATGAGACACGTCGATGGGAGGGAAATGCTTAGAGTACTGTCATTTCCACCACTGCTTTGACAGCTCTGTTGTAGCCTGTAAGTTTGCGTACAACGACACACCGACCAAGATGGCGACGTTCGCTTTGCTGAGCCACGATCAGCAGCGGCTGGTTTGTTCGTTGTAGCTGCCCAGTAGCTGCTCACCACATGTTCTCCATCGAATAGCTGCATCGAATCTGCATAGGCGAAGTTCCCCGTCTTGCTCGGCTGCAGAATGGTCAATGGGCTTGATGTGGATCAATCCAACCGTTTTGTTGTTGTTGTTTTGTTTTGTTGCAAGTTCAGTAGTGAAAGCAACTAATTACATATCCTTCAAAAGAAAGTATTTGAATGAGCTTAAGATATATACCGTACAACACCAGCTGTAAGTTTGTTTTCAATGTGCAGTAAAAAGGATCCACCCTGAGTGGGGCTCACATCCTGAGTCCCACTACAAAATCTATGATATTATTTACATTTACTTTAATATTTCCAAACTGTTTTAGTTTGCTGAGCCATGATCAGCGCTGGTTTGTTGATTGTGTGATGTTTACATCTGTATCCCAGCACAGTTGTTTAATGTAAAGGACACTGGAATCAAACTTAGCCTCAACTTAGCACAATGCACGTGTGTTCCTTGCTCATTGCCGTTTGTATCAGAAGCCAGGATCTTCCCTTCGTTCTAGCTTGTTTATGAAGAATTCAAGTTGTGTGGTGTAATGTAACCCATAAATTTATCATGAGTGCAGATTGGCAGACTAATTAGTGCTGATCAACCTCTACCACTGCGCCAAGATTATGAAACCCTCCGGACTAATTTAGCACAGGAAGTTACTGCAATCAAAAGCATGTTGAGATTGAAAGAGGTTCCAGTCAGCAACTGCCTTCAGAAGTTGGCCTTTACCTACACGCAGCATCACAGAGGATTGGCCATGAAGAAGCCAAAAAGCCTAATTTTCTTTCCTGCAGATTACCTTAACAGCCCAGAAATTGTGGACTCTTGTGAAGCAAGAGTAACGGATGGTGTCACTTGAACCCCAAGGGCTACTGGTTATGTTACTTGGAACTTAACCTCATACAAGTTAACATGGAGATTAAGTCCACCATGTGTCTTTATATAATTACATGGTTCCAATGTTCTCTCATAGAAATGTTACTATGTTGGGTTTCATGGCTTGGTATAAAACCAATAAAAAAGATTTACGAAGTTGGTCACAAAATGGAGCAGAAGTACAAGAAGGTTAGTAGACAGGCAAAACCTGCTGTACATTTTCCTTTGTGATTTTTTTGGGGCACTTTGAAGTAGAATTTACCCACTAGAGGCAGGAGCATGGAACCCGAACCCTTGGTTCCAGTATTTTGCCATATAGGCCAATTTGTTGAACATGTTCTTGTCCCTTCGGTGAGATATCATCTAGGGTTGAAATGGAGCCAGGTAGTCATAGGGTGGAACCAGATGTTCCACGGGATGACAGCCTAGTGGAACCATGATTTGATTTGAGTAGATTGAGCAGATTTTTATTTAGCGCGGACATGAACTTCCACAAACTTCCTACCTAGAAAGTTTCTGTAGTCAGTGCCTTCTCTGCTCCCATCCTGCAGGGACAGGGAATGAGTATAAGAGAGGAGAGGAGAAGGGAGGAGGGGGTTCCACCAGGTGTGTCATGACTTCAGCCACCATGACCAGCTCTTCTAGATAGCTATTATCTCGAGGAGGAAGGAAGAATGCTCAGTGAAACTAGTGAGGTTGTTGATGCAGGGGCACGCCGTTGAAATGCTACAAGAATGATTAACAAAGGATGCACTCATATGCAGGAGCTTTGTAGTTTGCTTAAGATCAGTCGTAGAAGCACACTAGTGCATTACATGTTCAACAAGAAGACAACATCACTACGCTAATCTATAGACTATGTAGATCCCACGAGCGGAGCATGGAGGGAAAATCCCCATTCAAAAATAGTAGTCCAAGTGAAAGACAAATGTTACTAGCTAAGTCGTCTACTTGGACAGCCTGGACATATATCAAGAATCAACTTGGCTACCAGGGAGTAAACACTAACACTAATCTTGAGATTAATCTACTTGAATATAACACTATGCTAGTGTATATTCTCAACACTCCCACTCATTGGCTGCATGTGTTCATTGCTTGCAAGTAGAAATAATCTATCTCCTATACTCCCACTCAGTGTCTACAGACAATGTTCAAGAGGCTGCGAACGATGAAACTTATCCGCTGGAAATGGTTTGTAATAATATCGGCAAGTTGGCAAGGGTATTGATATAGCTCATCTGAATGTCTCCTCGACCACGACGATGAAATTCAGGATTCTGCACAAGACGTATAACACTTTGATTGTCACTGTGCAACACCGTGGGGCTATCATGCTGTACCCATGTCATGAAGAAGTCTACGAATCCAAACAACCTTCTTTGGCCGTTAAACAGGCTGCAACATACTTTGATTCGGTAGTGGATGATGTTTTATAAGCTTGCTTTATGCTAATCCAGGAAATTGGTCCATGGTTGAGAAAAATGAAGAGTATTTGATTCTTCTCCCATGTATAACATAGTAGTTTGTAGAGCCTCGAAGGTATTTAAAAATATGCTTGACGGCTGTACAATGAATCCGTATAGGATTTTGCAAACTTTGCAATCGTACTGACTGCATAGGCTATGTTAGACCTCGATCCAAGCATGCATAGCAAACATCGGGCTACCAACTACAGCTTGATAGGGAAAATCTTCTTCTCTCTCTGCAGCATCGTTGTCTCGGAGAAACTGTAAGTGCACATTAGGGTCAGCCGGTGTTGATACAAGATATGCATATGTAAAGCCGAACTTGGCTAAAATCTTTAGAATATAGTGTAGTTGATCGATGTAGATCATCCTCAGTTCCATGTTGCGTTTGATGTGAAGCCCAACGTAACAATTTGCATCTCCTGTTTACCCTCAAAAACTTGGTTCAAGTAATCAACCATGTCTATGAGTTCATTTTTGTCTGTTGCACTCCCCAGCCCATCATCTACAAACTATAAATATTGTTGTGACAAGCCTAGGAGGATTGGGACGACAGTAGATGCATGAATCGGTAGAACTTGCCTGTAATCCATATTTACCAGGAAATTGTCAAACTTCGTATTCCACGCTCGAGATGCTTGCTTTAACCCATACAAACTCTTAAGTAACCTGCACACTTTAGTTTCCTGGCCAGGTACCAAGAATCCTTCAGGTTGCTCGACTTTGATGATTCCATGTCAGTAATCCAATTGAGAATTGGAAGCACAGACTTGAATGATGTACTGATAGATGGAGGCTTAGGAGTGAATATTATGACAGACCAATTAAGGCAGAAGCTTGGTCTAAGTAACATGAAACCAGCCCCATTCACAGTAACAATGGCAGATCAAAGGAGTGTACAACCATTAGGCTTGATAAGAGGAGTAAAGATACAGATTCAGAAGATGATTTTTTAAGATCACAGTGACTGTGTTGAAAATGGATGATGTCATGGAAACTTACTCCTTATTGCTGGGTCGACCATGGCTGAAACAGGCCAGGGTATTCCATGACTGGATGTTAGAGGGTTGTTTGGGACTTAGACAATTTTACGGGTTCTGTGGGGTACCCTTAATTTTGCGCAGACCTACGGTGGTAGACTCAGACCAATACAGACCTTAGGGGTAACAGACACAGGCCTTAGGGGCGGTAGACAGGCTTACACAGTCAGTCACAACCTTACACAGTTAGACACAGCTTGACACAGCCTGTCACAGTCAGTCACTGCCTTACACAGCCTATCACAGCCCGACACAGTTTGACACGGCCAATCACAGCTAGAGAACGACATCTGCAGAGGGAACGTGCATTTTATCTTGGATCACAGTTAGTTAGTTAGGCGGTTAGAACAGCTTGTAGGTAGAATAGGCAGAGTAGCGACATGGAGGGGGTCACTTCTGAGATCACTTCTTGGACATCCCTTGAGGAGATCAAGCGGAGAGCATGATCTTGGAGCACAGGGATGGAGATTACACAGAGGAGGAGATACGACAAGATGATGCTTGATTCATGCAAGCTGTAGAAATGCACTGTAGAGCAGATTAGAGACACCATGGCTTCGGCTTGATACATGATAAATATTAATATGATTCATATTTCATATTCACGCCGTGTACAGAGATATGAGTGAAGTTGTGGAATGAATGCTTGAGTAGTTTAAACATGGTAGATTGCAAAAGCAATCTGATACTTAATCATAGACAATAAGGTAAATTGCTAACATGAATGCGAGAAGGAATACAAATAGGAAGCACCCCATGATACACTAGTTGTAGGTCATAACTGATTGTCTGAGCGGGCTCAGTACTTAGAGATTTCCAACTCTTCTATCTTGGAGTTTTCACCTCAGATAGCTAAGGGATGGGTGAGTAAAAGCTGCTCGACAACTTGGTCCAAATTCACCAGCCCTATAGGCGGCTATGTAAGAGGACCAAGCCGTAAAGCCGTCGAGGCCTCCACGCCCTCGAAAGGCTGGGGATGAGCCTCCACTTGAGGGTGGTGCACCCAATGTTCAAGTGGACGCCACCCCACGGGCTGATGGAGGGCCCTGACTTTTACGCGGGGAAGCACATTCTCAGATCTGGCGCCATGTATGGGCAACTTGATCTTAGCCCCACCGCCAATGTCTTTTCCCCTTCTTCTGCAGCCAAGAGGGCTTATAAAGGGGGGGTTCAGAAGGGGGTGGGTTCCTCCTCACCTTGGGAGAAGAGGGAGGCTTCAAAGGAGGCCGCAATGAGGTGGAAGGAGGAGGAAAGGAAGAGGGAGAAAGATAAGAAGAGGGAAGAGGGAAATAAGGGGGCATGGGAAATGGAGGGGGAAGAGGAGAGGGCGACACTGGCTTTGGAGGGCCCCTTGC
Source organism: Takakia lepidozioides (assembly GCA_030704615.1). Classification (NCBI taxonomy): domain Eukaryota; kingdom Viridiplantae; phylum Streptophyta; class Takakiopsida; order Takakiales; family Takakiaceae; genus Takakia; species Takakia lepidozioides. The sequence goes on from CM060733.1 coordinate 57,015,912, forward strand.
GAAGTCCGTCGCCAGAACGGTCAATGAAAAAGATCCTGGACCCTGGACTTTGGGGCGCCGCCTGCGAGCCTATTGGGTGCATGGGATAGGCTTCCACCCTTATTCCGAGAGGGCGTTATGGGGGGTGCACCACAAGCGGGGATCGAGGGCAACATTGAGGTCATGGACGCAAAGGTGAGCCTCTTTCCTTCACCTTTTTTTCTTTCATTTGCCTTTCATTTTGTTTCTGATTTGTTTCTAATTTTGTGGGTTTTGTATTCAGGATCTTGGCGCATTTGTGGCTAAGCTTGTGGCAGGTAGTGGGATTGCCACCGACAAAGCAGGGGACAGTGATGGTGCCTACCCGTGGGGATGGTAAGAGGAAGAGGAAAAAATGTCGTGTCCCCGAGGTTCCCTAATCATCAAGGAGAGCAAGGTTGCTCACGTCAATGACGTCACGTCAGTTTGCCGAAAAATCAGTAAAACATGAGTTAGGTGAAACATATGTCACGTAGGTGGACACGTTGTATTCCAAGCGACACCTGGGCAAGTGAATGAATTGTTTTATAAATTACTCCATCCGTCATATTTGAGGTCATTTTTAAATCATATTGTTAAATTGGTGCGACCTCCAAATGGTGGTGGTCGCAGAATTTATCTTATTTTTTAATAGTTGCGACCACCAGCGAGGGGTTGTCGCAGCATTTTGTTTTTTTAAAAATAGATGCGACCACCAGCAGGGGTGGTCGCAATTTTTTTTTCTTAAATAGTTGCGACACCAACAGGGTGGTCGCAATTTTTTTTTTCCTTAAATAGTTGCGACCACTGCTACTGTTGGTCGCACAATTTTTATTTTATTTAATAGGTGCGACCACAAAGGAGGTCCAACATTTTTTTATTTTTTAATATCTACGACCACCAGCATGGGGTGGTCGCAACATTTTTCTGTTTTTTTAATAGGTGCGACCACCAGCAGGGGGTGGTCGCAGCAATTTTATTTTTTTTTTTTTAAATAATCTTTGTGACCACGAGCATGGGGTGGTCGCAGCATTTTTTCTTTTTTTAATAGGTGCAACCACTAGCAGGGGGGTGGTCGCAGCAATTTTCTATTTTTTAATATCTGCAACCACCAGCATGAGGGTGGTCGCAGCAGTTTTTTTTTTTAAATAACATACGACCTGGAGCGGTCGCAGCATTGGATTCTGATTCGTCGAGTGTGTGAGGCTTGGAAGCTGGAGGGTATATAAGGTGGTCCAATGCCCTCACTTCTTTTTGGCAAACACTTTTGTGGTGAGTGAATGTTCTCTATTCCTTAAGCAAGAGTGTAAGCCCAAGAGGAGGGTGCGGACCGTTTGCTGTTGTGGCTTCCACCAGAGCCACTGCAGCAAATTGTCGAAAAGCACAATATTACATGGTGCATTGATCCACTTGGATTGATGACGTAGTGTTGGGCCATCGCATTCTGTTCTAATTTCTATTGCTCTTGACAAATCTACCAAGTACACTAGTGTTCTTTGTTCAATCTTAAGTCTGTGGTTAGGGTTTTGGGTGTGAGGATGAGGGAGGAGTGGATCCCTTGGTTCACCGTAGACCCGCACAAAAAAGACGGTGTTCAATGCAATCATTGAAGCTAGCGGGTCGCAAAGATCGCATGTTATATCACATCGGCTATAGAGATGGGAAGAATGCAAGGGTTAGTTTGTGCCCAAAAAGCCTCCATGCGAGTGAAAGCCCACTCTGCCCAATGTGGAGGCAATATCCCACCGTCTCTTGATGTGGCCGCAGCTTCTGAGCCAAACACTCCAGGTTTGAATCAAAATGTCCCTCAGAGTTGTACCCAAGGGGATTCTTGCGAGGCGTCTGCTGTTCGTGGAGAAGCCGGTGGGTCAGGAGCAACACCCGATTGTACACCAGCACTTGTACGGACCAGACCATTGAAACAACAATCAATGCATGAGGACTCTGGATAAGAAGTGGGCCCAATTTTTCTACGAGGCTAATATTCCGTTCAATGTCTCGAGGCTTCCTGCGTTTGTGGCTGCTGTCAAAAAGCCACGTCCGATTCCAAGTCCACATACACACACCTTCGAGTTATCGCGATCTCCGCACAGGATTGCTAGAAGATGCTATGTCTGACCTCACCCAAAAGGTGAATGAAAAGACAGGTGATTCTCTCCGGAAATATGGAAACACTACATGTGCGGACGGTTGGAGTTTGTTACTAACCATTTGGATGGGCAACCATCCGTTGGCCCATTGAACGAATTTCGATTGATCTTATATTACGCTCGGGCCTCTTCCATGGTACATTGAATATACTGGTCAAGTCTCAAAGCAAACCAAAATCATTTGGAGGCAAATGATTTATTCGTCTGTTCATTTATTTGTGATTAATCGTTAATGGTGAAAAGGATAAACCAAAGGTTCCTTGATCAAAAAAATTTGAATGATTTGAAATTTTGCCAGTATGTTCTACATGCCTCTTACATGGACAGGACAATATGAGATTAATCAAAAATGGTTCATAGGAGAAACCATGGTTACTTGATGTGCCGATTTCTGAATGCTTTCAAACTTTGTCATTGCATGTACATGCCCTCTTAAAGGTACCGGACAAGTATGAGTTTGATTTAAAATATTGCAATGGGTGAACCAATGGTCTTCATTTAGCAATTTTTGATTGTTTTGAAACTTTGCCAGTATATTGTACATGCCGTCAAACAGGTACCGAACAAGTATGAGGTCATTCAAAAATGGTTCAAAGGATGAACCTCGTATTTCCAAAAATTACGTAGACTATAGTACAGTGGGTTGCACATTTAAGTTTTCGCAACTTGAGACCTTTGGCCTACTCCCTACGTTTCTAGCTTTTCCAGTCATCTTCATCTAGATTTATTTCTTTATTGTCGTCATCTCCAGATGTTGATGAAGATGCCGGGTGTAAAAGACGTGCCTCCACCAGTACGGAGAACTCGAGCCTGGGCTCGAGTAGTCAAAGAGAGACTAGTGTTGTGTGGTCCACCCTTGCCATCATCCGTAGCGTTCTAGGAGAGTGCTGACTCTCTTCCACATTTGCCAGAGCCGGGTTTGTTGCTCTTGCTACGGCTTCATGCAATTTTTCAATTAAATCCGATATGTTTGGAAGTGACAAGAACATCCATGGAATAGGGGCAACTTGGTCACGTCATGTGTTCTGCCAATACTTTACAACACTCGTGATGGTAGCCTTGAAATTGTCCAACACCTCCTCCTGCTGGGGGTCTCTGCGCAACTCTGGAAGAAAATGGCCCTTCATCCCGACGAGGCACCCAATTCATATCTTCTTAACGGATGCTAGCGGCCTCCAACTCCTTTAGAAATAAGTCTCTCCCAATCGGTTCGCGATTGTATGGGTCGTTTTCCGCTGGCACCCATGGATCCTCAGGTAGTCGGAAGAATCTTTGTTTGGTACAGCTCCAATGCCCTCCCAATTCCGGTAAAAAAACTCCCTTTGGACTGGGTCTCGTATGTCTTTAGTGCGCATGGTTATTTCCCAGTTGGATGTCACCCAAAAGGTCACCAGATCTTTAACCCTAGTTAACGTCTTCGCATCCATGGCATGCATCTATTTTGGAGCATCCCATGTCATTGTCTCTCCCCAGTGCTGTCAATTTAAAAAATCGTAAGGCGATACATCCAATGGCATGTTGTACCGGTTGTACTCGTATCCCGTGGGCATATTGTCTTGCAACCCAAACAACTCATAGAAACGTCGATGGATTGGTCCACGACAGTCAGGGCATTGGCTGGCTCGCATGGCTGCCGATATGAGACATGCGGGATGGAACAAATGGCCACATGAACCAAGCATATAACCTCAATCTGGTCCGTAAGGGTTTAGGCACATTGTACACACCGTACCGTCTGTTACCCATGACGCTGGATTGCTCCGTGGTATCCACGTCCGTTTATCCTCATAAATATTGGATGACATCCTCGGCCTGCTGTCCCAGTCCTCCTCTACTTCCAAATCTCAGTTTATGCTCTTATTGGTATCGGAGAGGGTTGCTATTCCATATGCACAGGTTGCGTGCATGCATGCACAAAATCCCTTATTATATATGCATGTGACAAATTTGTATGCACACATTGTAGATTGTATGCAGTGGAGTTATATAACATAGAATACGACGTATTTATTGCATATGCAAATGTTAAATCATATGTATATAGAAAAAAAAAATAAAAAAAATAAAAAAAATCTTAGCTAACAAAATCAGTAGTCAATGGTCAAAGATGCATGTGACCCTTAACTCCAACTAATGCACCACCTTAAACTGAAGAGAATACAAGATCCTGGCCAAAGTAATAGTTTGCAAACTTGTATTCAAGGAAAACGGTTTCATATTAACCAAAATATGGACTTTTGTACTAACAAATGCATATGTGTTATGTTTGGAACCACCACATTGTATGTCTGTTTGTAATGCCAAGCAGTTCTATAATTTGAAAACTTGTATGACAGGTACACAAGTTCCATTTTAACCAAAATAGGAACTTTTGTACTAACAAATGTTATGTTATGTTTGGAATAAAGTAGTAACAAGATAATTACATGTCACATGCATGAAAATGAACGGCACAAGTTAGAGGTTCTTTTTTTGTGCATTTCATGTGTCACTAAGAAGTTGAACTAGGGTCCTTCTTTAGCATAGCCCTAACCTCTAACTAGCTAAGGGAAGGTTGGTGGATCTCATAAGCCCCGGCGCATCCTAGATGCACGTTGTATATGAAGTACATGTGCTTACAAGGTAGATATGTTTGTTTTTTCTTCTTGACAGATAGCTCATCAAAGTCGGACAATCACAAGATGGAAACTGATCAATGTATACATTGTAAACCAATCCTGCTCTGGTAGATCCCTCTGTTTGTAGCTGGTAAATTCTCCCATAACCTGGCTGAGGCATGTTTCTGAATCCACGAACCTCAGCAATAAGAGTCTTCGCTGACTCTTGGCGACTCAAGTGTCGAGGAGTCGGATCCCAACGCCGAATGCGCATCCCATAGCGTGTAGTGGGATACTTACCCACAGGAAGGACACACCTTGATGAATATGTTGTTCCACTGGAAGTGGTCCCACAGGAAAGTCGGATCAGGAACGTTGGGAGGATGGACTAGTCGAAAACCTGCAAGGGTCAAGTTGTCCACCTCTTCTTGTGTAAGGTTGGTTCCAACCTTCACAGGCCACACGTTAGGTATACCCGGTTTTCCCAAGCAATAGGATGGCACGGTCCCTCCAACACACGACAAAACATCTGTGGGGCAAAACCAAAAAACTTGCAGTTTTGGTTCTTTCATGTTCGGTGCTAGTAACTTGCCAGTGAAGCAAGGTGCAGGACTTCCTTTACCTTTCCTGATGAGCGCTTTGCATTTATCCTTGGAAACTCCAACCAAGGCAGAACAACGAACCATGGAAGCAGGACCTGTCCGCTGAATCCTGAACATGCATCGGAAAAGTTTGTGTCTCTCTCACTGGATTTCCCCATTGCATTGGCTGAGGAGGGATAGCAACATGTGGATTTGTCTCACAGAAAGTCGAAGAACCAGAAGAGAGCCACCAAGCCCGAATTGCAATGTATGTGGTTGTAGCATCCTCCAAGGTAGCACTATCTTTCCATTCATAACAGAGCTGAGTGTGCCTTTCACGGAAGTCCTCCAAGATATAGTCGTTGGTGTGTCTTCGGAGGCTTTCAGCCCAATGATATAAACATGTTCTTTCTTTACCTTCCATTGGGACATTGGGATCAGATCCATAAACCCTTCGAACAGCAGCCCAATTCGCTCCTTGCTGCATCCGCCATGAAGCCAACAAAATTTGGTTTGTTCAAGCCAGCAAGTTTTGCTTGTTCATTGATCATCTCCAGAATAACACCTGAGCATCTGCATCCTGTTTCATATCGCAAATGGCAATGGTCATCATTCGCTTGACATATGGTTCATAGACATGACACGCAAGAGTTGTCCAATCCTTGATGCGTTTGACATGGTCAAATACTACCCAACTTGTGCGTAGATCCCCCTCACTCATGCGACGCACAAGATCAACACCACTCCCGGGACCAGCAACAGACATCTTGAAAACATGGGGGAGATGAGAAGTATGCTGGCCTGGAAGGAGATTGCTGTGAATGAAATGGTATGTACTCAGACGCTTCAACTCCAATATGGACATGATGGAATTGACACGTGCAGATGCGACCTTGTTTTTCACATTGGGGCTACAAACATGGGCAAACTCTTCAAGAATATCTTCCAAAGCCTCTCCCTCAAGACGTACTGTCTCTGTGCCATCAGCCACAAGAACTCGATCAATCAAGAGCTTTGGGCCATTGACAAGAAATAGCTCCGGGGTCGACCATGGCTTCATCTTAACGTGCTCTTGAATCATGCTTGATGCATTTTCCGCAGCCTCTCTATTCTCGCCCTTGGCACATGGATGGTTATGAAACCCAACGTGAACTGCAACACGTGTATATGTTGGAAGGGAACTTGTGACATAGTACATTCTTGCCCCACAATGCGCCTCACAGAAAGGTCTTCTTTGCAGAAACTACACTTGAACTGGTTGAATGGAACTTGGGCTCCTGCAATGAACACCTTGTCTGCATTGCCTTCCCAATAGCGGTCATTCCGTTCTCCTTCTTTCTTGAAGAAGGGGCAAGTGCTGCTTTGACATATGAGCTTTCCAACACAAAGAACCTTACTACATTTCACATGATCTGGAACACCAGACATATTGTAGGTATTGGTCTTGCACCAAGGATGACCATCAAACTTGCGGTCCATGCCTTGGAGGGACTGTGAACCACGGTCCGTACGTAGTAGTTTGACCAATCCATTCCTCCCGAGCAGTGGCCAAGATACTCAAAATGGACAACACACCAGAAGGAAATGCAGATGTAGCCTCCCCTGCTAGTCGTGGAGATGAAGATAAACCCCTCGCAGATTCGCAACAATCAGACGTGGTGTTGTCCAATGGAGTTTTCCGAGGCTTCATGTCGTGAAGCAAGACCGTATGAGCAGATGAGGAAGGTTGAGATCCACAAAATACACTCTTAGAAACCTCAACACAATCCGAATTATGAGACCCCAAGCTCGCCGAATCTGCAACCTCCTCCTTCAATTTACAACTCCCATTTGTTGCAGCTTGATCGTTTTTTCTTGCAATAGAAGTGTGCCTCTCATCATGTGACTGTGTATAGCTCGTACCTGTGACACGGTACTTGGAGAAAGTGTCTGGAAACAACTCCCATTGCTTTTGGCCGTCATTGAAAACTGGAAGCAACACTGTGGAGGCATCATCATCTCCATCATCCTCCAAAAAAACTGAACCCGGAACAAGTTTGAATCTATTGCATAACCAAGGTTCTGGGATAATGCACTTGTTTCCATTGCAAGGATAACGAACCACTTTTGCATCAGGTGGACATGAAAGCAATGCATATTTTGGTGTAGACATTTGGCAATGCCCTCAAAGTTTGAGAGAAGATGCAAAATGAATGAAAGCGCACATCTTGCAAGACCTTATGCAAATACATTAAATGGCTTACATTACTTATGTGTATCATCAATCCAGAAGGTCCAAATTTTTTGAGGCATGTGCTCCATCCATATTATTCTCTGACAGAAACAACTAAATGGACTATCCCCTATTTTTAAGACGACGGCGCCGTTGTTGAGATCTTAGAATCCAATGTACTGCCTTCTTCTATGAGCATATGAAACATAAATGCTCTGCATGTTTCCATTTATTTTACAACCAATCGTTGATTAATCGTCCAACTATGAACTGACACACTAGACGGCACAATTTATTTACAATCAAATCCCATGACATGTATGTTGATTTGTTCTTTGATTACTCATGTATGAGTAATGAGTACAAGTATTTGTGGCGACAATTGACTCTAAAACCAATAAATTGATTAAGACACCCATAACAAAATATTTAGTTACTTTATCACTTACTTTATATTGTATTATGAAGGCGCCGCCACAAAGTAACATGTCAATCGTACAACCATCTTCTGAGGATCCACGTGTAACCCATGTAGTCCAAAAAGCACTAACGCCAGAGTGTATAAAAAAGGTTCACATTTCAGATTTGGCCTTTTTAAGGCCTTAGCCTTCGCCCGCCCCCCTTTCCCCCGCTCTCCTTGGCGGGGCAGGTTTGAACCCGCAACCTAGTGGAAAATACACCACAACTTACCAAAAGCCATGCTCTATTCAATGAAACAACCTCTACTTTTTTGTTAATAAACTGTTTCTATTCAGTTAAACTTGTTGCCATTACTACATGACTAACCCGGTATCATTACTACACTAACGTAGTCTAGTATACTTGCACATTATCCCTTGCCACTCCCCCAAACAAACACACACAAACTACACAAGCACTTAACACGTCTCTAGTCTCTACACCCGACTCCCGTTGCGAAGAGGAGACGGAGGCGCCGCATCTCGGCCTTATACTATACCACCCCGAGGCAACGAGCTGTTGCGGCGATGGGGAGGAAGAAGGACCGAGGGGGAGGCGTTGCTGGTGGTGGTGGTGGTAGAGGCAAGCTGCGGACGGAGAAGGTAAGCTGTAGTTTTGTTTTTTTTCATGACCTGCACTTAGGCATATGCGCCATCGCATAAGCCCCACCAAGCTGCTCCTAATCTAGCACCTCCGCCGGCGCAGATGCCTAAGTCACTTCAACTCTCACAAGTTTGCGAATCTCCACACATACACACAACCGTCTCCGCCGGCGGAGACAGCTCATTCCCCTTGGTTTTTTTTTCTGATGCTTGGAAGGGCTGGGCTGCCACCTCCGCCGGCGCATACCGTTGGAGCTGGGATGCTCACATGTTTCAGGAAGTGCTCCTCTACTCCCATCCCGTTTATTTTTTTGCATGCTCATACGTTGCTGATGCTCCGAGCGGGTTGGGCTGGCGTATCCGCCGGCGCATACCTGTGCAGCAGGGCTGCTCAAATGTTTTTTCCTGCTCAAAAGTTGCTGATGCTCCGAGTGGGCTGCGCTGGCATATCCGCCGGCGCATACCCATTGAGTACATTCTTTTTTGCTCAGTCATAGGTTTCAGGAACCTCCTGCGGCTTGGAGCTTGGTTTTTTTTGCATATTCCCTGTGTTACGGAAGCTCCAAAGCGCCAAGGCTGCCACCTCTGTCAACGCAGACCCGTGCAGCAGGGCTGCTCACATATTTCAGGAAGTTCCCCCCCCTTCCATCTCTTTTGTTTCTCCGCATTCTCATAAGTTGTTGATGCTCCGAGCGGGCTGGGCTGCCATATCCGCCGGCGCATACCCATTGAGCACAATCTTTTTGCTTAGCTCCTAGGTTTCAGGAACCTCATGCAAGCATCTCCGCCGGCGGAGATGCTTGGAGCTTGGTTTTTTGTTGTATATTCCTTGTGTTACGTAAGCTCCAAAGTGTCGAGGCTGCCACCTCCGTCGGCGCAGACGCTTGGGGAACCTTCCCTATTTTGGTTGATCACAGTATTCAAGTATCTCAAAGCTTCTACGTTGCCACCTCCACAACTCCACATGCTTCCATAGGCCTAGTTTGATCTTTCAAGGTGCTCCTGTATGTTTGGCTACAACCTCCCTTCCATGGTATGCGCCGGCGCATATGCTTGGAGCTCCTTGAGCAAAAATTTCTTCAAGGGCCTCAAATCTTGTCAAATTTTGAGTTGGTTGCACATATGTGTCATATGCGCCGGCGTAGGTGGTCGGAGGTCCTCTGTCGGGATGCTCAGGCCTGTATTCTGCTCCAAGTTGTAAGCTTTGAAAGACAAGGATATTCATGGAATTAGTTGACTATCCAAATTCATTTGTTTTCTTCATGCAACCATGACACTGAACTGCTCTTTTTACATATTATACATTCACACATGTGCTCTTCTCATACACTGACATCTTGAACTGTTTTGGTCTATGGAATTAGGAAATTACTACTACAACTGAAGCTGTGGAGGCCGGGACGCTTGCAACCATTATTGACGACATTGATGCAGGGAATTGGGGGGCAGATGAGTATGAAGAGGATACAACATCTAGTGATCCTCTTTCTCTAGATGCCAAACAGGCAATTATTCTGGAAAAGAAACAAGATCTGAATGTAACTTTCAGGTCCCTCCTCATTGAGGATGGAGTTATGGACATTCCATTGTGTCGCATGATTTCTATGCAGGTTTTAGGCCCGCCCTTGCCAACGACATCCTAAAGCTTAGAGGAGACTTCTATTCTGGATACCATCCAGGAGCAGCCGTGTTCTATGTTTCTGTTGAGGGGATTGATGGATCTACTATAGATGTAGGTCCTGATATCATCTCTACATGGGATAGTCATTGGAAAACAGTCAATGATGAGTTTGAGAAGTATCTTGAGTCCAAGCCAAAGTTGCATCATCTTCGGGGGAAGATGTTTCATGTCTGGGATGGGAATCATAGGCTTCAAGCATGGTATCCCTATATCAATGAAGTTCATGGGGCCAACTTGTCAAGACATGTCTGTGTGACAAGTTGGGTGCTCAATGCGGACATTGAAAATCGTGGTTCCCTCAGGTCCATCATGGATGGAGTGAATGTGTGAGTTTCCTTTCTATTCTTCATTTACTTTCATGTTCAATGTTGTCATGTTCTTGCTCAATGGATGTACATATACACATCTTCTTTCTAATGATCATATTTTATATGTGCAGGGCAACAGAGAGGGCACATGTTACATCCAAATTTGTGCACTTGGTTTGCAAGGTCAATATGATTGGCCTTACACCTGTCTCTGAATGGAAGAATGTATTGAGGAAAGAGCAATACGACGAATGCATCAAGAAAGCAGGAAAGACTTGGTATAACCTGACAGTCCATGCAATGACAGAGATTTTGTACAAGGTAACATCATGTCTTAACCAAGTTTCATTCTTTGCATCCATAGACAAGATTCACCTCTGGTTCATGTTATGAACTGTTTTGGTTCTTTTGGCAGCATGATATTGTTGAGGCCCAACGCATGGCGGGGGAAGCTTACAAACTTGCTGAGGGCCAAAGAGTCAAGAGGGCCTTGAAGATACAATGAGACAGGCTGGATTGAAAGCAAGGGAGCAACACAAGAGTCAGCTTGTGAAGTTGCTTCCTATTGCTGATCCAACCCTTGGAGAGGGGTTTCTCCAAGAACTTAAACTGCATTGGTCACGTGTAAAGGCAGGATCAGAGGAAATGACCCAAGAGAAAATGGTGAACATTGCTACCGCCCGGGTGGATCCTGAAGAAAAGGTGGAATGGCTACATATATGGAATGGAGACCAAACACTTCACGACCGTAATTTTTTTCCACCCGGGCCTATCAGTGGGCCAACACTTGATCCTTGGCTGAATAGAAGGACTTTTTGGTGGCAGGTACATATACAATCACTATCTTCTCAATGCAATTAATTCATTTTGTTGATGACACATTAACATAGTTATTTAACTGACTGTATTTTCTGGCAGCTTCGCAAGGTTGCCTTGGCTCAGTTTGCCTTGTACACCACTCAGCTTGGCCAATTTCATGTTGCCTTGGAGGAAGGAGAGAGTGAGAGTCTGGGAGACTACATGGATACATGGAAGATGACTCATTTCAATGAGTTTTTCATAGAGAGTTCTCATTGCCAAAGGGGCCATTCAGAGGCAATGATTGGGAACAACAAACAGGTGGGGAGAAGGTGGTGAGACGGATTTTATTCAGGTACCATCTTTCCATTGCATTGTACATGGATAGTGTATACACCTTGTAAGTCAAAAATGTCTATGCTTCAAGTATTTTTCTAGTACATTGGGATATACATGTTTCTTAATGTGCTTGTTCAATTGTTGAACAGGTTGCATAAATATTTGTCTCCACAATAACTTTGAATGTGTTTGTATTTTAGGTACATGAGATTTGTGCTTGTACCGAGTGATCGACTTAAGGCTGAGCCCAAGTTTCTGATGGCCTGGAAGTTGGTGCTCAACAAGCTTCCATGTACACACCTGCAATTGAGGAAGATTGGGGTGTGGAACACCGGGAGGGGGGGTTTGGTATTTGGATGCCCAAGGGTACTATCCCCTATGCAGAAATGGGACTTCATAAGGAATGTGTTCGCAGGCAGTCAGTGAGTGATGAAGGGGTCCTTGTTCTTGATCTGGAGCATGCAGAACAGATTGCTACAGGCCGCTGACGCTGTAGCCCAAGTGGTCCCTGCCGTTGTGGGTGTACCAAAACGCAAATCACGAAAAAGAAAAGGTGCGGATGTCAATGCAGGTGTGGCTTCTATTGCTGGTCCTATTGGTAGTTCTTCACATCCTTCAAATCAGTTGGTTGTAGCCTGCACCTACTACTCGAGGAAACAAGCCAAAGGCAGGCGAACATCCTTACAGTGCAGTGTCATTTTCTGGTGGTGCACCTAGCATGTATCGCATGAAGATCATGCCTACTCATTTCATTGATATGGTGGAGGCCTCAAGTACATCTCCTGATGCGACCTTGAAAGAGCTCATGGAGTTCTTAAAAAATGTGAGTTTCCCCCAACAAACAAACTTGAATGTAAGGAATTCTTCGATGTTTTTATATCCTCATCATCCGGCTATTGACTCCTACATTTTCTGTATGTTGTTTGCAGTTGCCAGGAACTTGGTCTAGTGTTGTGGATGGAAAAAGCGTGTTGTGGCTGTGGACATGATCATCGTGGACTGCCCAACAGGATGCCTGTACAGGGCTGTTTGGATGGTGTACAGGTTCCTCCCTGGAATGCTTTTGATAAACGGTATTGGGAGTATGCATTCTCCATTGCTAATGACCTGTTGGATGACAATGGATGCTTGTGTTCTTGCAGGGCTCCGATGATTCCTTTGCATTGGAGCTCTTTTTACTCCAGGGGCAGCTCTATTTCCGTATTATCAAGGAAATATACTTGCATCAATACCACCCCTCTACACACTCAGACAGGAAAGGTAAAAATCATCCCTCTTCAATATCTCATTGTTTGATGTTTTCATTCCTACTCTCATACATATTATTAAACCATCCGGGTGCACTGTTTTTGTGGAAATGGCACGTCTAACAGACCATGTTCTTCCACGCCCATGTCCTCACCAAGCAAGGAGGACTATTCAAACTGCGTGAGTCTGGCAAAGTTGTGGACCCCCTTGCAGACCCTGTTGAGTTGGATGCCATCTACAACCACATTCCAGATGTTGCACTACCCATGAACTCCTCAAAGCCTGGAGGGGTGCGCGAGACCGTAGTCCCGCCTTCATGCAAGTGTTGTTGGAGACATGCTCACCTCCTGGCTCCCGCATTTTGGATCTCACAGCTGGCACAGGTTTGCATTGGTCTCCATTTTGTAATTAAAATCTTCTGAGCTGATTCATGATCATTAACTGTATCCGATATAATATCATCATTGCATGTTTTTTTCCTGCAGGTTCTACATTTATTGCTGCCCGCGAGTCTGGACGTCACGTATTTGGTCTTGAGGGGGACCAGACGTTGTATGCAGCACGTCTCTCTGCACTTCAAAATACTCAACCCGTTTTGGTTTCATCTGTGGGAACTCCAACCATTCAACGTCCTGTGAGTTTGTTGGAACCCCCGCTCCTAAGGTGGCGCGCAAGCTTGGTCTTCATCTCGGCAGTACTTCCTAGTGAGTATGTCTCGCCTCCATTCCCTTTGTTGCAATCTCTATATTATTTGCAAAGCAAACCATTCCCATTTGATTTGTTAACATAAGTATACATGTATGATGCAGTGATGGGATTGCGGACCATCTACGATAGTCTACCCCAAAGTCCTCTTTCATCGTTTTATCTACCTTCGTATGCCGAGTCCCAAGCTTTGCATTCAATACATCAACAACGTGATGTAGGTCTTTCCAATGATCTGTTGTTTGACCGAAGAGCAGCTATTGTTGGACAATCCGTGGATAGGTTGCGTAGAGTTGAGGCTTCATGGATGTGTATGCCTCTGAATCACAGGCTTATGACACGGATGATGAAGTATCAGCTGATGATGTTATGTAGGTAATTAGAAATTACATATACAATACATTGTCCTCATTGTCAGTCCGAATTTTTGTTATTTTTATGATACATGTATTTCTCTCTAGTAAGGTAAAACAAATGGGGCAAATGACATGGTGTTGAAATCAGATTTCATGTTATCTTCCTGTCATTTGATTTATCTATGTAATAGTTTGTACATAGATCTCTACTGCATTTCATAGATCCCTTTACCTGAATGCAAGTTCGACATGCACTTCAGCACTATCAAATTTCATCATTAGTAAGATCAACCCTTATGAGTATTGTGGCATTATGTACACACAGGGTGACTATCTTTATCTCATTAGTGTTTCATTTCATTAGTGTTTCAAGTCTGAATGGGTAGTGTAGTGGTATGAACTAGGCTTGATACCCGATAGGTTGTGGGTTCTATCTCTGATGGACATTATGTTTTTGTAAAATAAAAATGTTTCAGAAGATAGATATATAGATACTGCAAAACCTATGTAACAAGATTAAATGGGTGGTGGTTTGGTAAGGATTATGTTTTTTAAGTTATGAGATTGCGGGTTCGATTACCAATCAATAGTCTTTTTTGTAAAATTGAATTCCCTTGCGGGCCATCACCATTTACTACCCAAATGCGCAGGCGGACCATCTCCATCACATTGTCAAGCTCCCTAGCATTCCCTTAGCATTGCTCCATTCTGAACTTCAAACTAGACTCCCACCATTGGAAGAGCCCGTACCTTCACCATTTGTATCTAACAAGGAGCCGTGCCTCGTCACTTTTTAATTTTTTTGACCTTTTTTCTCATGTTGGAAAGCCATAAAAGCAACATGTTCCTCTCCCATTCCTACACTCACCCATGTGGAATAATAATACAATGATATGGAATATTCTATATAGAATATTCTTATTCCATCCTTTGATATTTTGACTATGGACCCTAAGATTAGATGAATCACAATTGTTTTTTTTTTTTTGGGTACCCTTATTTAAGTGTTGGGCATATAAAATTGTTCCTATGCATATCTAAAATTTGTATGCACGCATACATTCCTCCATATGCATGCATTTGTGTGCGCATATAGTATAGGCTACCTCTCCAAAGCCACACCACGAGAAACAAAGAAACATGTCTAAGTTTAAGATGCCGAACAAACTTGTGCACAGGGCTGCCCCTCTCGTCAAGCTCATTAAAATTTGTATTAACTTCCATCTTCAAGCTTTGGAGAAGCTCCACCACCCAAACCCATAATTAGGACAGCACTCTGATTTCCATCCACTATCAGCAGAATCAGTCAAAAATCACCCCTTCAATCAAGCGCAATTGTGGGCTCACTTCCCACCTATGCCGGGTAGACCCCACTATCAGGAAATGGTGGATGGTCTGAGTAGATACACAGATCAATGAATGAAGCGAGACACTTGCATCTTGCACTCAACAGTACATGATGGTCAGTACTCTCAGGAAATGGTGGATGGTCTGAGTAGCTACACAGATCAATGAATGAATGCTCCCACATTTTGCATACATGTCCATGAGGGCATTGTTCAGAATCACATCTGGTACAATTCCAGCTTTGGCGATGCAACCATGCACCTCTTTGCCCTTTTCCAAGGCTGCCAGGCTTGCACATGCACTGCAAACGCACACAAACGTGATGTGGTCGGGCTTCCCCCCTTTCCCCATCATTTGCTCATAGGTCTCCAAGGCCTCCATCCCGCACCCCTGTTGTGCATATCCTGCAAGCATGGCATTCCAACACAACAAATCTCGTTCAGCCATATTGTTCCCAGCTCAAAATGTATAGTCAACAACAGTTCTCTACAACTGTTGGCCAGGCTATCCACTTGATAGCAAAGTTCCTCCCACCCAGCACCAAAGGCAGTCATGGGATTTCCACAGACAAAGATATGAAATTCAGCCTGGAACTTCCAGAGCTAACATTCAACAAGAGAGTGGTGATAGCATGCAACATGCAGCGCTATACCTGAAAGCACTAACTGTTAAAGATTTACACATCCGTCATAATTCATGACTTCTCAAACTCTGAATTAGGGGAGAAACGGTCAAGAAAGGGAAAGTATGGCACCTGGTTATGAACCATGTAAAGGAGGAAGGGCATACAAGAGCCAGCCCCGTACTTGCATGTGGCAGATATGCATTGGCATGTCATTGCACTCCATAAGACCACGTCTCGCTTAGCCATATTGTTGAACACTAGACAGGCCTCCCTTACACTCCCACATTTCGCATACATGTCTGCAACAAAGGCAGTCTCCATATTAATATATGACGGAATTCCAGCTTTGATAATGTCAGCATGGATCTCTTTGCCCTTCTCCAGGGCCACCATGCTGGCACAAGCGTTGAGAACACAAATGAATATATGACCCTGTCGGGCATCACACCTTCTTGTTGGATTCTATCATAGATTTTAATGGCCTCTGTGCCACAACCCTGCTGGGCATATCCTGCTATCATGACGCTCCAGGAAACCACATCCCGTTCAGCCATTTTGTCAAATACTTTCAGTGCACCCTTCATGCTCCCACATTTGGCATACCTTTCGACAAAAGCAGTCTCCAGAAAGATATCAGTCCAAAAATCCAGCTTTGATGATGTGAGCATGGGCCTCTTCGCCCTTTTCCAGGGCCCCTAGCCTACAACACGCATTGAGCACATACGTAAACGTGACCATGTCGGGCATCACCCCTGGTCCACGAGGGCATTGTTCAGAATGACATTGGGTACAATTCCAGCTCTGACGATGTTGCCATGGACCTCTTTGTCCTTTTCTAGAGCTGCCAGGCTTGCACATGCATTGCAAACACACACAAACATGATGTGGTTGGGCTTCACCCCTTCCCCCATCATTTGCTCATAGGTCTCCAAAGCTTCCACCCTGCGTCCCTACTGTGCATACCCTGCAATCATCGCGTTCCACGACACCACATTTTGTTCAGCCATATTGTTGAAGACTGCCTTTGCATCCTTAATGCACCCACATGTGGCATACATGTCCATGAGGGCAGATTCAGAATGACATCTGGTACAATTCCAGCTTTGACGATGTCACCATGGACCTCTTTCCCCTTTCCAAGGCTCCCTGGCTTGCATATGCATTGCAAACACAAACAAACGTGATGTGGTTGGAGCTTCACCCCTTCGCGCATCATTTGCTCAAGCATCCCATGCTTGGTAAATCCTGCCAACATTATATTCCACGTGATCAAAGATGGTTGAGGCATTTTGTTGAACACTTGGTGAGCATCCATGATGCTCCCGCACTTAACATACATGTTGACAAGGGTGTTGAGTAGAAAAACGTTTGGCGTGAATCCACTTTGGATAATGTGAGTGTGCACCTGCTTTCTAGCTTCCAGGCCTTTCATCTTGATGCACTTATGCAAGAGACAAACAGACATATCTGAATCTGCTGAAATGCCTCCTTGGTTTAAAGTCTGTAGAGCCTCTTTCAGTCTGCCTGCCTCACAAAGCATCTTCACATGCCCAGAAGTGCCAGAAGAGGTATTGTGGACTCCCTCTCTTGATCCTCTACTAGAAGCTGTGGTCATGGTTGAGGTGCCTAATTTTATCAGCTGTTGCCTTTAGTTGACCATGTACCCATGCAGGCTTCTTGTAGCTGGTGATCCACAGGGAATTATAGGTAATCTTGTGCTTGAAATCTGGACCTCTTGGATGAATCTGGACCCACATTCTATCCCTGCTTCAGCCATCCATGCCTCTACACAAATCATGCATTCATACTTGCCTCACTGCTAGCAGCTGACAATGGCAGCCTAGATTTGGTCTAGGAAACACCCAGTTGACCATCTACCCATGCACGTTTTAGCTATCCGTCCATAGGGAATCATAGGTAATCTTGAGCTTGAAATCCGGCCCTCTTGGATGAATCTGGACCCAAACTCTATCCCTGCTCTGCACAAATCATGCATAAATCCTTGCCTTGCCGCTAGAAGCTGACAATGACAGCCTAGATTTGTTCTAGCAAACACCGCAACCCCAATTATCACACTAGTTCCTATGCTGACTTGCGGTTCCAACAGGCATTCACCTTTTTGCCTCGATTGTTCCACCCTTGACTGCGGTCATAAACACATTCATTCCAAAGCTTCTCCTCGCCACTATTATCTGCTCTTCGACCCTTTCCTATTGCCACATTGGCAGTAACATGTCAAAATCACTCCAAAACCACCATAGATCCACCAACAAGCTAACTTGCAGAATTCAACATGAAAATTTAAGGACGACTCTGATTACAGGGAAAAACAGGATGAAATATGTTGGAGAAGGTGCCTTCATTATACCCACATTGCCACCAATATCCTTTGAAGTGTCCAGGCCATCAATCACTTCTTGATTGTAGCCCAATGTATGCTTGAGATCAGCAGAGTAGAGAGAAAATACGTATGAAATTCCACCACAGGCTTGCATCCACATGCCAAGACACAACCCTAACCACTTGTCGTCCATAAATTTCTTTACCTCAACCCCCTCATTTCTCAAATAGGCTATCACCCTTGATTGTCAGGTCTCTGACATCATCTGTAAATAGAATGCTGACCGTGCGCATACATTTGCCTACACTTCAGCTTGTCTAGTTTGAGCAACATTTCACTTGTGGCCCAAGACAGAGAAAAAAGACACAATTTTGTTGTTGTTGCCAAGGAGAAGATATAATCCAGGTTAAATTGAACCAGCCTGAACAGTGTCGATGTCCATAGTAAGTGGAGCACTTGAAGGCATTTCCACATGGAGTGTGTCGACCAGAGAAGGGAGTCCAGCTATAAAAACTGACTCCTCGTTCTTAAACAGAACCTCCACATCAAACTCCTTGCTCCAGTCAGCTACAATTGCAGATTTGGCATGCTCACTGACCTCCCGCATAGGTGGCCCACTGTGTAGTACGAGATTTTTCCTGCCATCGAAACAGGATAAATAAATGTCAGTTCCAAGAATCTTCTCGAAGGGTAACCAAAGTACCTGTGGATTCTTGGCTTGCATTTGAAACGCATATAAGTGGTTTTACTGTAAAAGGAATTGTACATGTATCCCTAGTAATGCTGAAGATGTTGAGCTGGGTACACAGGATTGAGACCTTCATTCCAGTCGTGAAGCACAATACGTGCAATTGCAACAGTGTCACCCACTCCCCCTTTTTGAGCTTTCCACGCACCATAGCCAAATTTTGCAAGAACTCATCAACATACGGTTGAACTTGGCAACATTGTAAGTTGACATCAGCTTCTCCGCAGGACACAGCTGCAATATCTGCTTCACTGTTCAAGAGCTCTTCAACATTGTCCACCAAAGCTCTCCGAAGGGTCCTCCAATACTCCTCCAAGGACCCCAAAGATCCTCCAAACACTCCTCCAAGGACCCCAAAGATCCTCCAAACACTCCTCCAAAGGCCCTCAAATATCTTCCAAACAATCCTCCAAAGGCCCTCAAATATCTTCCAAACAATCCTCCAAAGGCCCTTAAATTTCACTAAGTCATTTCGATGTTGATACCTCAACAGAGGTATAGTCTGAGGTTGCTAGGGTCCCTTATGTTGATGATACCTTTACAGAGGTATAGTCTGAAAATGAGGGTTATGTTTGGCATACTAACAGAGGTATAGTCTGAGTTGATTAGGGTCCACATATGGTGATACCTCACCAGAGGTATAGTAAAAGAGACAAGCTCCTATTTGGTATACTACAGAGGTATAGTCTGAGCTGATTAGGGTTCACATATGGTGATACCTCAATAGAGGTATAGTAAAATGGACAAGCTCTTGTTTGGTATACTAACAGAGGTATAGTCTGAGCTGATTAGGATCCACATATGGTGATACCTCAACAGAGGTATAGTAAAAGGGACAAGCTCTTGTTTGGTATACTAACAGAGGTATAGTCTGAGCTGATTAGGGTTCACATATGGTGATACCTCAATAGAGGTATAGTAAAATGGACAAGCTTCTGTTTGGTATACTAACAGAGGTATAAGCTCACATTCATATGGTGATACCTCAATAGAGGTATAGTCAAAGGGACAAGCTTCTGTTTGGTATACTAACAGAGGTATAGTCTGAGCATACACTACTAGGGTTTGTAATGAAGAACAAGAATGCAAGTCCTTGACTTCTATGCTTCTACTCAAGCAAAAATATGGTCTCTAGGTGGTCATAAGAGGCATCTTCTTGCTCTTTTCCACCCCAATGTGCAACCAAGAGTGGTCCAACTCAACTTGCAAGTCATTGTCCACCAAATCAATCCCCCTTCTAGTCCTTGGGATTTGATTGCAAACTATCATATCTCCATTGCCGAGCAATCATGTATTTGTCTCCTCATCACTTGACAATTGCTCCAAATCAACCCAAATTATCTCTATGTGTAGGAGCAATGTTTGTCACTTACAATAATGTTCCCAAGCAATCCGCCTTGAATCCCACTCTCACGCCATATGCCTCATTTGGGGTCTTGCACTAATCCATCATCCATGTGCTCCCCTTGGTCATTTGAATGCATGTTCCATGACCTCTTGGCCTATGTGTTGCTCTCCTTCATCATAACATAAATCAACACCTCTCCACTTCACACACAAATGGATCTCAAGGCCTTCACCTCTTGCTAGTTCAAGAGCTCCCCTTCTCAAACTTGAACTTACAAACTCAAGAGAGCATGCTCCACACATGCACAACTTGCTTGGTCAACTATCCACCACAAAGCTCACACTACCAAGAGCATGAATAGCCAAGTATTGCCTCCCCCTCTTGTCACATTACATAATGAGGGTGAAGCTATGCATACATTGAGTGATGATATCCCTTCAAGGATTTCCCACCATATGTTCTCCAAGCTCTTTCAATGGCGCCCTAAGCTTGGCTCCACACCACCATGATTGGAAGATTTCTTCACATGCTTCCTTTCAAAACCTCTTGAGCTTCTTAGTGCTCTCCAAGTGCTTGCCATTGTTGTCTTCAAGCCCAAGCCTATATAGCTCCTTGGCTTCTTTTCCACAACATCCACACTTTGAACTTGCTTAACCATAGCTTGATAGTGAAATGAGCACTAACAAGTCTTTAGTCACTCTCCACACGCCATGGCGCACACCATCGACTCCATAATGCATACAAAGGATTCTCAAACCCTAGAATCCATGCTTCCACACACACAAGACTTCCTCCTTGCAATCCTTGCAAAATCTTGTGACTCAAGAGCTTTCTTTACAAGCTCTCCAACTCCTTAGTGCATGCAACACTCGAGTACCTTTCCTTGCAACCCCTTGCAAGCCTTGTGATACAAGAGCTAAATTCTCCTAGCTCTCAACCTCTTTAACATACAAGTGCAAAACTAATCCTTACACTCCGCACTCACAAGCATAAGGTGAGCTTCTTGTAGTGATAAAAGATGAGAAATGAGAGAAGTGGAAGACAATGAAAACTCTCAAAGCATGAAGCAATCACACTAAGAGCAAGCCCTAGTCCTTCCAAGTGAAATCCACTCTATCACATAAACTAAGTCAAGCCAATGGCACCCTTGCTAAGGGAATCCACCCTACAAAGCCCTCAACACACTCCCTCTCAATACTTAGAGCTATGGAGGTGAGAGAAGCTCATGGAGGCTCAACTACAAAAAGATGAGCCTCCTCCATCCTCACAAGGGGAAAACCTATCCCCATGTTCCAAGTGAGGCTCGACACCTCACTTGGCATGTGAGACCCAATGAAGTCCCAACACACAAAATCTAAATATAAATATCTAAAATGTCATATTTAACTAGAAGTAGGTAATTCTAGATAACCATGACTAAAACCATGACAATCGAGATCAGCAGGTTTCCATGTCGTAATTGCCGCTCTCTCGACTCCTGTTTTTTTTCGCCTTCTCTTTTATGGATTTAAGTCTCTCCTTTCTAAGTCATCAATATAAGATGCCTGGTCAAGGAATAACTGGGCAACATGTCAATCTTACAACAGTTTGATTAGTTCGGGGTTTTGGACCAGCAGACCACAAACCCTGAGCATGAAAATAAAGACATATTACATTCTTGTGTCTGCATTAAAACTGTGTGGCTAAGGTGACGACTTGGAGATTTCAGCATCGCGCAAGAAATAGTTGTAAGCAAATTTCTAAGACCTTACCTCTTTCATTTCCGGTTGTGGATTTCTAAGACCTTCCGATTAGCCTTTCCATGTTTCTAAACCTTCAAGTTGGTGCAAAACTAGGAATCATAATATGGCTGACTTGAAGCAAAGTTTCAAACTCAACGAGGGAAGTCTTCGTTTGTTCGCAACGAGTACTCGATTATGAAACTAACTCAATTCTTATCTGAAATTTAATTCAATGTCAATATTGTATATTTTGCAGATGTCGTACGGCTGGCAAAATGGTTGGAGATTGCCAACAGGAGCGTGGAGGAATGTTGAATAGGAGTCTGGCTGCTCTAATAACAAAGTTAGAATGACCAAGCATATGTAAACTAGGCAATAGGGTGTAGCAATCTACAACTGTTTAGAGAATGTGAGTGGCACATTTATTTGTGTACTCTCTACATGCAGCCATATCACAAGGAGCTAATTGAACATTCCTTTGAGGAAAATTTGGCACCATTCCCTCTCAACTTGGTGTTCAACTACTCATCACAGGGAACTATGCATCACAGGGAATTTTGCAACTTCCCCGTATAGGCTAATGGGGAAAAAAATTCACTCCAATAGGGAGGATATATACTCAAGATTCCCCTCTTCTTCATAGAGGGTATCCATTTAAAATTTCCACTTCATCAATGTTGAAATCTTTGAGGAGATGTTTTTTGCATTCCATTCTTTGTTTCAACAGGAATGTTTATTGGACTCCATTCTTTAGTCTAAGAGGAATGTTTACTGAATTCCATTCTTTATTCAAGAGGAATGTCTATTGAATTCCATCATTAGTCCAACATGAATGTGTAGGAAATGAAATGCTCATCCCAAAAGAATTGTACTCCTAATTGTCCTCATGTGCTGTCCTTTATGTTTGCAGCGCTGAGGTAAATCACTCCATCTCCCTCTACTACAACATTCTCAAGAGTAATTCTCCCTCTTAGCGCCCACTCCACTGCCGTGTCTAAATCCTGCAATCGGTGCATATGGGCTGATAGCTTCTTTCCCTTTCATTTCTTTTTGGCCACAGTAGACACTTGAACAGCCATTGCAGAAATCCTAGGTAAGACATCATGGAGATTTTGTAAGCCCATCACATGCATAGCAATGGCCTTTTTTGAGCTGGGAGATAACCTTTCCAGGAGCTGCGCACATGTACAAGCAAGTTTAGAACTTAAATAGAAAGACTAACACAACAATATACACCCATATCTTAACTCCACAACCTCCATTTGAACCCCATAATGCAACTTGATCTGTCCTCCTATTGATTATAAAGAACCCAAATTTGAACCAAATAAAGAACCAGACCTGAACTTGCTCAGGACATTATAGACAATGAGCTTTGGTACTTGTGCACTGCCCACTGTCCACTTTGTCTGAGCCTTCAGAATAGTGGAGATCTTTCAACTTCATTTTCTATGGGACATCAAACACTTTTGTGAGTAGCTGCTCATGCCCATCATCCTTAGTGTAAACTGTAATAAGACACAAACTAGAACCTTTTTGTACTTTGTATACCTAGGTTTGAGGGGAGGGAGGGGTGGCATGGTGTGGCATGGCACAGTCAGAGGAGCAACTACGACTGCAGTTGCTGGAGCTGGACAAGCAGCTGCTTGCAGAACTGGCTATGTCACAAAGGGACATATTGGAAAATCAGACACTCATTGACTCTCTAAAAAGACCAAGGTGAAAAGCAGCAGCATTGAGGAATCTCTGCAAATTCTGACCACCTTGCAGTCCCATCTGAATGCCAACCTTGGCCAACTACCAGACCTGGGTCTCTGGACACGTTCTGGAAAGATGGGAGTGTCTGTGGGAGGACACTACTGACCCCGTTGAATATGTGAAATGTGCGCTACACAAAGCAAACGCTTTGCAGCAATACTTTGACCTTGCTAATATGGGAGGGATGGAAATACAAGGCCTGGAACTCCCCAATTTCTTTCATCCGCACACCTTCCTTAGCTCAATGAGACAACAAGCAGGATGCATTTTGACTACCACGTTTGACAATCTAAAACTGATCACCACATGGCACGATTCCCTTGTGATAGAACTGCGTAACATTCTAACAGTCAGTGTCACTGCACTCATTTTGAGGATATATACCTTTGCACCCACACTTTTGGTGGCCTTCGAAAGACTAGCAACTGTTTTCCCCGTGCTGGTTACTTTGGTAGTCTGTTGAGCAGAAGTCAGCTTGCCAAGGATTCTCGTCACCAACTTTTTATCATATTTGGCATTTGGAAAAGCGAGCTTGATACGCTCTTCGGCCTCCTGGACAAGCAGACAACTACTCAAACTCAGTGCAAATACAGTGAAAGGATGCAAAATTGACAAAGCATATATAGAGAAACAAAGACTGTCTTATAAGCCCTCCAGCTCCTGAGCAGAATTGACAAAGCACATATAGAGAAACAAAGACTGTCTTATAAGCCATCCAGCTCCTGAGCAGAAATGACAAAGCACATATAGAGAAACAAAGACTGTCTTATAAGACCTCCAGCTCCTGAGCAGAATTGACAAAGCACATATAGAGTTCATGATTCCCTACAATTCAAAAACAACAAAAGAACCTTTAGTACCTGCATTGACATGCCGTCACCAAAAAGCGTACCAAGACAAGCCTTCAAACCATTGCTGGAAACAACTTTGCTGCCCAAGCAACCCTGAACTTGCTCGTGAGATGATAGATATGGAGCTCTTGTTGTGCCTTGGTCACTGTCCACCTTGTCAGAGCTGCTGGAAACAAGTTTGCTACCAAGGCAAGCCATTGAATTTGTACTGCCCAGTCCCTCACAAAAGATCTACCCACTTTCTTACCCGGGAAGTGGACAAGGATTCCGTTGTCTTCCATGCAGGATACCCTGCTCTTGAGGTCTGGCATGTCCACCAGTATAATCTGGTGGTCCCCACTGAGGCCTTCCTGCGTGGTAATGAGGTCTTCCCCCACCAGATCGCCTTCCGTCTGATTTTGACTCTAAATCGCCTCCAACTGTTGCCTTGCAGCTGTGAACATCGGCTGAGGTTCCAGTGCAAGCTGAAGGGCTTGAGTTGGCGGTGGTGGTGGGCCCTGCATGGTGTGTGCAACTGTAGGCAGATGAGGATTCGTGGTCACTCCTGTAATCACCTGCCCCCTTCTCTCTCCAATCCCCCCGATGGATTGAGTTTGGTGTGCAAGAAAGTATCTTTGTACCGGAGGTTGGGCGGGACCTTGGCCAGAAGTGAGGACTGGTGGGCCCTGTTCGAAATCCCCTGCCACGAGCTGAGCTCTGGCCTCTCAAACTGAATCGCATGTTCCTTGGTGGAGACATCGTTCGCCGATGAGTTGTCTGCAACTATCAGTTACTGAGAGTAGCCCAGCGATGGAAGCGAGTGCACTTCCGCTTGGCTTGAGAATGAGTAAGTGTTGAGCTCAGGGGCTGGCTGGCTGGGGGGCACGGGAGTTTGCCGGGCACGATGATCATTAGTTCCTACTGCTAAACCCCTTCAGGAGTTCGTCTCGACTGTGGAGCTCGCCGCTTCGGGTTGATAACTCATTAATAGAGACGGCCACTAGATAACGCTGCCGACCGTGCTAATGATGAAAGCCGTCTTTGGGATACAGGTTCCCAGGATATGAACTGAAGTATGTAGAAAAAACGCGCAATATGGGAGGCTTCCTTGTGGAGTAATCTTTGATCAGCCTGTACCTATAAATGTCATGAGTGTGCTGCAGCTGTTTTAACCCTGGGTTCTTTGGATGAGTTGGATGCTGCAGGGGTTTTGCGAATAATACTGTAAATCAAATTGTAAGTTATATGAATGAAGAGCTAACAGCATGGAGAACCTGAATACCAAAAGTAAAATCACCCTGCTGCACTGCAAACTAAGAATATGGGGAGGACGAGGGGAGAGAGACGAAGCGACCGTTGAGCTCAGCGCGGCCATCCCCCCGTGGGATTTGTACCTCCGTAAAAACCTAGCTAAACGGTAGTTTTGGTGGGCTTTAAATAGCATAAAATCCCGCTTGTCCTGTTCCGCCCTGTTACGCCGTGGAGCCCAGATAGGTAGGTAGTTTTATATTCACACGGTCTACAATGCAGTTTTTACGTGAGTTAAAGTCCTGTAACTCGGGCTTTACGCGAATCAAGATTCCCATGCCCTCCGGGCTATGGAATCTTGAATTGCCTAAAGCCCGCTATAGAACTTTACCTAATACATAATATTAATGATCAAAATGGAATTTCATACCGTGAATCTTATGAACAATAAATGTTATTTGCAATATGCAATGAGCCCTAATTTGAGACCAAAGCTGCATAAATAGGGCTTCATAGCGTATAAATATTTTAACTGTTTTAATCAGAAGTTCTTGACGGGCTTCGATTCACCCCCACCCTATCATCTGCACAAACATCTTTGTATTTACCAGTGTTGGCCGGGTGCCATGTTTTTAGCCCTCTTCCGGTCCCGATTCTGGACTACTCTTTGAAAAAAATGCAATAGGTTTGAAAAACATCTCGGTTACAGGTTCTCATTAAACAAATGAATTCGTTTTTGTCCGGTTCTCAATCTACCGGTTATGCCATCTTAAAAAATGCCGGTTCCATTGTACCGGTTATGGGATTCATCCATTTTTACTTTCTTTATTTTTTCTAGCATTTTTGTGTATGTGTGTAAAACTACACAAGAGGGGCCCTGGTGGTAAGCCACTCGTGTATTGGCCTATGGGTATGGGGTTCAAATGTTCAACCCCTGTCATGTATCTCTCTGCCTTTAGGCTGGGGGCTTTGCCCCTGTAATACACTAAGCCTACAACTTTTACAACTATAACTTTTAGGCAAATGCCCAACTAATTAGTTTTCTATCTACTTAGACTTCTCAATGATATGCACCTAATCTCCCCAACCACTGTAAACGTATTGTTACTAGTAAGACATAAAATTCCAATCATGATCTGTCCATCTATAATGTTCTCATCAACCCCTAACACTGTTTTAACTAATTCTGGATTTTTGTTTGGTCCAAAAATAATATGAGAAATATAAAATATGAATAAACTAATCTATTATTGAGTAAAGAGATATATATGATTATTTGGCTATTTTATGTACAATATAACCATGAACAATAATCCTCCAAACATTTTTTGGAGACAATATAAGTATGTATTGTGGTTTTAGAAGAACATCCACTGCCAAGTTGACGTTCACGAAAAAAAATGGGAGGATGCAATGAATTACAGCATGATTTGAGGTCAGATATGTAAAACTTTTTGCACAAAATGGTTACCATATCCGATGACATACAAAACCAAACATAGAACAATCATGGCATGTGACGAAGATGATGACATGACAGAATGAGTATGAGGATACATTGATGATCAACATTCATGTTTTATTAGAGATTGCATTTTGGCGTTGCAGTCAGACATAATGTAATGTCAACTGTACATCCGTTCACATAGGACTTAATGTTATCTATCAGCTCGAAGCCATACAACGGCTTACACTAACCTATTAATATTACAGAGCCTCCTCCCAAACGGCTCGCAGTCAAGGCATGTGTTCGAAGACGCCTCCGGTTACCAAAACCACTTGCAACGGTCTTCGCGCGCCCGACTGGATCCCGGAGTGTCAACATCCTCCGCATCACCTGAAATTTTGTCGCGGTCCCTTCTATAGGGTTTTTGTTTAAGGTACAAAATAGACAAACACTTATGGAAGACTCCAATCACTACAACTTAGTAAATGAAAGACTCGTCCTTGAAATGTGGTATTAAGATACATAGAAAGCAAAGTTCGATAAAAAAAGTAAGTGCATGTCAATCCAAATCAAAGGAAAAACCTAGCGCAAAGTGAAGGGCGAAGACATTTGGATACCCATAATAGTTATGGTTACGGTACGGATATTTCATTCCCATTTGCAGGGGAAGGGTAAGGGTTTAGACGTAATAATGGCGTAGGGTTTTGTTTAGGGTTTCCGACGAGGGTTTAGGGTTTGGATTGAAGGCACAAATGGTGAACATACATGCCGGAAGACTCGCACTCGCTACAACTTAGTGTTTGTTAGGGTACAAAATGAAAATTTGGATACATTGAAGAGATTTGGATAACCATAATGGTTATGGCTATGGTATGGATAGTTGATTCCCATTTGCAAAGGGAAGGGTAAGGGTTCTGGGGTATTGGGTTAAGGGTAAAGATTTAGGGTTTTATATTAAGGGTTTAGGGTAGGGGTTTAGGGTTTTTGTTTAAGGTACAAAATAGACAAACACTTATAGAAGACTCCAGTCGCTAGACCTCAGTGTTGTTAGTAGGGTAGTAAGCAAAATAAAAATGAAGAACCAAATATTTTGGACAAGTATTTAAATGAAAGACTAGTCCTTGGAACTTGGTATTAAGATGTAACATAGAAAGTAAACTATAACATGCCTAAGTGCATGTCAATTCAAAACAAAGGAAAAACCTAGCGCAAAAGTGAAGGGAGAAGACATTTCAATAACCATAATGGTTATGGTTATGGTTATGGTTATGGTATGAATAGTTCATGGGCCATTTGCAAAAAAGGGTAAGGGTTTAGGGGTAATGCTAACATAAAAAGCAAGGAATAAAAAAGGTATGTCAATCCAAAATCCTAAATAACAAAAAAAAAAAACTGAAAGTACATCCTATGAGATTTGGAAAGAAAATGGCGTTATATAACGACTTTGGGAAGCGCCTAGTTCTCATGGGAGAAAATGGAAGAAAACATGAGAGAGGATAAAAAATCAGACCACCAAATAAAACTATGAGAAATGAAAATTGCTTAAAATTTGAATAACGGAAGAAAACATGTGAAACAATGAAAGAAAATCAGAGCCAAACATGAGAAGTATGAAAATGAAGTGAAATGAAAATTTGGTGCAGAAAAGTCGTAGAGCTTAGAAGGAAAATGGAGCAAAACCTCAGAGAAAAAACTTCATGACTGGCAAATTGAAAAGTATGTCAAGAATGATTGGGTATGGGTCCTCTTAGTGGGAGACTTCAGTGGGAGACTTGGTTCTGCGAAAAGCAAGTGCAATCATTGAGAGAATGACTGGAAATGGCCTAATTTTTTTTATGTTAAAAACCACTTTGACCGAATTTCAAGACTCCAATGGTCGTGCCCGCCATTTTTGTTCTTCTGAACTCTATGTTATGTAGGTCAGACTCCCCCACAGGGTTTTTCTTCGTTGAACAGAATGTACAGCAGGCCAGAATCCAGCACACCAGAAACAAAGGTCGAGAACATCCACTGGACATTCGAGGTTCAGTGCGACATAAGAAGATAACAAAAAAGAGCCCCCAACGCAAACAAGAAGGGCCATATAGAGAAGAAAAAAATTATTTCTTAAATCGAAGTATCGGAGGTGACCTCAACATTTTGTCATTGGACTACAACTCATTCGCAAGACTCACTTTCTGACTGACGATTGGCCTCCTCCAAACTCGCCCGCGCCTTCACTGTTTCCGCGGCTGTAATTCTCTTAGTGCTATTCATTGTCGTATTTTTTCGTGGCGGCATTGTCCACACAATATTGTTCACGTGGATCTATTGAGCAGGATCTGACGAGTTATACTCCCAAAGTTTTGACCAACAGTCCCTATACATTTCCAAGTCAGTTCGGTTACCTCCCTTTCTCGGTCTCCACCACTCCACCTTCACCTTCTTAAAATTAGGATCCTCTCTTTCTCAGATCGCGTCAGATATTGCCACCCCTACCCAGACCGGGCACGTCCTTGGGTCATGAGGGCGAACGAGCACAAAAAACCCTTTCTCAATATCCTTGAACGGATTCAAGGGTATCCTTGGACGCTCACACCTCGGGCTACAGTAAGGTTCTGGGATTTCATCATCTTCTTCCATATCTGGCACTATCTGTGGCTGGATTCCATCTCTGCGATGATTCGTGGACCAGTTTGTTTTCGGCCAGAATCCCTCAAGCAGATGAGTACGCTCGGGAGTTTCCAAAATTGGCTTATCCAGCTCAGCGAGAATGTTTCCCCAGTACTGGTCGTATTGTTCCATTAGACCTCTGTAATGATCGTCAAGCATCATTTTTTTTGTCCAAAAATCCCTGTATTTTTTTATTCCATTCTTGATGAATGACTGTTTTTTGGAGGAGTCGTCACCGACTCCCCAGATCGATCTTCTTGGAACGGCGCCTGGGTCTCCTTCAGGGAGCTTGGAAGTCCCGTTACGATTGGACTTCCACATCTTCATGCTATTGTTTGTTGGAAGCCAATCCGAGCAGTAGCTGACTTCTTGTACTTCATGACGGGCCAACCCTCCGCATCCTTAAAAAAACGGAACACATGCATCTCCGAAATCCCGACCAATGCCTCATTTCCATCCAGAATACAACCCTTTACAAATTTCTTGAAGTCGGGAACCTCCTGAATAATCTGTGGAATGAACTGCAAATCTTGCGAGGTCATGAATGACCTCATCAAATCTGAAAGAATGTAGGTGCTGCGTTCCTTTAGCTTCTTCGAAAGGTAGCTGAAGAAGCCATCAATGTCTTCACGGGTGTGGCCGACCATTAGAAACCCTAGCTGGATCTCTTCAAAAACATCTTTGGTGGTGAAGAGGGATAGAAAAGCAAGCATCTATCTGTTCTTATTGTCCTTCACGAAGTTGTCCATTAGTGAGTAGAATCTTCTCGGAAGTGGACGAGTACCCCGTTTGTCTTCCGGCCTGCAGGATTTAAGAATATCCAAACATCTCAATTTACCTCTTAAGAGCGATTCAAAAAACTCATTTTGAAGTCCATAATCGAAAATGTTCCTAGACTCGCGACGGGTTGGCTTCTCCAGCTGGCGTAGGCAACATGCCAAAGATTCAATTGTAAAGTTTGAATTTCCCTTCCAGAACTCAAGAGAGAACTGGCCGTAAGCTCCATCATCGTGTCCGTGTGTGAGGCTCACACCACGTCAACAAGGCTCCACGTGTGCAGGCCCTAATTCCGAGCCCCCCCCCCCCCCCTATTTCCGTAGAACGGATGGTGCACAACAAGGCGCTTATGTCCTAACTTTTTGAACTATCTTGATCGCCCCCACATTCAAATTCATTCCGGCCGAGGAACAAGGAAGGTTTGTGGATGGTTTTTGAGCACGTGACATGATTTTGCAACGAGAAAAACGCCCGCAAGGGAATTGAACATGAACAACAACGCCTGCTTTTGTAACGTAGTTCCTTTCTTCCAACCCACATACATATTCCAATGCTGGACGATCTCTAGACATACATCAGGCAATCCCAAAATTTCCTTTGCGGTACGCGCGAAAAATATGTAGAACAGGTTGGCAATGATTGTAATACCAAAACACCATTTATTAAGCCTGTGTACATCAACCCCACGAACTACTGGAGGTTGCAGAGGAACCACTTCCAGACTCTGCAACAATATCATCTATAAAAACACCAGCCCTTCCGTAACGTTTTTTTCTGCCATGACCCCCATAGAGAGGCGAATAGGTTGTTTGTTGGGACAACACGGTCCGTGCGCATGCTTCCGCGTAAACAGGCAAGCGGTAAGCTCGAGGGGGACTCGGGGTCATGTAACATCCTTGGAAACCGAAAGGTGTTTGGTGATTCGATGATTGGTGCCGCACTCTAGAAAGCAACAAGAGGAATGGTGTTAGATGTCTCAATTCAGAATTTGCCATCGAAGCAACCAACGGGATAGTACAGGAATGACACAAAGGAATGCAACATCTATTTCACGACAAGAAACTAGACTTACTCACACTCAAAATCAGAGTCCACGTCCAGATCCTCGTCAGGCACGTCGGGCTCCTCCAGAACTGCCTCTGTGGGGGGAGGGGGGGGGAGAAGTAGAGCCCGACTCAAGCTGATGAAGCTCACTTGAGAAGAGCTCTGCATCAGCCTCCATGCTGAAGAAGTGCCTTCCGGCGCTTTTGCACGCATGGAAAGATGCTCCTGCAAATCAAAGACGAATGAGAAATTAAAACAGGGCTTCCCTCTGTATATTGAAGCTCTCACAGTCCACATTTCAAGTACAAAGTACAGGGGCCCACTTGTGCCAATAGATAAGTCAACCACTCGACCACCGTGACGGTTGCATGTCTCCATCAAAGTCTGCATGAAAGCTGGGGATTTCTCCTGGGCACCTCTCCAAGGGACACCATTTGACCTTTTCGTAGTGCGACCTGAGTCCACGTAATTGAGGACCACATCTGAATCCTCGACAGGCTCGCAGGTAGCGGCACATGGAGGGGAGAATGAGAGAAGTAACAAGCAGGAAGGGGTGCAACACGATGAAGGAGCTGATCGCATCAATAGCAAACAAGAGAAGGATGCAGGACTGATACATGAGGGAGAGACACATCAGTGGAAAGAGAAACCAGGATGGAGATACCTAGCCGACCATGAGGGCAATGGCTGGAAATATGAAGGCAATAAGCACGTGATGAAGACATTACCTAAGAGGCTGGAGCACAAAAGAGAGGAAGGTAAGTACTTCATTTGTGAAGGAGGTGAAGAATGGGAAGACGAGGCGGACAACTGGCTGCCTGAAAGAGAAGGAAGGTTGAGGGAACATCTGCCAAGACGACCACATGGTGAGAAACAAGCAAGCAAAAATCTGCCTTTTGTTGGAGTGGTGCAGACCAGGGCAAGGATGGAAACGGAGCCAGATGAACAAAGTCTGGTGGGAAATGATGAGCAAGGCGTGCCTGAAAAGCGAATAGACGGGTGCAGCAACAAGGGTAAGGAGAAGTACTTACCTGAAATGAAGACTGGGGACCTGGAGGATGGAGCCAGCAGCAGCTCATCCGGTAGTGAGAAGAACAATGGTGACGATCTGCCAAAAAGGGGGAAGTCAGCCGAGAGTGAAGAAGATCTATGGGGGGGAGCATTTCAGCAGCGCACATTGCTACAAATGGCAGTTGAAGAAGGTTCAACAAAGGAGATGGAGGAAGATTGCCAGCCTGATCGGGAAGAACACGAACCTGATATCTTCAATGATGTGCAAGCTATGCACTTACTCACATTTGGGGAGGTCAATGATTACCTCACTCGGGAAGAACAAAAGAGGGTGAAGAAGCGTGCTCACCATTACCAATGGAAGGAAGGAATGCTTCTGTACCGAGGGTTGATTGTGCCAACACCAAAAGAGAGAGAGGAGCTCATTCGCCGCATGCATCGAGAGATGGGACACTTTGGAGTCAAACGCGTGCAAGCTGAAATCTGCAAGAGGTTCTTTTGGCACAACCGGACTAGGCAAATACGGGAGGTGTTACAAACCTGCAATCGATGTCAGGCAGCTAGGGTTTCAGGTCCGTTAAGATCTGGGGGAAACAAACTTCGAAGCATTCATATCAAGGACCTCTTCTATAGGATTGCAATGGATACTGCAGGACCATTACCCAAGACTAAGGAAGGGAACCACTTTGCACTCATTGCGGTGGACCATTTCTCCAAATGGGTGGAGGTTGCACTAGTGGTAGAGCACACAACTGCAATGGCGGCCAAATTTCTTGAAGAGCAGGTCATTTACAGATATGGGATACCTCGCACAGTGTTGACAGATCAGGGGAGTGAGTGGAAGGGCGATTCAAAGAGATATGCGAGCGATTTGGCATCAAGCAGGAGTACTCGGCACCCTACTGGCCGCAGTGCAATGGCATGGCGGAAAGGCTCATCAAGACGCTCAAACAAAGTATAGTAACACTAGGAGGAGGGACGGGGTGTGAGTGAGATCGTGACCTGTATCGCTCAGTATTTGGGTACAGATTCGGAATCCAAGCCTCAACCCGCTACTCACCATTCAAAGTGCTTAGTGGCAGGGAGATGTGAATGTCAATTGACAACGAGATTGGAGGAGTCACGGAGCTAGTGAAGCTTGATGACGATGAAGATGCCATAGTGGAGATGATGGCCAAGAAAGTACAAGCCATTTGAGCGATTGAGAGACAACTCCGTGACAATGTCAAAAGGGCACAAACGCAGCAATAGAGGGGATATGCTGTCAGGCACAAACATCACAAGGAATTTAGGGAGCTGCCGAATCAAAGTCTGGTAATGATGTTGAGACCAGGTAAGAAAAGGAAGATGGAAGATCCCTGGGAAGGCCCATACCTGCTGATAGGGCACGAAGAAGCGCACGATGCAGGAAATGATGAAGGAGCCAGAGTGTGTATCCTACATGATGGAGCGGGGAAACAATGGAAGCGAAAGCGCCGTGATTTGAAGGAGTTGCGAACCATGGGTGACACTGGAAGAGGCCTCCGCGGACGGAGGTAGTCAAAGAATGGAGAGCTCTACAGCTGTAGGGCAACGCTGAGTCCCGCGATTTGGAGCTGCGATTTTCAAGCTAAGTGTCGGAGTGTCGAGAGGAAGACAATACACCTCACGGATGAAGCATGAATGAAAGGGGCGCTGATGGATGGAAATGGAGCACTCCTAGTTGGATCGTGGATGACGGGCAGATGAACTGACTTGACAGTTGGTCGTCACTGGGTGGATGAATAAGTAAGCATAGCTGGATAACAGACAGATGAAAGGTGGTAATTAGCATAGGTGTGCTTATTCATCCGTATGGATGAAAAGAAGTAGCTGCAGAAAAACTAGGGGGGCACGAGTTGTAGCAGCGTGCAGGGTTGACGAGAGGGGGATAATTACCCGCGATCTGCCAAATAAATGAAGCCAAGAGCGATGGGTTAGCCATGGAATTAGCGGTCTCTCAGCGCACCGTCCGCTGTGGATAGGGGCATCGGGGAAGAATATAAGCGGGTAGTAAGCATGAATCGGTACCTTGGACTTGTGAGCAATGTGTGAGAGATGGGCTGGTACAATCCAGAGTGAGTGAGCAGTAAATGGTGATCCTTTGGTGCATATGGGAAGGTCTTGTTTCTTGAGATGCAATGTTTCGGGCATATAGACGGATCAGATGCTTAAGGATCGGGGGTTTGAATTTGACACAAGGACTTAGGATGATTCATGCTCACATCAGATTGAGATTATTCATGATCAGTTGCAGGACAAAAGAAATACACATGGGTGTTGTGGACTGAATGGGAAGTGGGGTGCAAAGGAAATTCTGGAGCAGAAATTCATGAGGTGCCACCTACCTGCGAACCACCGGGGTGCAGCACACGAGGAGTACACTGACTGACTAGCCAAGGGGGCATGCCGTGACAGAAAATTTCGGATCAAGAGTTACCAACCACGCTGGTGTCTCTACCTTCCAATGGGTGGCCAAGCAATCAGAAAACAAAAATAAAAGAAATAAGAGATATTGCTAAGAGTAGACGCATTTGATTCTAGGATAGGATGCTCAATGACATAAGTGATATGTTCTCTTCCGCTGCCATATCATTTATGTCATCAGACTGACCAGAATTGTGAGTGCACACAAGTTTTGCAGGGTCCTTCTTTTTGCTCTGCAGTGGTTCCATAAGACATGGAGCATGACTATAACTTTTAGAGCCGGTACAAAGTCTCCATTTTTTAGCCTCGACCATAACAATGCCTCGATAGATTGCAACAAGTTGTTTCCAAGTCGTGGGCGCTTGAAAGCCATTCAAATCTCCAACCCACTCGGGCCCTGTAAGAGTCAACAAACGTCCGAGTGACAAGCCTCGATAATCCAAATTTCCACAGGGTTGCTCACCCAAGCCTCCAAACAAGGCCTTCATAATCTCCCCTTGGGCATGCACTGGCATGTGATGGTCATCCAACAAAGTCTGCATGCCAATGATCTGTGTCATGAGGGCTTGGTGTATTGTCTGCTTTTGCCTTTCAAACTGTGGAGCCACAGTGGATGCTATAGATGTGCTTGCAAGATTGCCTTCGTCAACATTCACCTTTTCATAAAAAATCCTTGAAGAAGAAGAAGCAATGTTCCCTTCAACTTGAGCATGGATCTTGCTGAATCTGACGTCAGTGTCACTAGTGCAATAGACATCAGTTGACTTCCCATGAGAGTAGCTCAAGTGTCTACTCACTGTTGCTCGTGACCGCATCAACCCACCATTGCACACATGACACTAACATCGTTCCATTCGTGATTCATTGTTGGTGACTTCTTCTACCATTGTAACTCTACCAGAGGTAGAGGGCTCCTCCACTGCTTCAGGTGGATTATCCAATCTTGCAAGTCTTCTCACACTATAATGAATTTGCCCCGCCATAGATTTCTTCTCATGGGCATACCACGTTCTTCTCTGAATCCAAGAAAAACCTGGTGCAAAGTGTTGGCATCTGTATGAACAAGTACATCGTATTCTACCTAAGTCATCCATCGGCCCAAACCTCAGATAAACGACTTTTGCTTGATATGCTTCTCGAGCTAATCCTGCTCCATTTTCTGCAACAAGTTTAGTGAATCAATGATGCAGAACGGGTAGTAGCTGGCCCAAGGGAGGGGGCAATGGTGCATTCGCGCTGTGATTCCATCAGACGAGTATATGGCCAATGTCGGCATTCAACAAGTTCGCATCTTCTCCCTGTCCCTACATCTTCCTCTTCTCCCTTGTGCTCTGATAGTCATCAAACATATTAGCTGGTTTGTCAGCTGCCGAGGAGTGTCTCTCCCTCTTTTGTCTCAATGTAATTCCTACCGTTTCTCATGCAGCACAACTGCCTAATGGGGCCCTTTCACATCCTTCTTAGTCACACACTGTGGGACTTTAGAGAATCATCTAGTCCAGCTATTGCATCCTTCAGTCTCCAAGATTTATAGATAGTTAGTTGTTCCTCTCAACTTCCCCATTCTATGATCAATGATGCAATGCTATGTATGACAAAGATTCAAGACTGCTTGCGACACAGAGCAACCCATCAACACATCCCCCAATGATGTGCCAACATACTTGAAACGTGAATACCCAGGAGACTACGGATGCGATCTGTTTCGCTTTTGCAAAGATGCCAACAAGTTTGCAACCCTCCGCGCACAAGAGCTGCTCAATGGCCGATGGGCCATGCTTGGGGTGCTGGGGTGCCTGGTACCAGAGCTCATCTCTTCCAATGCAACAGGTTTTGAGCCTGTGTGGTTCAAAGCAGGGACCCAAATTTTCAGTGACGCCGGGATTGATTATCTCGGCCTTCCCGGCTTCATTGATGCCCACAACATCTTTGTTGTGGCTGCCGTGCAAGTCCTTCTGGTGGGGGGTGCTGAACTGGCCCGCTCCAAGGCTGCACCTAAAGGTGTGGATGCTCTGTATCCAGGGGGCAAGGCGTTTGATCTACTAGGCTTTGCAAATGATGCCGAGTCACTTGCTGAGTTGAAAGTGAAAGAGATCAAGAATGGAAGGTTAGCAATGTTGGCAATGGCAGGTCTGTTTGCACAACGTGCCCTCACTGGCGTAAGTCCTCTACAGAATTTGCGAGACTTGATTAGTTTGTGAGTAAATTAATATTGCCTTCCACTTTCTCCACATAAGAACTAAATCAATGCTCGAAAACCTCTATGACAGATCTCGAGGGTAGGGAGAAAAAGGATGAAACAAGAGCCACTTGCGATACATTTGCGGAAAGATTCAGCCCTTGTCCCCGCCATCGCCATCATCGCTCCTCATCGCTGCTCTGAGACTCACTCCGCCACAACCGTAATGGATGAACACGTTCATCCATTCATGAGCTCTCTTTCTCTCTCCACTCTCGAGCGTCACGAATGACAACAAGCATTCTAAATTTCGCCTTCAGCAGTTCTGCATCTTCAATTGGATGCCCGTGGACTTCAGCGTCGCAGAGTTTTCTGTCCAGGTACATGATCTGGAGATCTTACTTTGTGACTCTCTTTTCACTCTCCTAATAAATTTCGCCTTCAGCAGTTCTGCATCAGGCTATAGCGTCGTAGAGTTTTCTGTCCCAGGTACATGATCTGGAGATCTTTATTTATGACTCTATTTTCACTCTCCTCATAAATTTCGCCTTCAGCAGTTCTGCATCAGGCTATAGCGTCGTAGAGTTTTCTGTCCCAGGTACATGATCTGGAGATCTTTATTTATGACTCTATTTTCACTCTCCTCATAAATTTCGCCTTCAGCAGTTCTGCATCAGGCTATAGCGTCGCAGTGTTTTCTGTCCCAGGTACATGATCTGGAGATCTTTCTTTGTGACTCTATTTTCACTCTCCTCATAAATTTCGCCTTCAGCAGTTCTGCATCAGGCTATAGCGTCGCAGTGTTTTCTGTCCCAGGTACATGATCTGGAGATCTTTCTTTGTGACTCTATTTTCACTCTCCTCATAAATTTCGCCTTCAGCAGTTCTGCATCTACAGGCTATATTGGATGCCCGTGTACTTCAGTGTCACAGAGTTTTCTGTCCAGGTACATGATCTGGAGATCCTTCTTTGTGACTCTATTCTCACTGGAACTCTATTTCACCAAATGCCAAATACTCCTCATCAGTCTGATATGGATTTATGGTCCAAGTTTCTTTCTCTCCTTACAACTGCGACGCAATCGTTGAAAACAGTGCCATAGACACCTATCCCACTAGATGAGCGGAAGGTTAAGCCCTAAATGACTCAATTGGAACAACCTTTAATGGAGGTTTTAATGCTTGGTTTTGTGGATTGTGATCTGACAGTGTGCTTCATTCTAGCAATATGCTGAACAATTGACAGTATGCTGAAGAAACAGCTGAGTTTGAAAATAGCCTAAAACCACCTAACAAGCCATGTGCAGGGTAAAGTGGAGGGCGCAGCTGACCAGAAGTCTTAGGCCTCCATCTTTGGTAAGTGTTTATGTCTCAAGAAATCAATAAGAGAGATTGTTTGCAGTGGTAAGAATATCTCATAGTTTAACTTATGATAATACTACTCAGAAATTTTATATTCAACTACACATCTGAACTGTTATTTGGATACCTTATCACCTTTGAGTACCCTTTGAATACCATGTCATTGTACTAAGTCTGAATGCATGCCTCCTACAGAGTGTGGAGGCACGCCAAGGAGATGTTTGGGCTTTCTTTAGACACCCCAGCAGATTTCAGTACCCACATCTGTCTGGGGTGTGATTGTGCAGACTGCGAGAGTCTTCGGTGGCGCCTTAGAGTGTGTAGACGTAGGCACCTCTTTAACAGACCTGTATGGTTATGTTTATGTAGGGAACCTGGGACCGTGAGGCCCCGTAGAAGACGGCGATTTGCCCCTGCCCCTGCTCCTGCCCTGGCCCCGGCCCCTGCCCCTGCCCCTCTTGTCCCCATTCCTCTTGTCCTCATTCCTATCCCCGCTGACCGGCCTGTCTCACTATCGGACTTTGCTATCCCGAGGAGAACTCAAGAGAAATGAGCAGCTTTGGGCAGAAATCAGCTATGGGAATCATGTTTAGTTGCCACTTCTGAAAAGCAAAATTGGGACTTGTAAAGTAGAATTGCAAGTGGAATGTAGTCTAAATGTGGGTGACTGTGACTACAATAAAGGTTTAGTGTTAAGGAGGATGGTTGAGGGACGAGTAGTTCTCACATTTTACCTCGAATTATGGATGCTCGCGAAGAGCGACAGGGTATTGAGGAGATAGATACTTAGGCATTTGTGGTTCTTCAAGAGCTGCTGACATTATGGGAGCCTCCTCTTTTCAATCTGGTTTTGGTTCTTAGAGAAGCTGACTATGTAGAGGTAACAACGAATGAAACTTGGGAAATTGGGTATGATCTGAATTAAATCGGTGTGTACAGGAAACAAATTCAGACCACTGGTGTGTTGTGCAGAGAGAAATGAATGCATGTCCTGTGATTGCAGAAGAAGCTATTGTCATTTGTCTTGGGGAATGATCTGGATTACCATATTGAGTCACTTGTCATGTTGAAGTGGAAGGGCGGACCGTGAGCTAGAATATTAGAGATGAAAGAGTGGCTTGTTGAAGAGAATAAAAGTTGTTGTTATTTGATGTGCTGTATAATCTTCTTGTCCATTAATAGATGTTAGTCACAATTTGCATAATGCCAGGGCTGTGCTTGTTGAAATAGAGAAGGAGAAGGAGAAAAAGCTTAGTGAAATCATAGAGGGTCTGCTAGGATGTTTGGGGATTCAGTTACATGCACTAGGGTCTTCTCTTTGTCTCACCCATTTTCACAAAGAAGGTAACCAAGTTCATCTCTTCACAAACCATCTCTATCTTTTTCAGTGGACGTTATAAAAAATTTCTACTTTTATTTCTTGCAATGCCTTTTTATTTTTTTCCTTTCTTTACGAGGCAGGGGTAGTGCTCTGAGCATGGCGGGGGTAGTGCGCAAATCAGATTTGTTGTGGATATATCCCTTAGGTGTTAGCCTTGTAAAGATGGCAGAGAGAGACGAAGATGAAGACGAAGATGAGGTTGAAGAGCCCCACGCCTGTGATTCAAGCACGCCTGTTCACGATGGAAGCTGAGGTGAGCGATCTCTCTTTTTATTCCTTAACCACCTCCACCCTCAGTTCACCTTATTTGTGTGACTATACAGAAGCTGGTCTTAGATAATTTGAAAAGTTTGTCGAGTTTGCAGTTAGCAGCCTTTCACTGACACGCCATGTCGATATATCATATGGCATCTCAACCTTAGGGATCAACCAAATGTAGTCCAAGGAGAGTGCTCAATTTCTTAGTCCCGATTCCCTTATCCGCTTCCATGGTATGTTTGCATTCATGAACAAGGATATAGTTGACTTGTCTCATACTCTTAGATTGACTGTCTACTGTGAGAATTGCAGCTGCTCTAAGATGATGAAATAAAAGCGTGTTGCATGAATTCACAGCAGAAGTATGGCCAAGCATGTCCAGTCAGAAGACGTTTATCTGTATGTTGAGTGAGCTTCACCTCCCCTTCCACCTCCACCCTCCCCACCACCTCAGCCCCCCTCTAGCTCTGTCCCTCCCTCATCATTGTAATTTTGTCATAGGGAGGTCCTGCAACTATTTGAAGGAATGCAAAAGAACGGCTTGAAGCAGTATGTGTTCTCTCTGCATGCAGCCACACTGGCCTTCTGAATGAAGGTAGACGCTACTTCGATTCCCTGATTCAAGATCATGGTGTCACTCCGACAGTTAAGCACTTTGGCTGCATGGTGGACCTTCTTGGATGTGCGGGACAACTGGATGAGGCAGTGGACCTGATTAATAAAATGCCAATCAATCCAGATGTTGTGGTGTGGAAGGCCTTGTTTCGTGCCTGCAGAATCCTTATTACTGACACTCTGCTGATGTATTCTGGTGGGCTGCTGGGTTGGCTGGCAAGGCTACAAGCTGCAGGACTAAGGGTGAGTTGTCTCTGCCATGTTGACATCCATGCATTATTGTTATTATCCACAACTTAGGAGGTGGTTTCCAATATTTGCAAGACACCACCACACCTTCATAGGTGACATATGCTTAGTGCTTTCGGCCTGCACATGGTGTCAAGCTCTAGCTGAGTTCTCTGTGCCTTCCTGGGGCCATTGGTAGTAGCTGAATTAAGATGTAAGCTTTTATTGAAACATTGCTACTACCTACCTACCTACCTACCTACCTCCTACTTGATGCCTGAGATGTGAATTTTCCTGAAGCTGTCTAGGGTTTTTCATGATTGAACTGCTGATAAGGAGACCTGATTGGAGGGGCTATGGCCTGCAGGAGGAGAAAACTCAACAACTCCTTACCTCAGGTGCCATAGCACGGGCTTCTTCCTCATCAGAATATGCTTGCGTTCTGTGAGGGCTGTGGGGAGAGGTTTAGATTGTTGGAGGCAAAATTTTGCGCTCACTGTGGACTGCCACGCAATGCAGCGATGGTCCCTGTGCCCTCCCAGGTATTTCAATTCGTTAAAATGTCATTGCCTGCACACAGTGTGTGTTCATAGCAGTGCAACCAGAGTGCTGAGGTCAATTTTGCCACATTTCGTTTGGAAAATGTGATAACCCTGTGAAGGCCATTTTTCTCCTACAGTGGGGCTGATTTGTACATGATTCACAATGGCCTTTCAAAGCAAGAAAACTGTGATTCTTATCATAGTCTGAGTGGGAGGTTGATTTCGCCTGTTGTAAGTGACAGCTTCTTGTGTGGTCGACAGTGGCACACTAGTTATGGCTGTAGTTAGTGAGAAAACATTCATACAGTAGCATGCGGATTTACACTTGCAGTAATCTGTGACGAACCAGCCAGGTAAAGTTTTAATTTAATGAGTTACATTGAGAAGTTTTTGCTTGCCTTTACCTCTCTCTCTTCTTTCTCCCTCTATGTGGTCCAGGGCTGTTGAAGGTTTTTTAAACAACTTTCTGGTGGCAATATTGGAGGTCCCAAAGGGCAGTGGTAAAGAGTTCTTGGGAGTCAATGAAGGCCAAAGTACTTTCTGCACACATCTATCCCACCATGGGAGTGGCCATGGGAGTGTAACTTATCTCCATGACCCATTAGGGCAAGCTCTGCCCATGTTAGGGGGTGTCTCGCTCTAATGTTTCTGCCTCATATATGAGTTTTCTCTGGACGGTCTTTTGGAGTCTGAGTCAGATATGAAGAGGAAGGTCAGTGATAAAGGGGTGCGGGTCTTCCAGCTGAGTGAGGCAGGGCTGAAGGCATTAGGGCAGTGTGGCACCCTGGAGGCCGTGAATGCAGGCCAAGCTGCAGGTGTCACTGATGCTGCAGTGTACGCCTTGTGTGAAGGCAACCCGACTCCCAAATCTCTGGTATTTTTACCCACCTTTCTGGTTTGTCTTCTGAATTTGTTGTGAAACTATAGGTAGTATCTGCCGCATGCAATGCATCATAGGTGTCTACTTACCATTCTAGATCATTTTGTTGTTACTCTATTGATTTACAGATTTGAGTATAAAGAATAAAGCTTTAATTCTGCCCTCTACCCTAGTGGCAAACATTGTATCATACTGATGAGGAGATGATGCCATTGTCGTGCCCACATCCACAGGCAGTACCACTACTCCAACCACTCCAACCACAAGCCACAAGTACAGGTGATTTGCACATACACACCTGTGGTCTAGATAAACTATATTCTTGGTGCCTTTGTTGTTTTTAGCTATTCTTGTATTTAGAGTTCTCATTCTTTTTTGGGTGTAAAGGTTTGCTTGAGAGGTACCACGGGTCAGAAATCCCTGCTCCAAGATCTTTGGAAAAAGGCCCCCAAATCTACCAAAGGAGGAGCACTGTCACTATGGAAGATCTTACCTGAGGAAGTTTTATCCCAACCAGTGGAGGAACTACAATCTGAACATGCGGTGTGTTAGGATGTGGTTTAGCAATAGGGAAGACCCACGAGTCAGCCATTTTTTTACAACAAACATGCGTCATAATGAATCATTGCAAAACGAGGTGAAGGCCTTTATTAGAGAACGGGAATCAACTCTTGCTGGATTTCTATTCGACTGTCAAGGCACAACCATCCAAATGAGATGGAAGACCGATGACATATATGAGACATTCAAAGAGCACAAGCATTTTGAAAACAAGAAGGCTACTGCTTGCAAGGTTCCCTCGGCCAGTTTCTTCAAGTTCGGGGGATCTAATCCAAGGAGGTTACA
The DNA here is from genome assembly GCA_030704615.1 of Takakia lepidozioides. Taxonomy (NCBI): domain Eukaryota; kingdom Viridiplantae; phylum Streptophyta; class Takakiopsida; order Takakiales; family Takakiaceae; genus Takakia; species Takakia lepidozioides. The sequence goes on from CM060733.1 coordinate 57,059,578, forward strand.
AATACTTGTAGTAGCTCATCAAGGCACCTGGATCTAGCAAAAATTCAAAGGGCTGTCCTGGTTTCAACTGTGGAAAAATAGGCCATATCAAAGCTGACTGTCCCTCGGGGAAAAGGAAAAGATCCCCAGTATCAGGAGGCTGCCGAGGTCTTCTCCTCCAGCAGTCTGATTGTAAAGTAATTACCTTCCTCATCTATGGGGAGTCTTATGAAGTCCGGGATTGTGTCTTCCTCCGGCAATATGAGCACCATTTTTGCAAATCCATTATCATTTGGCCTTGATGCTATTGTGGCATGTTTCCATGCCGGGTACTTTCTAATGCTGTCAGTGTTCATGAGCGGATCAAACACTCCCAGGCAACCCAGAAAGGATCCAAAGTGGTTGGCAATGTCAGGGATGTTGAGAAGATACTGGTCTGGAATATACGGAAGAGATACTATTCTTGGACCCCCACAACTTCCCATTTTTGTGTCTCCACTTTGTTGACCATGGAAAGATATTTATGTTAAACCCCAGCAGGTGTGGGTTGATCTGGAGGGCTTTTGCCGCAAATTGCATGGAAAAGAAGCCTTCCCCCCCCTCCCACAGGGAATCATGGCTACTCTTGTGCTTGAAATCCGGCCCTCTTGGATGAATCTGGACCCACACTCCACCGCTACTCCTTCAGCTCTCCATGCCTTGGCACCAATCATACATAGATCGTCCCTTGGCGACTAGCAGCTACCAATGACACCCTCACATTTTTCTAGCAAACACCCCAACCCTACGTATCACACACTAATTCCTATGCTAAATTGCTCCCAAGACTCTAGAAATGTGTTCGGGGGAGAGATTGTACTCATAGGACGTTGTTTGCCGTAGAATGGAGGAAAAAAGACGCCCTCCCCCCAAGCTGGGCAAAAGGAGGCACACGGAAAGATAGCCCAGAACACAGACCTGCTGCAGATCAGTCCAATGCCAAGGGAACCAAGGACACATGGACAGCAGTCAGATCCCATGTATCTCAAAGCCGGGAAGATGCTCCCACCAGCACACAAAGGGAAAGGAAAATGCACTGAGCAGGGGAGGGAAAGGCAACCCAAATCCCAGAAGGCTGGCCTGGAAACCGGAATTGGATCCAAGGGGCATTTACAGAAGCATGCAGTCAGGCATTGCCACCAACCCAATCCTGGCCAGATTGTGCCTCACAAGACTCAACACATACCCCAAACTGATCCTAGGGGGATGTTCACAGTTGGACTCGGACGATATCCCCAGGGCATCTTGTGTTACTCCCTTGATCTTCAGGAAAGGTAAGCCTCCCTCCATTCTTATCTCCTCTGGAAACATAGAATGCCTGGAATCACTATGGATTACCATAGCGGATGTCAAGGCCTTCATTGCCACATGTCCGCCAAATAGTGACCCACACCCTATGATAAAGGAAAAAATACATGAGTTCTTCAAAACCCACCTCAAGCACTACCTCATCACTATATTTTCAACGATCACTTGGGGGGCATACAAGGAAGTTCACCCGGGCGTCACAACTAAACCTTCCACTCACATCCTGGCTCTTCTTGAGGAAGCAGAGGTGTATCATACCCCTGCCCCTCCAGGAGCGCTATGGATTAATGAGTCGGCGCGTATCAGGGTTTGGGGGCAAGGCGGTTTCAAGATCAGGACAAGAGATGCACTGCGCAACACCTTCACCTTACTCTCAATGAGGCTAGACGTGGAGATGGAAGAGGAGAACCACCGAATGGAGCTGCAGAGAACCAGGGAGCAAGTGGGAGGTGCAAGACTGACCACAGCCTCTTCTTCATCAGTCGACTCAGTATCAGGGGGAGCTGGAATGGCCTCATCACTAGCCCCCTTACATCTGGAGATTCAGTCCAAAGGTAAGAGAGAAGCCTCTCCACCGCCTGCAACTCAATCGCATGAACCCATCCAAACCCAGGTGCAGCCTCTCACCCTTCCTTGTTTCACTTATCAGCCAATTGCAAATGATGCGAAGAGATGTTGGTTGCTTTGTAGGAAGCCTAGACTGCGTCATAAGCCTGCGCATAGACAATCTCTACCTGCCATCCTCATCCCCCCAACACAACCAGGGGAGTCAAAGCATCCCCTGGCCAACATGAGACATATCATCCACCAAGCCTTGCCCCAAGGATCGCTACATGAACGAGTTATCCCCTCATGTATCACTACCAACATCCCCAACAAAGACCAGTTTCAGATGCACCCCAACCCTGTGCAAGAGGACCCACTGGAGCTATCTCTGGTGGCCATGATCAAAATCAAAAGGCAAGCCCAAAGCCCCCTGAAAACTTCCTATGGGTTAAATCATTGCTGCCATGCGACAAACGAGTTAGATTCTTCGTTCACAGGCCATCAATTGGGTCCCTTGACCACAGCCTGCCAACACTGCCAGATGCAAATTAACCTTACGTCCTGGAACGTAAGGGGTCTGGGCTTGGACCCTTCCTCCCTCAAAAGAGTAAGGCTATCCTCATACCTTAGCCCCTTAGTCAACCAGACAACCATAGTCTTCATTCAAGAGCACAAACATTAGGCCAAAATAGACAATCTTATATGGCCAAATTTTTTATCCTTGTGGAAACCCACCTCGGAGGGGACTTGAGGAGGAACGGCAATGCTTTTCTCGCCAGCCACTCATACTCTCATCCTCTCGGAAGAATCTTGGATATCTGGTAGAGCCTAGTTTTGTTCCTTAGCCTTGCCAAACAACCTTGGCACACTGGGGTTAGTAAACATTTATGCCCGGAATAGTACCCAGGAAAGAATAGCTTTTGGTCGGAACTGAACACCAACATGATGGCCAACAGGGCATCACCAATGGATCGTTGCTAGGGACTTCAATATGGTGGAGCAAGCCACAGATAGAAGAGGCCTGGGATTGGCGGGACAGCTCTCAGAGGATGTGGATACATGGCAGCATCTTGCCCAAAACCATAACCTGGTAGAGACTGACTGGATCCATCAGCAGACAGATAGGGCCAATCAGCCATTCTTCACATGGACAAATGGTCGGGATTTATCTCACCTAAACATGGCAAGACTGGATAGGATATATGCATCAGTAAATATCATCCAGTGGTCACCCCGAAATAACCAAGAGCCCATTCCAGTGGGCTTTGACCCGGCGCAGGTCTCAGCCACAATATCCATCCCAAACTCTCAAGCTAGAGGGAGAGGAATCTATAGGCTGAACGCCTCCCTCCTCTCCATCCCAGCCTTCAAACATGGATTAACGCTAGCTTGGGCTCAAGCGGGGAATGGCTCTACCAACCCAGTCGACAGATTCCTTCTCAAGCCTGAACGCAGTAGCAGCAGCAGCCAGCAAGAAGCTTAGCAAACAAATCACGGAGGAAGCCAGGAAGGAAGTTCCAAGCCTTGACGAAATGCCTTAAGGTTTGCCAAACCAGAATGGAATCCCCTAGATGTGACGAGCCTACTTACCAAATGTATCTGGAGGCAAAGAAGAATATGGAACTCTTCCAATCACTCAAGGAAGAGAGGCTTAGGCTCCACGCTGGTATAAACTGGTCAACAAAGGGTGAGAAGATGACCAATTTTTTTTTTATAAAGCCAGGCAGAAAAGAGTGGCCCACTCGATCGCGGAACTCAAGGACCCTATCTCCGGCCACTCAGCAAAAACTCCCAAGGAGCTGGCGGCACTGGCTACCAGCCACTTCAGGAGCCAGTTTCACAGCGATTCGAGCTGCCACCCCCTAACCCCAGAGCAGATCCAAAGCCTAGATCACACCCCTAAACTGATGCATCCTTCGGAGGCCCAGTCGCTGGATGGTGAATTCACAGACATAGAATTGCAATCCGCCTGCAGCCCCACCTCCCAGCCATCATTAGACCAAGCCAAACTGGCTTCATTAAGGGCAGATATATACTAGATAACTTGTTGTTGGCCCAAGAAATTCCAGTCTTTGCAAAAAAAAACCAACCAGGCTATTGCAATGCTCCTTCTTGACTTTGAAATGGCATTCGATAGAGTGGAGTGGTCCTTCCTACTCGGGGCACTCCACAGGGTGGGAATTTACTCAGGAGTTCTGCTTAAGGGTTCAAACACTATTGTTGGGGTCGTCCAGCAGGGCTCTCCTCAACGGGCATCTATCCAAGTCATTTCCACTGCTCCGGTCGGTACGCCAGGGGTGCCCCCTGTCCCCCTTCCTCTTCATTATAGCAGCAGACACGCTGGGCCATATGATGGAGGCAAGTCACCATATCGCAGATCTTCATATTACAAATCACTTCACTAGACAGCCGCAGCAAATTAAGGAATCCATGTTTGTAGACGATGCGTTCCTAGCTTTACAGGCCACACACTCCAATCTAGATAATGCCAACAGTTTACTACAAGCATTCTGCCAGGCCTCTGGATTCAAGGTAAATTGGGGCAAAACGTGTGCCCTTCTCGTGGGAGAAACCTCGGCCTCAACTCTGGGAGTTGACCCAATTTGGGGGCAGGATAAAGGTCTTAGATGGCTGAAACCAGGACAATCAACAACCTTGCTAGGTTACACGTATGGCATAAATCTATCAGATTACTAAGCACATTGATGTGCAGTACCATATGCTACGAGATTTTTTGAGGCAACGCAAACCAAATTTAAAACCAAGCTGGCTTATTGGGGCAGCTACCATTTGTCTTTAACTGGTAGGGTGCTGGTAGCCAATCAGGTCCTATCAGCTGGCCAATGGTATTTTGCCTCAGCATGGAGGCCCAACGAAATGCAAGTGAATGAAATGAAAAAGCTCCTGCGTAACTTTGTCTGGGGGGCAAAGCACCCCTCAGAGAAAAAAAGGCCACAGGTGTCGTGGAAGCAAATATGCCTACCAAAGAAGAAAGGGGGACTGGGCATTATAGACCCACAAACTCAGTTTACTGCACTCCCAGCGAAATGGATCCCAAGATTTATGGGACCAGAAGGAGGGCCTAGTAAGCGACAACATTGCCTTGGCCTCTCCACTGAAGATGGTTATCTGGAACCCTTCTTATAGATGGATGGTTAATGGGTTCAAACATAAAAAGGTCGGATCCCCCCTGTGGACGGCAATTTGGCAGGCATGGGCCAAGCTCAAGCCCTATCTTACGAAAACAGACCCAGAATCGTACGAAGAAACCCTCCGCCAATCCATGTTTCTCATACAAATCCCACATACAAATCACAAAAATCAGGCTTGCAAATGGTCTGCCTGGGAGGTGCATGGTATTCATAAGGTCAAACACATCGGGTTGAATGCCAACTTCCGGTCTAAAGATCAAATTGTAGCCTCCGTAGGTGCAGTCAGAGCCACCAAGTCATACGCTACTATTCTCCGATCAGTGTCTACACTGTGGCTACCTAACCTTATTAAAGGCCCAATAATGCCCAATGACACTTTCTGGACGCTGGGAATAATCAACAGCACTATTACCATTCTGTTTGTCACCGGAAAAACCGAATACCAATTCTTCGGATATCACTTTCACTGCGAAGTGAACTCCATGAGGCTTACCCTTCAAAAACGCCAACCCCTAGCCACCCCTCGTTTCACCCACACCCCCATGATGGTCATCCCCAGCTAAGGAGATGAACCCTCTCCCACCGCTCACCTCTTCCCTCATTAGCTGGCTGCCCAGCCAAACATTTGTTTGGATTGGTGGGAGACCCCTACAGGATCTGGACATGGATCCCAAAGAGTGGCAATGGAATTTCAGGCCATCCCCCAAGCCATTTTAGCATATTCGGCATTGCTGAACCCCCAGCCCCTTTTAGGTAAATGGACGAAAGATGGAGTCACCTGAACTTCCAGTTTGAAAACCGGAACTCCATCTGGGGACGATCTGGAACAAAACAAGACCAGCCAAGGTAGCAGCGTTTCTCTGGCAAATAACGAACAGGGCAATAAAAGTGGGGGAATGGTTGGGTTTTGATGCGGCCCTCCTCTGCAAATGTTGTTCGGCTGCTCTAATGGAAACAGTAGAGCACTGTCTGCTCCATTGTCATGGAGTAGCTGCAGTTTGGCCCCTCGTCGCAAGCTTCTACAGAACCTGGGGACACATAAACCTCACATCGGCGGCCATTCTGCTGAATTATGACCCAACAACAAAAACAAAAGCCAATCACTGCCCAGTTTACGATACTCTTAGAAGCGCTACGCTCTGGCACCTCTGGAAAATCAGAATGAGAAACAAACTTCAATGCAAAAAAAAAAAAACAACGAGAATTCCTCACTCCTCGCCAAAAATCTACATGGACATACAAATTGAAGCTAGGAAAGCGTGGAAAAAAAAAAACTATGTGCACAATTCGAGAGAGCACGATCGACAAACAAGCTTCCCAGCTACACTCTACCTTCATTGCGATTTGGGGGCGGAATGGGATCATCTGCCACAGCCCCAATCCGGATCGCTGCGACTGGAACAAACTGCCCCCAAGGGCTTGGAGAGACGCCACGGGTACCGTCCACAGCCTCGCAGGAGTTTGACAGGGATATCAACTGGAAGCACGTTAAACAATTATCAAAGGCCTCCAGGCTCAGCTTCCGCTAGGTCCGTCGGGCAAGCAATCTGCTGGAGCAAGCCTAACCGTAGCTAGTTTTTGACGCTAGCAGCTATGGTTTTCAGAAACACACATCATCGAATCCGGTGGGATTGCCACCACTTTGCAGCATTACGCAAAAAGGCCAAAGGCTTCAGGCCGGACAGTTCGTTATTACTCATCATGAGTGGTTGGCCTCCGATTCACTGACTACGGTGTGTGTGCCTTATGGCGTAATCAGAGGGTTTAATTTTTTCCCCTCCCAATAACCATCTATGTAAGGGCCTCGCCCACCAAAAATATTTCGGAATAAAGTGAACCAGGGCTCCAACCCTGTTAACCAAAAATTAAAAATTAAAATAAAAAATAAATCCACACGTCATGTAACATTTTATTCATTGTTTCTAAAACTATAAACATTGGTTTATCATCAATAACATATAGATTGAAACTATAGACTGGATTATCATCACTAATTCAAGAAGGTGCTGGCATTTCACCATAACGAGGTCCACGCGCTTCAACCCAAGCTTCAAATCAACCCTTGTGGTAGGAGATTGGTGTTAAGAAGTACATTGCAACCTAACAAAAGGAAAATGCACCTCTACTCTTTAGAAGTAGCAGTCCCTGCCTAGATAGAGAACCCGCCCTGCAGGATTGACCTCCCTCGTGTATATCTGGGGGCATTTAATACAGTGGTTTCCCACATCAAATACTCGTTCCCAGACTTTACCTAATACATAATCTCAGAACTGACCATTCTTCCCCGGCAATCTAATATCAGCACTTAATGATTTTTCTAATCCATGTGCTGGATTTGCTCCAGATATATTGGTCTTGTTCTTTTGCCAACGCTCTGCAAAGCAGAGCATGGCGTCATATGCAATCAACAGCAGCTGTTTCATCAATTGGTTGTGGTGATTGTAGCGCCTCGTTGCTCTAGGCGTGGTCGTTGTTCCTCATCGTGTAGAGCCCAATGGAGCCCAAAACAACTTGCATGAATGTTGTTGAAAGCTCACTAGCACCCCTCAGTAAAGGACCTTGTCAAAATGTTGATGCTGTCGGATTTTCGAGCAGAAACCTCTACCTTGGAGGACGGAGCAGAGCTGGCATGAGTTTTTTAAAGTTCCTTCCAGGGGGGGGGAGGGGGGAGTGCTAATAAGCCCAAAAGCAATGGCCAGCCTTTCACTGTGGCGGTAGACTGCATGTTCCTTCGTTTGCTGATCCACATAACGCAAAACAAGGCGTGTGTCAGGCAGGTATCCTGCCTCCTTCATCTTCCTAGTCAATTTTACCAACTCAGCATAGATCTCCTCCGTTTGTGGGTGTGATCTATCTTCTACAATGAAGGTATGTATCCAACTTTTTACCTCAATCTAGCTTCACGCTGTCTCCTTTTTCACACCCCTCCTCCATCGTTTTTCTTACTTTTGTTACATCATCCCACCTGCCACTAAAGCATAGACATTTGAAAGGAGCACATGCACTGCAGCATTTTTTGTTTCCAACTTCCAGAGACATTCTGCGAAATGTTCTGCTAGCTCCACATTACCATGGATTCTGCAGGCACCAAGCAAGGCCCCCAACACTGAAGCCCCTGGTTCAAATGGAATTCTGTTCATAAAGTCCTTTGCCTGATCCAAGAGCCCAGCCCGGCCAAGAAGGTCTACCATGCAACCATAGTGCTTTTCTGTTGGTATGATGCAGTGATCTCTAGTCATAGAAAGGAAGTAATGATGGCCTTCATCCACTAGACCCACATGGCTGCATGCAAAGAGAAACACCAATGAAGGTGATGCTGTCTGGCTTCACCCCTTCCCGTTGCATCTGTTCAAAAAGTTGGAGCGCATCCTTGCCATGCCTTCTGAGCACAACCCGTGATCATCGCAGTCCATGAGACTGTGCTATGCTCAAGAATATTGTCAAACACCCCCTTTGCATCTCGCAGACTCCCACACTTGGCATACATGTCAATCAGAGCAGTCCCCACACAGACATCTGATTCAGATCCAGATTTGAGGATATTGTCATGAACCTTCTTGCCCTCCTCCAGAGCTGCCAGGTGGCCGCATGCATTGAGGATGAGAATAAAAGTGACCTTGTTAGGCTTCACGCCTTCTAGTCGCATTTGACCAAACAATTCAAATGACTCAACACCAAGCCCATGCTCATCAGATCCTGCAATCATCGAGTTCCAAGAGATGATATCACGTTCAGGCATTTTCAAGAACACTTGGCGTGCATCCAGTAGGCTCCCGCACTTGCAATACATGCTGACAAGGGCGTTCCCCACTCGAACATCCGCCTCAAATCCAGCTTTGATGATGGCTTCATGGACCCACTTGCCCTGTTCGAGAGCTACTTGAGTGGCACATGCATTGAGGATGCTGATGAAAGTGACCTTGTTGGGCTTCATGCCTTCCTGTTGCATTTGCTGAAAACGGTCGAATGCCTCTTCAACATGCCCGGTATGAGCAAGTCCTGCAATCATTGCATTCCATGAGACCACATTTCGTTGAGGCATTTTGAAGAGCACTTGGCATGCATCCACCACACTCCCGCATTTGCAATACATGCTGACAAGGGCAGTCCCCACTTGGATGTCGGACTCAAATCCAGCTTTGATGATGCCTGCATGAAGCCGCTTTCCCTGTGGCAGAGCTGCTGGGGTGGTACATGCCTTTAGGATGCAGATGAAAGTGACCTTGTCTGCCTTAATGCCCTCTCTTTGCATTTGCCGAAAAATTTCGAAAGCCTCCCCAACATGACCGTGCTGGGCAAATCCTGCAATAATCGCAGTCCACGAGATCACATCTCGGTTGCGAATTCCGTCAAACACTGGGCGCGCATCCCGCACACTCCCGCACTTGCAATACATGCTCACAAGGGCATTCCCCACTCGAATATCAGACTCAAATCCAGCTTCGATGATGTCCGCATGGACCCACCTACCTTGCTCCAGAGCTGCTGGGATGGTACATGCATTGAGGATGCTAACGAAAGTGCCCTTGTTGGGCGTCATGCCTTCTAGTTGCATTTCCCAAAGAGTTCAAAGGCCTCTTCAAATTTCCCTTTCTGAACAAGTCCTGCAATCATCGCATTCCATGAGACAACATTTCGATTACTCATTTTGAAGAACACTTCGCGCGCATTCACCACACTTCCGCACTTGCAGTACATGCTGATGAGGGCAGTCCCTAATCGGACATCTGCCTCAAATCGCGCTTTGATGATCCCCGCATGGAGCCGCCTTCCATGATCTAGCTCTGCTGGGGTCCCACATGCGTTCAGAATGCTTATGAACGTGATCTTATTTGCCTTCACCCCTTCTCGTTGCATTTGTTCAAAGAGTGCAAATGCTCCTTCCCCACGCCTTGTTGGGCTAATCCTGCAATCATCACATTCCAGGAGATCACATTCCGTTGAGGCATTTTGTCGAACACTTGGCGCGCATCCACAACATTCCCACACTTCACGTACATGCTGACAAGGGTATTTCCCAAGAAGATATCAGGCTTGAATCCACTTTTGATGATATGAGCATGGATTTCCTTGCCATCTGCAAGGGATTTCGTCTCAGCACACTCTTGCAACAGACAAGCACAGGTATCAGAATATGCTGGAAAGCCTTGTTCCTCCAGCAAATTCAAGATGTCCACAACCTTCTTGTATCGTCCGTCCTTGCACAATCTGCTTATATACCCAAGAGCTCCACAATTTTGGGCTACTTCCCCCCTCGTCTGTGCCTTCGCCCAGAAGTCGTGATGATGGTGGCCGTGGCAACAGTGATGACCTTACCCCGACACCGACACCCAACAAGCAACTCGGTCTGACTGCTGCAGAATTGGAACTCCACCACCTTGCTTGGTAACAAAATGTGTCTGGAGACCATTGTCATGGGCTCCCAAGGAATCTGTGTCGGGAGGTAGTAGCTTCTCTTGTGGACATTGCAGTCAGATGCAATGTGTAGCGACCGTGTCCGTGTGATCACTTCAGAGAGATCCGTGTCTGTGGGAGCGACTCAGACTGTGAGGCCCATTACCAACATATCTCCATCTCCAGCTCTCCTGCTTTGGTGGGATATTGTCTACTACCGTAGTGGGAGGATCAAGAGAGGGAGTCCACAATACCTCTTCTGGCACTTCTGGGCATGTCAAGATGCTTTGTGAGGCAGGCAGACAAGAGGCTCTACAGACTTTAAACCAAGGAGGCATTTCAGCAGATTCAGATACGTATGTCTGTCTCTTGCATAAGTGCATCAAGATGAAAGGCCTGGAAGCTGGAAAGCAGGTGATACACTGTGAGGGGGTAAATTCCCAAACATGGTATATATAATTAAAACAGTACCATTCATGAATACTAAAACTTTATCACACTGACCATAACTACCCGACATCTTTCACAGAACGCCCTGACTAGTTTTACAACACATAAGCCCTGAGTAAAAGAATGGTCCAACATATTAGTACCTTCTATGGTCTCTTTGTGATGCTCCCTGAAATTTTTACAAGACATAAACACTGCTTACCAATCAAAGGTGGATCTAATCAATGGGTTCAATAAGGTCATTTGAATCCTCAATATATGAATCCACCCACCACCTGCTCTCCTGCGCCCTCATTGATTCGATCACTTATAACCTTCAGAATTGGTTTCCTCGTCAGGCTCTCATCCTTGTTATGCCTAAGATACTCATTGGCTTCCTCAGCAATTTCTAGTACAAGCCCAAACTTACTATTAGACTGCTCCAGTAAAATCTCAGCATCCACCAGGATCTGCTTGTTTGCCTCTAACCACATTCGCTCTTGTGTTTCCAGGAAGGGCAACATCTGTTCCTTCTCCTCTAATTTGGGATCTCTCCTTCCCTGATCACAACAAGAGAAGCAAATGTGCTATACAAATAAATTGGTTGTCAAAGTACCATTGAGTCTCTCTCTCTCTCGCTCGTGTTTCCAGGAAGGGCAACGTCTGTTCCTTCTCCTCTAATTTGGGATCTTACCTACCCTGATCACAACAAGAGAAGCAAATGTGCTATACAAATAAATTGGTTGTCAATGAGTCTCTCTCTCTCTCTCTCTCGCTCTTGTGTTTCCAGGAAGGGCAACGTCTGTTCCTTCTCCTCTAATTTGGGATCCTACCTACCCTGATCACAACAAGAGAAGCAAATGTGCTATACAAATAAATTGGTTGTCAAAGTACCATTGAGTCTCTCTCTCTCTCTCTCTCTCTCTCTCTCTCCCTCCTGTGTCACACACACCGCACACTCATATTTAAAGAGGAAGGAAAGAACCCAAATATTCGAGGGAGGTTGCCAGGTCTGATATACTACAGCATTCAAGGGCTCACACTTTCTCAAAACCCCAACACTTCCAGTGATGTCGTTTTATACTCACCGATTGCCGACCCCCTCTTTTGCTCCCAATTCCTTCTCCACTTTTACATTCGATCCTCATTAGACCTCCAGCTCCAAAGCAATGGGAGGAGAGTAGGACCCTTGAACCAGTGCCTTTTGAAGCACGAGCAGGTGCCTCAGCGCATTGTTGAAAGAAGGGATTGACAGCAGAGCTCCATTTCGCATAGCTGCCATTATGAGATCGAAAACTAAAACCCTGAGCCCTAATGCTTGACCTGTTACTACCGGTAACGGAAGCAAATCCAGACGCGCAATGGTTCCTTTCCCTCTCTCAAGCACAGGTGAAGCTCTGCCTCAGCCGTAGGAGTTGTAAGCACGATGGTGGAGAAGGGCATGAGGTGGTCACCCGCGAGTACACCATTAATCTTCACAAGAGACTACACTGCTGGTATTTTTTCTCTTTCCTCTTCACGCAACCCCTTTGTGGGTTGCGGGTGACCTCTTAGTCACGGGAACTAGATAGTTTCTTTCTGCAATAAGAAAGGGGGGCTGGGAGGCTGGTGATACACTCGTACTTCTTTCTCCGTAACGGATCCAAGAGACTCTGCATCATGCCGTGTGCATCTAATTGATGACTCGCTCATTGTAGGGCATGGTAGGGCAGGTGATTTGAGGACCGTGGATAACATAAAGAATGAGTTCAAGCTGAATGATGTCTTCTAATAAGAATCCATGGAGTCTCCTACCTTTGATCTCTTAAATATCTCCGGCCGTCCTCCATTTAACCTCTGCCTGGTGTTTCACTCGTCCGTTGCTGTTCCAAATCTGAACCTGTATCTTTGTCCTTCTCTCGTTTCCTTCGTGGCTAATTACACGAAGGCAAGCTTTCTATGTCCTGTCTGCTTATAATAGAAGCAGACTTCTTCACCAACGGGTCCTCGACCTGGTCTCTTCTTAGGGCTCTGTGTGTTCTGGCCTATTGTTTCTCTGGTAGTGATTCCGATCATGCTGGTAGTGATTCTTTTAGGAATGGTGGGTAGGCTTAAGAGCTTCCTACGGAGGATACCTGCATTATGCAAATCTGCAGCCCGTTTCAATCCTGGATGGGGTTAGTTCATTGTGTTTAACTTTTCCGTCTGCAATTGAGCACTCCAGGGCACTGCGACTTCCATTCAGAGAAGATGATAGTGAATGTCATGTCACATTTACATGCATTTTCCATCTCATCATATTCCTGATAGAAACATAATTCTTAAAAGCTATATATCAAATCAGCAGTAGGCATTGTTAGAGAGGGACATCCTCTTGGATGTGCCGGAGGGTGTTTTCGTGTTATCTAGGCGACATTTTTTGCACCCTGTGGAGCTTGGATGCAGGTGACAAACCAAGTGTTCCGACATGCCAAGCACACTGGCGCAGGCTAGATCAATAAGCCAAAAATGAGGCACTATGTACACTGCTAGGCGCTGCATTGCCTGGACATGGAGCAGTCAAATGCCCTGAGGAAACTGTACAAGGAGCGGGGCAAGAATGTTGGGGCGTGGTGGCAGGCATGCTATTGGCCTCTAGTCAATATGGCTAGGGCCAATGGATGGGACATCGAAGGCCTATTTAATAGAAATGAGAAGCTCCGTATCTGGTATGTGCCAACCAAGCTCCGGCAATTGTGCCATGTAGAAAGAATCAAACTTGGAGAGTAGATGAAGTTTTGTAGTCAATTTTGGTAGGGGATAAGCTGCGGGCAAATCTGTACTCAGTTCATGAGGCAAATCGAATGCTTTCCTTACCAGATTCTCTTTTCCTGCCAGGGAAAGATCTTGTCGACAAGGGACCTGTGCCACCCCACTCAAGTGCCATCTACATATGCAACCTGCCCCCCCGCACAGATGAAGCCTTGCTGGCTGACCACTTGGGGCAAAATTGGTGTCCTGAAGGTGTTTTCTGTCAGCCCTCTTTCTGCTTGGAAAGAAGTCATAGCCAGAGTCCTTTTGGTCATCTCTCTCTCTCGCTTTCTCAACTCTCTCTGAAGAGCTTCGACGAACTGAAATCTTTCATGGCTGAAGGCAACCCCCTACTACTACAAGCCTTTGGCAATGATAGCAGCCTCAGTTCCTGTCCTTGCATTTGACCCAGACAGGGGCAATGGCCACAAGGCTTGACAGATATATTCTGGGGAAACGTCATCTCTCTTTCTCACTCATACATACACATAATCCTACTGGTAAAAAGTGATGCCACATGTCCTATGCGTGGAGATGATTGTGAGGATACCAAATTTTTTTTGGAAGTATCTGAATGATTACCCTGCCATCAATTGTCTGTTCCAAGGTAATTCATACTACCGGTGTCAGCCCCTGACAAGGTAGTTTCTGTCCCTTTGTGTTCCACTAAAACTGACCGTGGGGTGGTCACAAGGCTACAGCAAACAATGTCTTATGAGTACATTCTCTCTGCTCGTGACATGGGTGAGGCCATCATGGATGACCTCAAGGGTTTACCCACTCTGGGCACTAGACTGAAATTTAAACTCAGGGTACCTTTGAACAGCAGTTGCAAATGTCCAACCCGAAGAAAATATCCACTTTGATTCATTGTCCTGGGAACTAGAGAGAACGCCTGTACAGATTGAAAGAGATTTCTAGATGATATCTGGAAACTTGGATTGATTGTCTTTTTCAAGGTAAGTCATACTTTGACAAGGTAAGCGCAGGGTCAAAAGAATCTTATGAGTACATTTGCTCTGAAGGGATCTGAGGGCGGGAGCCTACCTTGAACCAAAAAACAGATGCAGACAGCCTGAAGACAATATCCACTTTTTCATCCATTGTCCAGGGTATTCTCAGAGCCTAAAGCCCTGGCCCTGTTGTGGTCTAATTGCTTGTGTGCAGGGCTTTCTAGAGCATATCTGGAAAGCCGGAACTAATTGTTTATATCAAGGTAAGCGCCACCACCAGAGTGAGCCCCTCACAAAGGTATTTAATATGGGAAAATGCACATAAATTAATAATAATAATCATATGGGAAATAATTCCCTTTAAAAAAGAGAAATAGTATAACATATAATTATTATACTATATATAATATTAATTATAATAAAATTATTAATGTCATATGGGGAAATTATTTTAAAAACTAGGACTCATCTCTGCACCTGCTCACCGTAGCCAGCCACCCTGCATACCTTATGAATTCTGAATGATAATTTGGATGACCATTTGAAAAACGTGGATGAACAACCCTGAAAAGCTCGGTTATGTACGGTATTTCACCATGGCTCACCTGGCTGCGGGCTTCCACACTATCGTGTGCCACGCTACAGCCGTGGCCAGGCTCATCTTGGTGGATACCTAGTCCATAGTTATAACTTGCAAGGAGGTGGACAATCCTTGCGCGCGTTCACTTGTTTAGTCTATATAGACCACATATCTGTAGATGGGAATGGGAATGCATCCAATATAGGGATGGACGGAGTATAGTTAAACCAAAGCCGAAGCTGGGAGTTATTCACTCATCTCATCAGTCATTTGACACAGGAAAAAGTCTAATTGGCCTGCCACCTGTGTATACGGGGCTTGGATGCTTCACAACTGACTTGGTGACTTGGTGTTATAGTGCGCTATCGCTTACCATAGCACATACTGTTGCTATAAACATGCCACGACCCAATTAATGTTTTGGATGTTTTTCTTGCCAGTGCTGAATGCCCTCTTGATGCATTCAGTGCTAAATTCCCTCTTGTTTGGCCTCTAGTTCAGACCTACTTGAGTGTGTTGTCGTTGATGTGACTTACCCATTCACTTTTCCCTTGTATACTCATGACACATAACATAGACTGATGATCACTAATTATGACTATGGGAGAGCCCATTTGGCGCTGCCTTCCCTGGCCACACAACGCATGTAGAATGCCACACTTCTTTGAGAAGTGCTGATTGCAACCATCACCAACGTCGCTACCACACTGTCTGATTAAAATATTATTTATAACAGTAGCTGACTAATTTAGCATTCACAATCTACACAATAGTATCAATTGGACGTGTAGCTCATTAATGGACATCAGATATGGATATGAATCTACCCATGAAATCTATAGAACAACATATTAAGCAAATTAGTGTGGTTCTAATAAACCTGCATGAGACCTGAATCATACCTCATTCATTCTAGATATAACAGACTTGTTTTTAAAGTGAGTATATGATGAGAGTCTGAACAAGTCTACAGTTAAATATTCAAACCCACCATCAATATCGCTCCCAAAACACACTCACCACATCAGGTCTGTCCGGCTTTTATAATTTGTCCCTGGGAACTCATTGATATCACCAGACGGCACATTGTGAGTAGCATGATGCTGAGCTGATGCTACAGCTAGGATGACGAGGTTGAGCCAAAACTGTTGGAAGTAATTAAACATATCTAGAAGACTAAGAGTCTTGAAGGCCAAAGGTTTAGAAGTCTAAGAGACTATCTTGTTTAACTCACTTTTGGAAGGTGAATGGCTAGAAGGTGGATGGTCACCATAGTGGAAGTGGAAGTGACCAAGTAGGACTTTCTAGAGACCTTCTTGTACAAGCTCGGGGGTGAAGCCACTAGTCTAAGTGTAAGAGTATGATGGTGGCTTCTATGGTTAGGAGGAGAGCTTTAGTTTTAGCTTTAGTCTAAGACTTTAGTTCTTGTTTATGTTCTTGCTCAATTCTAACATGGTATCAGAGCCATTCTTCTCTAGGTGAGAGTTGGTAGTTGAGATTGAGAGAACTTGATTATGGCTGGAGCGTCATCTTCTAACAATCCTCCTTCTATGTCTATGACGAGTGCATTAGATGTGAGAGTGGAAGATCGATTCAATGGAGCTAACTATCAAACCTGGAAGTTTAGGATGGAAATGGTACTTCTAGACAAAGATCTATGGGGAGTGGTTGATGGATCAGTCCCAAGACCTGACACTATTGTTGGCCAAGCCATATGGGATAGGAAAGATCAGAAAGCAAGAGCTAGCATCATCACAAGCTTGAGAGACAATCAGTTGCATCTCATTATAAGTGCTAAGAATGCTAAGGATGTTTGGGACAAGCTAGCAAGCATATATGAGACGAAGGATGTCACATCGCAAGTGTATGCGACACAAAAGTTCTATGGTCTGAAGATGACCGAGTCAGACTCAGTTGAACAACACTTGAATTTGTTTTGTGTGTTGCGAGATCAACTAGTCTCTGTGGGAACTAATGTGACTGATGAACACGCCGCAGTGGTGTTATTGGCAACTTACCTGAATCCTATGATGGTTTTGTGGTGTCTCTAGCAGGACAAACCAACTTAACTATTGATGTTGTCATATGACTTCTCCTCAAGGAGGAAACACGAAGAAAAGGTCAAGGTACGTCTACAGAGATAGACAGAGCTTTGTTCACAGGCAAGACTGGAGTAGTCTTGAATAGAAGACTCCCTTCACATATGTCTCAAAAGTCCCAGAGGTTTCAGAAATCTCAATCTAGCTCAAAGATCAAAAAGGCCAAAGTAAGGTGCTTTTATTGCAAGAAACTTGGTCACATGATCAAGGATTGTAGAAAGCGCATTGCAGATGAGCGCAGCAGAGAGGGTCAAGGGAACATAGCTACTCATCAGAGGAACGTTATTCTATTTGTTGTGTCTCTCTCAGCCACTACTAGACAGAAGCATGTGTGGTATGTTGATTCAGGAGCATCTCAACATATGAGTTCAGAGAGAGAGCATTTATTATCCTATAGATCTCTTTCACCTACACAATATGTTCTTTTGGGAGATGATAGCAAGCATGTCATTAGTGGGGAAGGCTCAGTCTCTCTTATGCTCAATGAAGGGGAAACCATAGAGGTGGAAAATGTCCTATATGTCTCTACTTTAACAAAGAACCTGCTGTCGGTAAGGCAAATTGTTGCAAAGGAATACAGAGTGGTATTCCAAGATGAGAGTTGTACTATCACAGATAGCTCAGGAGCTGTGGTAGCAAAAGCTATTCTTGATAATCGCTTATATAGATTACAACATCATGTCTTTAGTGCTCTTACCACATTTTCACCACAGTTGGGATCTACATATGTTATGTCAGAAACAGAGTTGTGGCATAGAAGGTTAGGTCATGTGAGCATTAAGAAGTTGAGACAGATGCAACTCTCAAGCCATCTTGTGGAAGGACTACCATTGAAGGAGATGAGCGATATGCGTCTATGCAAAGGTTGCTTGGAAGGGAAGCAACATCGAGGTCAATTTCCTAAGGATGGTGGACGAAGAGCCACAAGTATATTGGAGATTGTACATTCTGATGTGTGCGGGCCAATGCAAACCACATCACTTGGAAGAGCAAGGTACTTTGTGACATTCATTGATGATTTGTCAAGGAGGGTTGTGGTGAATCTCCTAAGGCAGAAAAGTCAAGTGCTAGAGAAATTCAAGGAGTTCAAAGTACTTGAAGAAAAACAAACTGGAAAGCCTCTTAAGATTTTGAGATCTGACAATGGTGGTGAGTACATCTCAAAGGCTTTCAATCAGTTTTGTCAAGAGAATTGAATAGCTCGACAGCTTACTGTTCCATATACACCTAAGCATAATGGTGTAGCTGAGCGGATGAATAGATCACTACAAGAATCTGCAAGGAGTATGTTGAAAGAAGTGAATCTTTCAAATCATTTTTGGGCAGAAGTTGTTGGCACTGCAGCATATCTTCACAACAAATACCTACCAAATCAGTGTTGGGAAAAACACCAGAAGGTATGGAGTGGTCAGAAGCCTAGTGTGGCTCATTGTAGGATTTTTGGATGTCATGCATATGTCCATATCCCTACTCAGAAGCGAAAGAAACTTGACTCCAAATCAAAAGGATGCATCTTCATTGGCTACACAGAAGGTGTGAAGGGATATAAGTTGTTCAATAAGACAACTAAGGCTGTCAAACACAGTAGGGACGTAGTGTTTGATGAAGGCTTCATACCCTCTTTGGTAGTGGGAGAAGATGACATGGGAATGAGCTTAGAGCCATTACACCCATTTCCAAGAGGAGTCTTATGAGGAGCCAATACAAGAGATGGCTGAAGCAAATGATGGAGGTGTTCAATTTGATGGAGTTGATCAAGGAGTCGAAGTTGGTGAACCACTTGTTGATATGGAGAGATGAAGTTGAAGATGTGCAATTCTAAGGAGATCTCAGCGGGAAAGAAAAGCTCATAGTAGGCTGATTACATCTATGAGTGAAGCTCGCCTGCTAGGAAGCGATGCGCTCTCCAGACAAACTACAATGGGAAGAAACAATCAACTCAGAGTTGGATTCATTGATGCAAAATAAAGCATGGACACTCACTAAGTTAGCCATTGGTTGCAAGTGGATCTTCAAGTTGAAGTACAAAGCTGATGGATCTATTTACCGGTACAAAGCTCGTCTTGTAGCTAAAGGCTATGCACAAATTCAAGGAGTGGATTACAATGAAACTTTCTCACCAATGGTGAAGATTTCTTCTATCAGAGTGTTGTTAGCTCTTGCAGCTCAACGTGATCACGAAGTTTCATCAAATGGATGTTAAGACGATATTTCGAATGGAGAACTACAAGAAGAGATCTACATGAGACCGGGTTTGTACAACGAGGAAGTGATATTGTGTGTAAGCTGCAAAAGAGTTTGTATGGACTCAAACAAAGTCCTCGAGCTTGGTATGCCAGGATCACCTCTTAAAGGCAAGATTTGAGCGAAGCATTGCTGACACAAACATCTATGTGAAAAAGATGGGCGAGCAATTTGTGGTCATAACTCTATATGTGGATGACACAATCATTGTCACCAACGATCATCAAAGGTTGTTGCTAGAAACCAAAGCATTGTGAGTGCTGAGTTTGCCATGACTGACATGGGTGAGATTCGGTTCTGTCTTGGTATTCAAATCAGCAGAGATCGAGTGAACCATACAGTATTCATGCATCAACGACAATACATTGAGACAATTCTACAAAGGTTTAAGTTGGAGATGAGTAAGCCAACATCAACTCCTCTCGAAGTTGGTTTGAAACTTACGAAAGATATGGCATCTAAGACTCAAGAAGAGCAAGAAGATATGAGGAAAACTCCTTATTAAAAGCGCAGTCGGCAATTTGATGTATTGCATGGTTTGTACTAGGCCAGACATTGCACATTCAGTGGGAGTGGTCTCACAATTTCTTCAAATCCCGGACAAACCCATTGGAAAGCAGTGAAGAGGATATTTCGATATCTAAGAGGAACATCAACCTCTGGTCTACTCTACAAGAGAGTGGAAGATCCAAGTTTGTTGGGGTTTGCTGATCCTGACTGGGCAGGAGACGTTGATAGTAAAAAATCAACTTCAGGCCATTGTTTTCTCATAGCAGGTGGAGCTGTATCTTGGTCTAGCAAACGACAAGTTGCAACAGCGTTGTCATCAAGAAGAAGCTGAATACAT
Organism: Takakia lepidozioides; assembly: GCA_030704615.1. Lineage (NCBI taxonomy): Eukaryota > Viridiplantae > Streptophyta > Takakiopsida > Takakiales > Takakiaceae > Takakia > Takakia lepidozioides. Next base: position 57,079,917 of record CM060733.1, read on the forward strand.
GTCCATTACACGAGCAGCAAAAAAGGCTATTTGGTTACGGAAGTTGCTTGGAGATTTGGATCATCTCCAATCACTACCTACGACTCTCTATTGTGACAATCAAAGTGCGATTGCACTAAGTCAGAATCCGAAGTATCATTCAAGGACGAAACACATTGAAGTGCAACATCACTACATACGGGAAGTTGTATGCAAAGGAGAGATCAAGGTGATCTATTGTGCTACAGGAGATATGGTTGCGGATGTTTTGACGAAGAGTCTACCACAAACAAAACATATGAAATGTTCAGCCTTACTTGGTGTCTCTTCTCCAAAGACAAACGAAGTAGCTCAATGATATGGTTTAATTGAGTGGGAGTGTTGGAAGTAATTAAACATATCTAGAACTAAGAGTCTTGAAGGCCAAAGGTTTAAAAGTCTAAGAGACTATCTTGTTTAACTCACTTTGGAAGGTGAATGGCTAGAAGGTGGATGGTCACCATAGTGGAAGTGGAAGTGACCAAGTAGACTTTCTAGAGACCTTCTTGCACAAGCTCGGGGGTGAAGCCACTAGTCTAAGTGTAAGAGTATGATGGTGGCTTCTATGGTTGGGAGGAGAGCTTTAGTCTTAGCTTTAGTCTAAGACTTTAGTTCTTGTTTATGTTCTTGCTCAATTCTAACAAAAACCACACCAACCATCAAAGGATGTTGCATTCGTTTCAAATTTTCCACAACCCACAATGAGGCCACAACGACTTACAAAATCCTCTTTGATCCTTGACGAAAGGGATTGTATAAGCTATTCATTGGACACACAACCATCAACAAGGCAAAGCATTTACGGTCCTGAAAACTGTGCCTAAAGCTAAGCATCATGTAGAGGCAGTCGTTGTGTGGCTTAGCCGTCTCCCTTCTTGCTCTAGTGATCTATGAGCGACAGGAGCTCATCATACGGGCTGCCCCTACATCAGCCACATGCCGGTCGGTTGAGAATTCTCCCTTCTTCCTTGAGGGCTGAAGTCTTGCTGAAGTCATGACATGTACACCTGGAGGCCGGTGCAGGAACCCCCCTCCTCCCTGTTGAGAATGTGCACCGGTGGTGCCAGATGAAGCTAGGACATTGCGATGAGATTAATACTATTAACGTCGTGTAGCTGGGACACCTCGATAGGAATATCAATCTGCGGCATAAAATAGGACAAGCACAGATTCAGATTCACAGTGACAACATTGTGGAGATCACCCAAGTGACCATCTACCATAAACAAGTTCTCACCGTTTCTGGACATCTAGCTCACTTCTGTCTCTATCAATTTGTACACAATAATAGACATCCAGCTAACCAGATTGATATTAAATAGATTGAACTGATCCGTGCAGACGTAGCTGCAGCCGCCTGCATCTCATTGTAGCAAAGGAGACGGGCAAATAGTGGTGGAGGGATGAGACACAGCGATGGGAGGGAAATGCTTAGAGTACTGTCATGTCCACCGCTGCTTTGACACTGCTTTGACAGCTCTGGTGTACCCTGAAAGTGTGCTCACCAGATTGATAATAATAGATTGAACTGATCTGTGTCGCTGCAGCCGCCTGCATCTCAATGGAGACGTGCAAATAGTGGTGGAGGGATGAGACACGTCGATGGGAGGGAAATGCTTAGAGTACTGTCATGTCCACGGCTGCTTTGACAGCTCTGGTGTAGCCTGAAAGTTTGCTCACCAGATTGATATTAATAGATTGAACTGATCCGTGTCGTTGCAGCCGCCTGCATCTCAATGGAGACGTGCAATGGTGGAGGGATGAGACACGTCGATGGGAGGGAAATGCTTAGAGTACTGTCATTTCCACAGCTGTTTTGACAGCTCTGGTGTAGCCTGAAAGTGTGCTCACCATATTGATATTAATAGATTGAACTGATCTGTGTCGCTACAGCCGCCTGCATATCAAAGGAGACGTACAAATAGTGGTGGAGGGATGAGACACGGCGATGGTGCTTAGAGTACTGTCATGTCCACCGCTGCTTTTGAAAGCTCTGTTGTAGCCTGCAGTCTGCGGCACCGACCAAGATGGTGACGTTCGGCAGAGCCACGATCAGCACCGCTGGTTTGTCGGTTAGCTGCTCGGTACTTGCGCATAGCACAATTCGCCATCGAATCCGCATATGCGAAGTTTCCCAGTCTTGCTCGGCTTCAGTTTCTGTTGGAATGGTAATTACATATCCTTAAAAGAAATCATCTGAATGAGCTTAAGATATATACCGTACAGAGATATATCACTGTAAGTTTGTTTTCAATGTGCAGTAAAGTAAGAATCAATGGGACTCACATCATGAGCCCCCTACAAAATCTATGATATTTATGAATCTTAAGATAAATATGGAGAGTTCTACTTAAGATTAATAGCATCGATCGATTAAATTTGTTTTGAATAGCAATTGAGGTAAAGTGCAAACAAAATCTGTGTGTTCCTCATTGCTCAGGCTGCCAGCTCCCTGCCTTCTGTTTAATGGGCATCTAAAATATTTAGCACATGTTCCATGCACTGAGATCGAAAGAGGTTCTGGTTCCAGCAACTGCCTTATAAGGTACAGTTATTCACATCATAGAGGAGTGGCCATGAAGAAGCCAAAATGCCTAATTTGATTTCCCGTACAACAACGTTAACCTTAAGGTTCCTCATATAAGTTAAGAAGGATGTTAAAAAATATATTTTGCTCCAGACAGTGTCTTATTATAATTACTGGTCTAAAGATAGAATATGGGGTCCAACTAGCTAAAACTGGTAAGTTGGTCACAAACTAAATTAAATGAAGTAGAACAGGAAGGTTAGTAGTTTCTCCTGTAGCTAGTCACAGAGTGCCAGCTTCTCTGTCCCCATATAAGATGATCTCTCGTTGAGGACACCGGTAATGAGTGGGAGAAGGGAGGGGGCGCGTTCCACCAGGTGTGCACATGTCATGACTTGCCTGCATGACTAGCAGCTCTTCTCGCGGCTCTTTGATTTCAAGGAAGAAGGGAGAATACTCAATTGAACGGTGTGCAGTGCTGATGACGTAGGGCGCACAGCCCGTATGACGAGTTCTTATCGCTCATGGACTTTAAGGAAGAAGGGAGACGGTTAAACCACACAGCCACTGTCTCTAAATGATGCTTAGTTTTCCATAAATGCTTTCCTTGTTGATGGTTGTGTGGCTCAATCAATAGCTTGTAGTCCCTTTTGTCAAGGATTGCGAGCGCCTTTCTGGAGATTATGAATTCCCCGGACAACTTATAAGACTCTTATAAGTTGTCGCTGGAAATACGTAGTCTCCAGAAAGGAGCATATTGACCCGGACAGATGAGGGACAGACCGGCTAATGTGTGGGTTTTGTGGGGGCGGTATTGATGGCGGGTTTGAATTAACTCTAGACTTGTCCAGACTCTCACAGGCTCAGTTTAGATACGTACAAGACTGTTATAGATCTAAATGAAAATGAATGATATGAGTGAGATCACATGCATGCTTATCGAAGCCACACTACATTTGCTTATCTTGTTCTAAAGATGTCACCGGTGGATCGATATTATCCAATTCATTTTCATGTGACAGGGATATCCACTGAATTAGAGGGACATTTCAGTATATTGAGGAGCGAGTCCCGATGCTAATCACTAGGAAAGCTATCCAGGTGCAGAAATTAGTTTGCTGGATGTTGAGGGTGTTGTGTGCACCTGGTAGTGGACTCCAGATGAGGTTTAATGATGAGATTCGTCATCTCAGTGCAGCTTGAACGTCCTTACTCCCCTGACCTGTTCATTTCTAGCTAGTGAAGGGGCAGGTCTTCTAGTCTTGTTTGTAGAATCTCCTCTGCACAGCTTGTAAGCCTCATCAGATTGTGGAGAGTCCTGAGGCTTCCTGCAGGCCTAACAGAGACGACAACCACTTAATTAAATAAGACACCTTAAGCCTCCTGGCTCTGGCACATATACGCAGCTGGTGCTCTCTCCGCTGAGGATGGATCCTGGGTATGTCCATCAGTAATAAAACTCCCCATCCTACCTCTTTTGCTCATCGGTCCCGCTTTATGTCCCTGGATCTGTATGTGTTATATGTCACTCTGCTGGTCTGCTCTCCTCTGCCTGTCTTCATTCCGGCTGGTCTCCTCTTCTAATTTATTGTAGTGTCTTCCCTGGGGCCACAATAATTAAACTCTCAATCCTAGCACTACCTATTTTTCTCATACATCTCTCTCTATTTGTCCCTAGATCTGTATGTGTATGTAAGTATGCTCTTCCTCTGCCACCTTGCTCTCAATCTTGTTTATCTATATGGATCAGTGAAATTTGAGAAACTGATTGAACATCTCATGGTAGGTAAAGTTATGTTGAAATGCTACAAAAACGATTAACAAAGAATGCACTCATATGCAGGAGCTTTGTCTTTTGCTTAAGATCAGTCGTAGAAGCACACTAGTGCATTACATGTTCAACAAGAAGACAACAACACTATGCTAATCTATAGACTATGTAGATCCCACCAGCGGAGCATGTAGGGAAAAATCCCCGTTCAAAATAGGTGGTCCAAGTGAAAGACAAGTGTCACTAGCTAAGTCATCTACTTGGACAGCCTGGACATATATCAGGGAGTAAACACTAACACTAATCCTGAGATGAATCTACTTGAATAACACTATGTCAGTGTAAATTCTCAACACTCCCACTCACTGGCTGCATGTGTTCATTGTAAGTAGAAATAATCTATCTCCTTTACTCCCACTCAGTATCTGCATACTCCCACTCAGTGTCTGCAGACAATGTTCAAGAGGCTGCGAAGACGATGAAACTTATCCGCTGGAAGTGGTTTTGTGAGAATATCGGCAAGTTGGTCAAGGGTATTGACATAACTCATCTGAATGTCTCCCCGACCATGGAAATCTCATAGCATATGGTACTGCACATCGATGTGCTTAGTACGACGATGAAATTCAGGATTTTGCACAAGACGTATAGCACTCTGATTGTCACTGTGCAACACCGTGGGGCTATCCTGCTGATACACCCCATGTCCTGTAAGAAGTCTACGAATCCAGACAACCTCTTTTGCCGTTAAACATGCTGCAACATACTCTGATTCGGTAGTGGATGATGCTGTACAAGCTTGCTTTCTACTCATCCAGGAAATTGGTCCATGGTTGAGAAAAATGATGCACCCCATGTCCTGAAGAAGTCTACGAATCCAGACAACCTCTTTTGCCGTTAAATATGCTGCAATATACTCTGATTCGGTAGTGGATGATGTTGTACAAGCTTGCTTTCTACTCATCCAGGAAATTGGTCCATGGTTGAGAAAAATGATGCACCCACTCCTGGACTTCTTGTCATCACTATCTCCAGCATAATCAGCATCTGCGTATGCAGAAAGAGTATTTGATCCTTCTCCTCCTGTATAACATAAAGAGTAGTTTGCAGAGCCTCGAAGGTATTTAAAAATACGCTTGACAGCTGTACAATGAATCCGTGTAGGATTTTGTACAAACTTTGCAACTGTACTGACTGCATAGACTATGTCAGGCCTCGATCCAAACATAGCAAACATCGGGCTACCAACTGCAGCTTGATAGGGAAAATCTTCTTCTCTCTCTGCAGTATCGTTGTCTCAGGGAAACTGTAAGTGCACATTAGGGTCAGCCGGTGTTGATACAGGATGTGCATCTGTAAAGCCAAACTTGGCTAAAATCTTTAGAATGTAGTGTAGTTGATCGATGTAGATCATCCTCAGTTCCCTGTTGCGTGTGATGTGAAGCCCAACGTAACAATCTGCATCTCCTGTTGTTACCTCAAAAACTTGGTTCAAATAATCAACCATGTCTATGAGTTCATTTTTGTCTGCTGCACTCCCCAGCCCATCATCTACAAATATTGTTGTGACAAGCTTATGAGGATTGGGACGATAGTAGATGCATGAATCGGCAGAACTTAACTGTAATCCATATTTCACCAGGAGATTGTCGAACTTCGTATTCCACGCTCGAGATGCTTGCTTTAACCCATACAAACTCTTAAGTAACCTGCACACTTTAGTTTCCTGGCCAGGTACCAAGAATCCTTCAGGTTGCTCCATGAATATCTCCTCGTTCAGATCTCCATGCAAGAAAGCAGTCTTTATGTCGAACTGCACTATTTTCAAATCATCTGCTGCTATTATGGACAGCAGGGGTCCTGATGGAATCGTACTTTGCCACGGGGGCAAAAGTCTCATCGTAATCCACCCCATACTGTTGTGAATATCCCTTTGCCACAACACGAGCCTTGAACTTATCAACAGTTCCATCTGACTTGGATTTGATTTTAAATATCCACTTGCACTTGATAGCAGCTCTTCCTTCCGGTAGGTTTTCCAATTTCCAAGTAGAATTCTTGAGCAGTGACTGGAATTCGTCATTCATGGCGGCTTGTCATTTCTTCCTCTTCGGAGACATCATGGCTCCCTGGTAAGTCATTGGTTCATTAGGAAGTAGAACAAAATTTGTCATTCTTGCGAATGATGGGTGATTGCTGATCCAGTCACCATATCTTTGTGGTGGATTTTGAGGTCGACATGCAACTTCTGTACACGCAGCTTCTGTACGTTCTTCGACACCTTCCAAGACTACCTCAAGTCCATGTATAGGTACCATCGGTGCTTGCATATTTTCTTCTGCCAGTACAATACTGTCAGGTCCAGGAAGAACATATTCATCATGCTCGTCATGCTCACCATGCTCTTCACACATTATCACATGATCATCATGAATCTCTGGTATAATAACACTTGATCCTTCAGCAGCAGACTCTTGTTCATGTAGTACCTCTGGGATTGACATTTCGTCAAACAAGACATCTCTAGTAACTACAATCTTCTTGTGCTCAATGTCCCATAGTCGATACGCCTTTGACTCTTTGTCAAATACCCTCATATGGCCAATATCTTGCTTCTCTCCGCACCATGCCTCAAGTGGAGTCATGTTATCAAAAATTCTTATTCCTGTGCGATTCAGCACATACACTGCAGTATGAATAGCTTCTGCCCAAAGCTTAGGGTCTACATTTTTTGAAAGCATCATACATCTCACACTCTCCACAATTGTTCTATTGTCCCTTTCTACTACACCATTTTGCTCTGGTGTGTAGGGAGCAGTGAGTTCCTATCGTATCCCATGCTCTTCCAGAAGTGCTTTGAGTTTGTTTGACATAAACTCTCCGCCTCTATCACTTTGTAGCTTCTTTATGTCATTTCCAGTCTCTCTCTTAGACTCTGTAATTAGCTGCTTGAAAGATTCATATACTTCACTGTTGTGCTTCACACAATATAGCACTCTGTAACTGCTATGATCAACTTTGAAGAGTATGAAGTGCCTTGCTCCTCCTAGAGAAGTGAGATTCATTGTGCACACGTCAGCATGATAAAACTCTCCCGGTACCTGAGATCTTTTTCTGGTTTGGTTCACCGGAAATGGTTGGATGAATCTTTCCTAACGCACAGCCTTCGCAGAAAGGAAGTTGAGACTCTAGATCACTTATCAGCATACCTCCCACTACTTGTGATTTTTCCATTCCTTTAATCATCCCTTCACTGATATGTCCCAGGCGGTCATGCCAAACCTTCAAAGAAACTCCTTTTTCGGGTTCTTCATGGCATGCCGGCAAAGAAGGGAGTGGCTACAAAAAGAGATTCTCTCGGTGTTAGAAAGGAGCTTGAGAAGCAGGGTCGCATGCGCCATCTATGGGCCAAACAAAATGGAGTGGACCCAAATAGTGTTGTACAGTGGAAGTATATGCGCGCACCTTGGCAATGGATAAAGGAAGAATACAAGAAAGTGATAGCCACCATAAGTGCTGTCCGAACACCAACTGGTTATGGGTCATCCCTCCGTACGAAGTTCAGCGAAGAAGACGGGGTCCATGATTTGAAGTCTCATGACTACCACAATCTATTGCAAGACATCTTGCCCATTGCAGTACGTGGGACATTGACTCCCGAGGTTCGTGAGACAATCTATAGATTGGGAGGCTTGTTCCGGTGGATTTGCTCCAAAGAGTTGGAAGAAGCAGATTTTCCACGCATAAAGAAGGAGGCGGCGGAGGTAATGTGTATGTTGGGATGCACCTTCCTCCCTCCTTCTTTGACATCCAAGTGCACTTGGTAGTATACTTAGTGGAAGAGGCTTCGATTGCCGGCCCCGTTCATTCTCGGTGGATGTACTTCCTTGAGCGTTATATGAAGACTTTGAAAGGATTTGTAAGACAAATGGCGCACCCAGAGGGTAGCATGACGGAGGGATATACGTTGCAAGAAGCTATGTTCTATTGCACGGAGTACATGACAAGAGTGGATGAGGAAGCCTCTTGGATGTGGAAGGAAGAGGAGGATGCACGAACCAATGACATCGTTTTGCCCAAAAAATCGAAGAGGGTAAAATTGCCGACCTTGGTGACTGAGCAAGCGCATGACTTCATACTGAAGAACACCCCATCCATACATGAGTGGGAGGCAAGATACAATAATCTTGTTCAACAACCAGAGGAGGAGACGCTTGCATGGAGGCGGAGCCATCCAAGGCCGGTTACTAGACGCCCACGACGAGGAGCGAGCCGCCGGAATGTTCCTTCACAAAATTTGCCCATGGAATTGCAGCCTCTAAGTTCATTCCAACAGTGGCTTCGGACTTCAGTTTATGACGTTGTTGCTCAAGGAGAGGTGGTTTCAGATTTGGTGCAAGACATTGCAAGGGGGCCCTCTCAATTCGCGACCTCATACACGGCGGTTTGGGTTCACGGTTGTCATTTCCGCATTCGTGCTCTTGACATGAAGCGCAAAACAACATTTGATTCTGGTTTGTGTGCCATATATTGGCAAGACTCCGTGTGGGGCAAGGGAGATACACGACCTGCTATGAGCAAATTTGAGTACATTGGAGAGCTTGAGAGCATACTTCAACTTCAGTATACAAGGTACCGGCCTCTTCTCTTCAAGGGAAGGTGGTTCCAGCCACATCTTGTGGGGCCCTCCGCAACACTAGTGCCAGATGATTGTTGTCATGGTTTTAGTCATGGTTAACTAGAATCACCTACTTCTAGTTAACTAGGACATTTTGGATATTTATATTTGTATTTTGTGTGTTGGGACTTCATTTGGTCTCACATGCCAAGTGAGGTGTCAAACTCACTTGGGACATGGGGGATGGGTTTTCCCCTTGTGAGTGTTGAGGAGGGCTCATCTTCTTGTAGTTGAGCCTCCATAAGCCTCTCCCACCTCCATAGCTCTAGGTATTGAGAGGGAGTGTGGTGAGGGCTTTGTAGGATAGATTCCTTTAGCAAAGGTGCCATTGGCTTGACTTAGTTTATGTGATTGAGTGGATTCATGAGTGGAGTGTTTCTATCGTGTTTTCACTTCCATTATCACTACAAAAAGATCACCTTATGCTTGTGAGTGCGGAGTGTAAGGGTTAGTTTAGCACTTGTGTGTTGGAGAGAGCTTGGTAGAGAGCTCTTGTGTTGCAAGGTGTTGCAGGTGTTGCAAAGGAAAATCTTTGTGACGTGGAGAACATGGATGTTAGGGTTTGAGAAGCATTACTTTGCTCTATAGAGGTGGAGAGCTTAAGGAGAGAGCTCTTGTATCACAAAGCTTGCATGGTTTTGCAAGGTAAGTGCTTGTATGTGCACTAAGGGTTTGAGAGCTTGGAAAAGAGCTATTGCATCACAAGAGAAGCGTCTTGTGTGTGGAGAAGATAGACACTAGGGTTTCAAAAGCAAGCTCTAGTACTTGTTCATGGTGTGAAAGAGAAGCCAAAGAGCGGCACATGCTTGGGTTGGAATAGAAGGAGTACAACAAGGGTAGCTTGAGGAGCATTGAGTAGCTCAAGAGAAGCTAAGAAGTGATGTTCTATCCATGGTGAAATGAAGCCAAGTGGGGTTTTATTTTGTTGACAAACAAGCAAGCAAAGGTGGCGCTAGAAAGGAATGCTTTTGCTAGTTCTATAAGTTCTTGGATTGCTCTTGGTGAAGCAAGTGATTGACCAAGCAAGTGACGCATGTGTGGAGCATGCTTTCCAAGTGTGGCTTCCAATTCAAGCTTGAGGAGAGCTAGAAGGTGAAGTGAGCAAGTTCATTCTTTGTGTATGAGGTGGTGCATGTTGTGGAAGAAAAGCCAAGGAGCTACATAGGCTAGGGCTTGAAGACAACAAAAGCAACCACTTGCCCATCATACCCTTTTGTAATCAGTGTATGGAACCCCTCTACCCAACATACACTTTGTGAACAGAGTATGGGCCCCCTCTGCCCAACATACGTTTTGTGAACAATGTATGGGCTCCCTCTGCCCTACCATACTCTTTTGTTAACAAGGTATGGATACAAGTGGAGAGACTTTGCCTACCATACGTGTTTATTAAAAGTGTATGACATCTAGGGTGTATCTGGAGGAGTATTGCCTTTGGGGGTCCTTTGAGGAGCTTTTGTAAGACACTTGAAGAGCTCTTGAAGGGGTCTCTAGAGGACTATTTGGAGGACTATTGGCAGGATCCAGCATTGATGTCAGATAACAAAAGACCTAAAGCTGGGGAGATTTTTGACAGGGAAAAATGCGAGAAGATGGAGGAGAGGCTCACGAAGGAATACAATGATGTATTTCCATTCGGATTCGAGAGTACCTTCCTTGTGAAGGTTTCCATGATGGAACTAGCTCCAAGGAGCATGGTTTACTGTCCCAAATCAACCCAGGACCATTGTCTCGAAAAGCATGGGACGAGGGAAAGCTCATGAGCGTAGGCAAGGCCGCACGTGGCTGCCCCACTCGATTTACCACCTAGAGGTGGACGGTCATCATGTCCGCAACCCTCTGTGGTTGCCTCCCTTGGTCCAAAATGCCCTCAACGGTGAAATTGGGTGGCCGTTGAATGGAATCGTATGCTCTCTTGAGCAGCTCTGGTGGTGCAAGATTGGTCCACCATAATCGAGGTCGATGCGCTCGTGATCCCACCGCTGTTGCATCCAATAGCACCGCCGATCCAATCCAAGACCGCACCTGATGCACACTTGGCCATAACCTGGCCCGAGAGTCCCCCATAAGAGGAACATTCTCCAAGATATAGGCTAGAGGTTGCACTTGCCTCGTCTGCAAGTCACGCAACACTCTCAACATCTCCCAAAACAAATGCGATCATGCATCATGCAAGCCATTCCCATGACCTGCGGGAGAGTGTCCTTGGCAAGGCCATCCAGCTATCACCTAGTCAATGGCACCATGCCGGTCCAAATCATCCGCCCCCAGTAAGGTAATGTCTGTTGGCAAGGCCTTTTGATACCCTTGAATTGCTGAGAGAGGCAACAACTCAGGATACCGATGTGTGAGCAAGACGATGTGGCGCATAGAAATACGCCAAGCTATCTCATCCTTCTCCACATACAAGTACTTGCATACTTTAATTCCAACTTGCAACACTCCTGCAAGCCCAGTGCTCATGCCTCCAAACAGGTCTAGCAAACAAATCCCTAAGTCAGGTGGTTGCCAGGTAATGGGCACTGTATCCAAAGGAACTAACTGAGGAGGTCCAGGTGATGTCACTGAACTCCCCTCACTCACCAATGGATAGGCCTCCTGCCATGCTTGGTGCACACACTCGCATGTTACTCGATGCAAATTCCTAACAGTACCCCACAGTGGAATATTAACAGACACATGAGGAAGCAAATCAGCCTTGTATGCCAATTGTTTGTCCTCATCGGGTGGTGGCCTATCATCCGCATGGCCATTGCCATCCAAGAGTTCACCACCCCAAGCCACCACCCCTGAGAATGCAGCCAATGTGGGCATCATGTTCATATGATCCACCGCTACATTCCCAATGTTGAAAAACTAAACTACTCTATGGTTTTTCTTGATCCTGCCTCTTTCCTTCTTTTATGACAGCCGGGTTTATGATGGCTTGTGTGAGAGACACCATCTGTTTTCCAGGCACTAGTTTGCTTTGCTTACCTTATGGTAGTTGGAAACAATTTGAGAGGTTGCAAGGAACTGTTTGTTGCAGCTATTCTGGTACCCATGTTGACCCCTGTTATGTTCCAACCCGATGGCTTTGTTAGCTAAATGCTTAGGCCAGGGTATGGTGAAGATTCTGCCTGTGGATATTCGGCTGACAATGAAATATGGCAGCAATATATAACTGAGGCAGCCAGGGTGGTCAAGTGGAAATACCCCCTGGACATGGTGTAATGACATGGTCAAATGTGGAATGATGTGAAGGGTGTACTGACAGTATCATATACTGTCACAGGATGTGTATGCAGTCATTTATCTTTACCTTGTTGTGTCATGAACTTTGATTTTCAGCTCTAGCAAGAAATAAAGGTATAGGGGTAGTCTGGAAAACTTACCAGATATATCCACCTTCCCTGTGGGGGCAAGATGTGCTGCAGACTAGTCTAAACCAATACTAGCAGGGCAAGGTATTTAAAATATGTGATGTCCAAGTGTTCTTTTTGTTCTCTCTGATTTCTTAAAAAAACCCTCCATGACACACATGGGGTTTGAATAAGTATGCTTGGATTACAGTTTGCGGACAGTAAATCTGTATGACCATTTGACCTGCAACACATCAAGGCCAAAATATGGCCAAGTACCCGCCATCCCACCCAGACCTCTGAATGTATATCCCTGATCATGACTGGGGGTCAATCAGCATCAGTGGCATACTCTTTGGGTTATGAATAATACTGACATGACACATTACTGTGCATGGAACCCTATTTTAACTAATTCTGGACTTTTGGCTTAAATCCGGACCAAACTTAATATGTATTTGAATTAAAATTAATTCAAAATTTGTTAATAATATCTTGGATAGTAATGTGTGATTGAACTTTGTGAAATTACAAGTGATGTCATACTTGCTTCAAAATGTAACATATAAGATGTCCATTTGACATTGAAGTGCTTGTGAAGTTGCAGTGTAACTCAACAATTCATTGAACGTCGACTGGGAAGTCGAATGATGTAATATTACATTATGTTACAATCACGATAAACAAATGTGTCGAATCGAACATGGGATAGACTCATAGTACTCTACCATACTTGATATAAGATGATGGTAATTTTGATTGAATCTTCATGTTGACAAGCACAATATTCATAGACAATGCCATTGGAATGATGTTTTGGGTGTGAGAAGGGTAGTAAAATATTAAAATAGTGTGAACATTAGGAAGATGACCTACTAGGGCAGTAAAATAAGGTTTGGGGTGTAACTAGATATATTAAGTGCAATAAGGTCCAAGTTTGTGGTGACTCGGAGAAGGGTTTAGGGTTTTAAAGGGTTTAGGATAGAAAGAGAGAAACAAATATGGACGACTCTAAACCTCTGTAGAATGTAAAAATGTAAGGGGAATTTGATATCCATGTAATCATTCTATCATACGTTATCCAACTTGAAAATTAAAGAAAACATTAAGAGAATGATACAAAATTTACAAGAGGTAACATGGTAGTACAATAAGGTTTGGAGTTTATTATAAGTAGGATACTACATTAAGGTTTTTGGTATATGGTAAAAGTAATGGTTTAGGGTGCTAAGGTCACGCTTAAGCTTGGGTAAAGGATTATTAAGGGAAGGGTAAAGGGAAGGGTAAGGGTTTAGGGTTTGGATTTAGGGTAGAAAGGGACAAACAAATATGGAAGACTCACACATGGTAGTACAATAACTTGGTTTGGAGTGTAAGTAGGGTAGTTACACACTAACCTGGTTTTTGGTATATTATGGTAAGAGTACTAATGGTTTAGGGTAGTAAGTGTCAGGCTTAAGCTTAGGGTAAGGATTAAGGGAAGGGTAAAGGGAAGGGTAAGGGTTTAGGGTTTGGATTTAGGGTAGAAAGGGACAAACAAATATGGAAGACTCACACATGGTAGTACAATAACTTGGTTTGGAGTGTAAGTAGGGTAGTTACACACTAACCTGGTTTTTGGTATATTATGGTAAGAGTATTAATGGTTTAGGGTAGTAAGTGTCAGGCTTAAGTTTAGAGTAAGGATTAAGGCCAGGGTAAAGGAATGGTTAAGGATTTAGGGTTTGGATTTAGGGTAGTTCAAAGGGACAAATAAATATAGAAGACTCACACATGGTAGTACAATAACTTGGTTTGGAGTGTAAGTAGGGTAGTACACTAACCTGGTTTTTGGTATATGGTAAGAGTAATGGTTTAAGGTAGTAAGTGTCAGGCTTAATCTTAGGGTAAGGATTAAGGCCTGGGTAAGGGTTTAGGGTTTGGATTTATGGGAGTACACAAAGGTTTTTGGTATATGGTAAGAGTAATAGTTTAGGGTACTAAGTGTCCGGCTTAAGCCTATGGAAGGGTTAAGGGAAGGGTAAAACGAAGGGTAAGGATTTAGAGGTGATGGTAAAGGTATAAATGGACAAACAAATATAGAAGACTCGCACTCACTAGAACGAGACATTGCAAAAAAACATTTAGACCGGATTGGAAAAGAAAGAATCCAGGGGTTGTGCCAGCATTTGTTTTTTGGGTACATTGTCTATTTTGTAAGCCATAATCCCCCATGTCACAAATATATGTAGATGAACAGAATGTACAGCAGTGCAGAGTCCAACACAGCAAAAAGAAAATAGATGAACGTCCACTGCCCACTCGAGGTGCATTGCGACAGAAAAAGAAGACAGGAAGGATCACCCAAAGCAAACACGAAGGGAAGAAGCGTAAAGAAATTTTTATATCTTAAAATGAAAGACCGGAAATAACCTCAACATTTAGTCCATGGATGGAAAATGGTTCGCAAGAAGGAAACCTTTAGGTATCTGGCTGAAGGTTAGCAACCTCCAAATTCGCGCGCGCCTTCACTGCTTCCACCGCTGTAATTCTCTTAGTGCTATTTCTTGTCGTATTTTTTTGTGGCGGCATTGTCCACACGACATTGTTCACGTGGATCCATTGAGCAGGATTTGACGGGTTGTACTCCCAAACTTTTGACCAACAGTCCCTGTACCTCTCAAAGTCTGAGGGGTTACCTCCTTTCTTCGGTCTCCACCACTCCACCTTCACTTTCTTAAAATTAGGATCTTCTCTTTCTCGGATGTCATCTGAAATTGCCATTCCCATCCAGACCGGGCACGCCATTGGGTCATGAGGGCGAACGAGCACAAAAAACCCTTCTCAATATCCTTGAACGGATTCAAGGGTATCCTTGGACGCTCACACCTAGGGCCACAGTAAGGTTCTGGAACTTCATCCTCATCTTCCATATCTTCCAGTATCTGTGGCTGGATGCCATCCTTCCGATGGTTTGAGGACCAATTTGTTTTCGGCCAAAATCCCTCAAGAAGCTGAATACGATCCGGAATGTCCTGCATTGGCTTATCAAGTTTGGCGAGAATATTTCCCCAGTATTGGTCATATTGTTCCATCACACCCCGGTAATGATCGTCAAGCAACATTCCTTTGGTCCAAAAATCTTTGTATTTCTTAATACCACTTTTTATGAATGACTGTTTTTCTGAGGAGTCGTCCCCGACTCCCCATATCGGTCTTCTTGGAACGGCATCTGGTTCTCCTTCAGGGAGATATGGAGTCCCATCAGGATTGGACTTCCACATCTTAACGCTGGAGTTTGTAGGAAGCCACTCCGAATCAGTAGCTGACTTCTTGTACTTCATAACGGGCCAGCCATCCGCATCCTTAAAAAATCAAAAGACGTGCATCTCTGAAATCCCGACCAAAGCCTTCTTTCCATCATGAATACAACCCTTAACAAACTTCTTGAAGTCAGGACCCTCCTGTGTGATTTGAGGAATGAATTGCATATCTTGGGAGATCATGAATGACCTCATCAAATCCGGAAGAATGTAGGTGCTGCGTTCCTTTAGTTTCTTCAAGAGATAGCTAAAGAATCCGTCAATATCCTCATGGGTGTGCCCGACCATGAGAAAACCAAGCTGGATCTCTTCAAAGACATCTTTGGCAGTGAGGAGGGATAGGAAAGCAAGCATCCATCTGTTCTTATTGTCCTTGGAGAAGTTGTCCATCTGCAAATAAAGTCGTCTAGGAAGTGGTCGAGCACCACGTTTATCGTGCGGCCTACAGTGTTTCAGAGCCTCCAAACATCTCGATTTACCTCTCATGAGCGTTTCAAAAAAATCATTTTGAACTTCAGTGTCGAAAATGTTCTTGGATTCCCGACATGTCAGCTTTTCGAGTTGGCGCAGGCACCGAGCCAGCGACCCAATTGTGAAGTTTGAATTGCTTTTCCATAACTCAAGGGAAAATTGAGCGTAAGCTCCATCTCCGTGTCCGTGCGTAACCATTCCTGTCAATGAGACAAACAACTGACCCAATCCGGAGACCATCTTGTTCGTCGTCTGTAGCCTCGGAATAGCCGTTTTCCTATGATCCATCTTATCATGAATAATACATAGGAACTCCTCCGGAACCATAACGGACTCATTCCTCCAGCTATGGTACAGCCTTCTGCATGACTCTTGATGCCTCAAGTGCAAATCAAGCGCCCGCTTATGTGCGACCTGTTCGGAACTCCTCTTAATCGACTTCTTGATCAAGTCCTTAAACATCTCACATTTTGTGCACTTAGCAAAGGTGCTTCCTATTTTCCGAACCTCCACGTTAGGAAATATTCGATTCCGTATACGGCTTATAGCTGGCTACGAGACTCCTTTCAAACCGAGCAGTCTGTTTGTCTGCACCCCAACTCCCCAACAATGTCAACGTCCACTGGGCAGTGGAGGTTCTACAAAGTGGAAAAACAAGAAATCATGATGGCATCAAAAAGAATAAAATCATCCACAATATTTTGAAAAACGAAAGGGGACAACGAATAAAAGTCACCTCGTTGGACTCCTCTCAAATTCTCTTCCAGTTCAATTTGGGTAGCAAAATTCTCAAAGTATCCCGACGTCCCTCTCCAATGCAACGTGTTTTGTGAGGCATAAGGTCAGTATTGGCATTGATAATGGACATAATGTTCCCCTCTGCCTGGAGTGTCCCTGGTTGCGGCCGCTTGACGCCACGATTTCCGTGGAAAGATGACAAACGGCCCTCTTTACTGAGCTTTTTGTACTCCATGTAAGTTGACCTTCCAATTCCATGTATTATCCACCATGCTTTCTCACAAACATCAACACCTTCTATCGTAACATACGACCTGCGCGATGACTCATCCATAATGTGAAGTCGTTTTGAAACATTCAATCCAAGTTCTCTCATCTCATCAAATGACGAACCCCAAAATGCAGTACGAATTGCCAAGGTTTTTCTCCAATCAAAATACTGGCAGCACTGAAGCTTGCAGCAAGGTTTGCTGCTCACCGACCTCACTTCATCCAAAGTAAGATTTTTCTCGCACTTTTTTGAGTTCTCCATATTGGATGGATTTTTCTTCCTAGTAAAATGCCTGTATGTTGCTTTTAATACGCCTGTACCATGGTCGTCATTCTCCATGTCATTGCATGATCGTAGGAAATTTTCGAAATCAACGGAGAGTATCCGGCCATTTTCAAGAAGTCTTGTTTTTGTTAACGGCCATTTCACAATCGACATCAGTGAACCGGACTCTCCAGAGATTGTTCTGGTGACCAGAACCCCAACATCGTCCTCTCCGAGTTTGTCATTTAGAATGGTCTCGTTAGGAATGCATGCTTGAATTCGGCCTTCGAACAGGGCGTTTCCATCCTCCCCAAGAAGAAGAAACTGCAAGTTTCTCCAACATTCTCTCCCCAGACTTGCAGGCAGATCCCCCCCAGTCTCACCGTTGGACGGAATATCATTGCTTTCAGTGCTCTGTCCTATATAATCACTACCTTCTGTGATGGAATGACATCCTGGGTTTCTCGGGGATGATGAATCCACAGTTTCATGCGTGCGAACACATGACACGTCCCACATAACTGGAGTCCCAACCGCCTCCTTCAATGTGTCAGCATCCATGTGTCGATAAGGCAGAGGACAGGAGCCGAATGCGTCATCACAAGATCGGGGTAATTGAAATGGTCGACGAACACAAGTGGTGTCCGTGGTAAGTTCCATCCCCAAAAACATTCAGGCAATCTCCTGAGGCAACAACTGAAGGAGATCCAGGAAGCGACAGAAACACCCTTTGGCCTACTTGGAACCCCATGAAGTTAGTAACCTCCACTAGGCAGTGGAGGTCCAGTAAAATCCTAATATTGGACTGAAGATTAACTGAAGGAAAGAATGACTTGCCACTGAAAGGAGAAACTTTAAGTATAATTTTTTCGACGGTTTTGAATGAGAAAACAATATGGATTGAAAAAATAAAGTCAATGTTTGGATCTACACTGGTACTGATAAAAAACAATTGGAATTAAATTGGAGTATAAGGGCGGAGTATAGACTACATCTATTGGAACTGTCAGTTGAAAGTCACAATTGCCAACCTCCACTGGGCAGTGGAGGTTGGATGATATCTGTTGATGAAATAAACCACATGGATGAACAATGGATAATGAAGAAGCCCTCTGTGGATGACAAAGTGATTCTATGGATGGATGAATAATAATGTGGGGATTGCCCAGTGGAGGTTTGGGAGTAACTTTAGACAAACAAAAGCAAGTTTAGCTAGTGCACATGGAGAGTACACAAAAAATTGAGTATCATACTATCCTACGTGAGAAATGTGCAGTTGACACCTGAGACTAAGGAAGCAGGGAGAGACTCAGAGGCTGCTTCAGAAGTACCCTATGGGCAGAGTGGTGCATGACAGGCAAAGAGGTACACGTTGTCCAGAGAGGTGCAGGATGTCCAGAGAGGTTCGTGAGAGAAAAGAAGCAAGTGAGAGGTTCAAAGTGGGAAGTTGGTGTTGTGTTTATTCGGACGTTATATAGAGGTGACATGTCACTTTCATCTTTGAATCACTCCAATGGCAGTGTGGTATGCTTTCTCTCCCGGATCGATTGTGGCCACCGTGGATTAAGGCGGAATCGAACGGCTTATTTCAACTTGCGAAATCTCGGCTTCATTGAAAGTGTGCACAATTTTCCATTTATTGACAGCAGTCATTGTCACATTAATTATGGAACAAACGATAACGGCCGCGATCAGACTGAATTCTATCGTACTTGTACGTTAGTAGGGCTACAAGTCTGGCATCATTATCGTGCGGCTCTGACAGCAGACTCTGGAATAAGCGTGAAGGATGTCAATTCTGACAAGTGGCCTGGAGAAATGAAGTCAGGCGGCTAATCGCCACAACTAATTTGGGACTGCACATCAACAATCGATCATTATAATTAGCTGGGAGGAATCCGGAGGTGAACCATAAAGCACTTTGAGATTGTTCTGTTTATATTTATCGTGCTGTTACAGTGAATAAAACACTTGGGCAGGGCGGGGCATTACATGCCGGCGCATTGCATTGGACAGCGAGGGCGGTGCATTACAGGTGTGCGGAATGCTCTGTCGTGCCTTGCTTGCTTGCCATGTTTAAAGTAGGGATGGACTCCTCGTGTCGGGTATCCCTCGATAAATGGGCAGTCCCTATGGTGGCTCTGGACCTTAAATCGAGGAATGCCCGACACGAGGGGCCATCTACTATCCTTAAAGTCGTATGTTTGTCAGGGAATATTGATGCCTGGAGGCTAACAGCCGAAAGTAATTGTAGACGGCTCAATATGAGACAATGATTATACAGTGTGACAAATCCGTAGGTACAGCGTTGTGTCCTCTGGCAGATTGAGTTCGAAACGACTGCTTAGGCGTGTCACGTGGGTGGTCACATGTGCGTTTGGGGCGTGGGTTAAAGTTTGTTGGCTTCGAATCTATTTTAAGATTTTTGTAAGCGTGAGTGCGGTCATCTCTTTCTGGATGTGACTCTCAACACCCTTTGCTGTCCTTCTCTCCTCAGGGGTAGAGCTGTAGTACTCCAGTTTGCCACGCTCTTCTGCATCTACAATGTCTTGCTGCAAGGGAATGCACGAGAGTTGCATCAACCCAAGGGCAAGGGAAACAAACAGAAACAAACATGTGGAAGCACGAATATCGAAAGGCTAGATGATGGAAGATGTATCTCACCGCGTACATATACTCCATGAAAGCTTTCGGGTCAACAAGTACCACGTTTCTGATGTCTTGGAGCTTTCGCACTTCTTGTACGTCTCTGCTGAAAGGATGGTCTTGAAGTTGGTCAAGGGCATCTGCCCGATCCTTTGTATCCTGTATAGTGTGTGAACCAGACTCGTTTTGACATGCGATGTCTCCGTCCCTCTGTAGAATGATGTGTGAAAGTCAGAATGAAATTCAAGGACCGTCAACAGAGGACTGGAACCAAAGAACCACGGAACCACAAGTGGAACATGTAGAATGAGAAACCAACCTGTTCACATTATTCATTACTGTGGAAGCCTTGTCTGTCGACTTGCTTCCCCTCTTTGTGGATCAAAATCCACATCTGCTCCTCTTGGCTCAGGAGCACGCGTTGCTGCTTGAGTGACAGCAGCTGCAGAGTTCACATGTAATGGTCCTGCAAGTGCGGCTCCACACATGAAACCCATA
Organism: Takakia lepidozioides; assembly: GCA_030704615.1. Lineage (NCBI taxonomy): Eukaryota > Viridiplantae > Streptophyta > Takakiopsida > Takakiales > Takakiaceae > Takakia > Takakia lepidozioides. Next base: position 57,100,442 of record CM060733.1, read on the forward strand.
CCAATCTGGTCTTCCCTAGGCATAGGAGGTTGTGCAGGTGGGGCTTGAACCTCAGGCCTTGGAGCTGGCGCAACATGAGTAGTGGCCATGGTAGCAAGACGTTGCTCTAGCTGGGCAAGCCTATCTACCATGCCTTGGTCATGACCTTGACCATGACCCTGTGCTCCTTGGATTTGGTTATGACCTCCACCACGACCTATGCCTCCTCTACCTCTCTGGACTACATTACCTCGTCCTCGGCCACCATTGTTCCCTTGGAACTGGCCTGGCCGTAGCTCAGGATGCAAGTCATAACAATGGGCCTCTTCATGCCCATACTTGCCACAATGCCCACATTGTAGTTGTGTAGGTGGTGCCTGTGCCGGCCCTTTGCCTCTCTCCGGGCAATCTCTCTTAACATAGGGTCCTCCACAATCCCAACATGTCACACCCGACTGTTGTTGGCCTAAGAATGAAGGAAGTGACCTCTGCAATTGAGATCCTCTCGGCCCTTCCCTGGGCTTCGCCTGAGCCCCCTTGTTGCTTTGAGCACGTTGGGGTAGTGGTTGTTGTTGGCCAGAAGGCCCACTTCGTTGTGTCTCCTTACCAAACCCCATCATGACCACTCGCTCCTCCACCATATTGAGCTCTATCCGCTCTGCCAACAAAAACACATTTGCTAAGGTGGGTTGGTCCACTTGTAGGAGAGTTGCATCCCGCACCCTTCTCCTCAGCTCCTTGTCCAGGATCCCATACCAGAACTGGACTGCTTGAGCTTTTGTAACCCCTTGGGTTATATTTATCAAGCGCCTCATGCGAGTGTAAGCCTCCCTCAAACTCTCAGTAGACCTTCGTTGGAACTCTTGCAAGCTTCGCAACTTCTCTGTCCTTATCCCTTGGTAGTTTCTCCTCAACTCCTCGAAGAACTCCACAATTGGGTTAAAGGCGGGCATGGGTATTGGTGCTGCAGCAAGAGCTTGGGTGGACTTCCCAGCTCCTGTTCCACTTGACGTCTCACTGCTGTTTGCAGTAGCTGCCGGTGTAGCTGCCGGTGTCACCACTGCCCTTGTGCCTCTAGTGATGGAGACATAGTCAGGTGACCAATACACCCGCCATTCCTCAATCTCCACCTCATGTCCCCGCCTAAACTCATGGTAGTCATCCATGGGCGGCCCCTCAAGGTGCTGAAACAGCCCCTTCTACGCCATAAAAGGCGTAAACAGTTGTGGATTGCGCATCTGCTGCAAATCACACCAACTATCAAACTCCTGTATGAAATCATCAAGCTCGATGGTGCCCACAGCTCCAGAGTACCGACGTGGCCCCTTGGTAGCTCCATACATTTCCTCCATCGTATCCCACAACAATGGCACGGAAATGGCTTGCACCCTTGGCGAGAATCCTCCTAACTCTGAGTCTGAACCTTCCTCAGAAGACACTGAAGGTGAAGGTGGCCTAAACCGCACACCTCGTCTTGTATACCCACTAGTATCGCTAGTGCTCGTACCGGCACTCTCCTCAGCAACTGGTGGCACCTCCGTGATGAAAACTCACAACCACACCTGTTGTAAACCTGTCTCTAATCCCCCTTTCCACAAGGTAACCGGGTAGAGAACCTATTGCGGCTTATGGCTTAGACTACTAGGTTCGTAACATAACCCTGCATCTGCATCCACCGCAAACACTCATATGGTCTGCTGGTCATCAACCCAACCTCACCATAAGAGAAACAATGGTGGTCTGACTGGTCATCACCCCAGCCTCACCACCGACAGCATGCTCTAGGATTGGCCGGTGATCAAATCCAGACCAACCTCCTATGAAAACAAGCGCCCACACAAAACTGACATGGCGCACAGTCAAGCATGCAGGTGTGGGGGGGATCCAAACACAAGAAAATCAAGACAGTAACTCCCCCACACCAAAAAAAACACTCCATAGTGTCGCTCCTGCAAGGACACCCCAGCCCAAACCCGGACTGACTCTTGCCTCCACCTACGGAAAGGTTTTGGCCTACATAGAGGGTGGAAGACTACGAGGAAGAGAGACTAAAGCAATTCCTAATCCCAGAATGCTCTCATCCCACTAGTCTCCCCCTATCTCTAAACGCTCTTGCTCATGACCAACAGACATAACTACCTTCCAGGGTCTCTCAAATAACTCTCCAAGAGCCCTCAAGATGTCTCTCAAACAGTGAGGGGTCCTCTGATGAATGGACGGACACAGTTGATAAAATTGTTCCTATAATTCAAAACAGCCCTGATGAACTGGAGTATATTTCAATGGCTTATAACGCTCCCATTAGTTCTTTTGAGATTGTGGAAGCAATTGAACATTTAAACGGATATCAGCTGGTGGACCTGATGGCATAGTGACGAGCCCTGGTCGTGCGTGCCAGGGTGACGACATACTAGCCTAGGGGGTCGTGGCAAGTTGCGGTGTAGGTTGGGTTCAACGAACCGCCTACCCGGCTGCGGTAAGTGCAGGGGTCCGTGGCAGCTATGGATGGATCTAAACAGTCTAACTTCCTACCGGCAGCAAAGCTTAACAACTCCATTTCACAGGGCGATTTGCGTTTCTTAGTCCTGCGTTTTGTTTATGGGTTTTCAACGTCTTTAATCGTAAGCGCCTTCCAAGTTTTTGTTTATTACTACTTCCTACATGCCTGGACTCCCAACACGCTTATAGCCGGGACGAACCTTCAAATCCCTTCACAAAACGAATCCCGAGCCCAGGAAGACAGGGATCATCTATCTCCCGCCCAATGCCCCCCCTAAACCCCGAGGTGGATTAGTTTCCTACCTCCTAGGAAGGGACCGGATCCGTTTTCCCAAGTCAGTCTCCCCTGCTTAGAGCGATCTAAAGTTTCAACCTCAATGGTCAGTCCATTGGGTGAATTATGACAATTCAAACCTCTAGGTAATTCCCGAGATCTAGTAATACAATGGCCGTTCCTTGGCCCAAGGCCCCCCCCAACGGTCGGGTATTTGCCTTCCAATATCCTCGGTGGCTGGGGGCGATACCTCCATTAAAACATCCGTTTTAAAGTTAAGGGGGTCCGGATAAAATCCCTTATTAAAGGCGAATTACCCTGCTGAATAATAAAGAACAAATAATTAAAACCTTCCTACAAATGCATGAAATTTGTAGAAATAGAGAATTATCGTAGGATTCTGGAGCTAACCAAATTACCCTCAAGGTACCAAGGGAATGCCCTGGGAACGCCATTTATGTCGGGAGCATTAGGGAACCGTTCTCCACTTGGGAGCGCTCCTAAATTCCTATACCAAACCAATCAATAACGCATTAGCAACTTAAACAATCATCCGGCCAGGATGAATGAAATCTGTTGCCCATTAGTTTCTCATCCGATTGCTTGCACCTTGCTGGTGTATAAACAATGATTAAACATTCAGTAGGTCCCATGGTCCTTTCCATGCGCCTCTTCCACCTACTTCCAATATAATCTGATTAATTTATGCAATCAACCAACCTAGAACAAATTGGGAACATGTCATCTTCTACCTTGTGAAACCCCTACCAGGGATTCTCTCCTCCCTTGTCTCTGGGCTCTCTCTCTCTGCCTGTGGCATCCACCCGTGAGCCGTGCTTCCACAAGCCCCGGGATACATATCAAACTGATGGCCTCAATCTGGCCTATCCAATGGTACCAACCATGTCTTATCCTTTGCTAAAATACGCCTTCATTCCCATGCAAGAAGAACACCATGAATAGTGCACAAGAAATCAAAAGCATAGGGAGAAAACCCCCCTTAAAATACTCGTACCAGGGACCAACAGTCCCTGGCGGGGTCCGTCGCAATATCCAACGGTTAAAACCGATACCCAGCGGCCAACGCTACGTGGCGCGGCGTGACTGGCCCGCCGCCGGCGCGGGTCCAGTGGGTAATAGCAGGCTCCGTTGTCTCTGCCGCTCGTGTCGTACCTGCGCGGGCCCAACTATGGCGCCTGGTGCTGCCATGCAGTGTACCAGCAACCCATACGTTGCTCCAGGGGTCAACTCCCCCCACGGGGGAAGGCCACGCTACCCGTGTTAGATGCGCATTTCCATGGCGATTCTAGGCAACCTCCTTGGTTGACCTCCAGCCTAGAGGCGCCTAAGGCGCCGACACTTTAGTGCTGGGCTCTGCCTTTTTTTGGCAGCTTTCTACAAAATAGCTTAACCACTTATAAAGCTAGTTAGCACTGCCTCCCATGGTCCTCTATGGCCAGGGGGCTTATGAACATAGATATGAACTTAACAATATGGAAATTTTGGCGATAGCTTTGCCGTCTCATGCAATATGGCCGTTGCCATTAAGCTAGAAAGAGAAATTTGACAAGAGCTTCGTCACTTCATGCAAGCTTACCCTCTCCTTAAACATAATAATGGACATCTACCCTCATTTCCATGACGTAATTGGGTTAGATTCCTAAGGCCCTGTCTCTTGGGGCTTCACACCTGTGCTCTTCACACATGCACATAGAGATGCACACACATCCTCTTTGAAAGAGGGTTAGTTTTTATAGATTTCTAGCAAGCAATGCTATAAGGTCCCTTCTTGGAACAAGTTTGAACAACAAATGAAACAAATAAATTCAAAAGTCAAGATAATATGGTAAGTCACCCTCTGAAACAAGTGGTGCTTTGGATGCACTAAATCGCTCGGTAGAATGGTACTCAAATCTGGTCCTCCTCCGGCCTCCTACTCGTCCTCAAGTCTCCCACTTCATGGAGCACTTCCTCTACTTCTCGCCTCAAATGGCCACAAGGCCTTGAGCTAGGACTATCCCGCTCTCACTACGCTTGCTTCCACTACTAGAGAGCCACAAGCTCAACCCTCTAGGATCTAATTCCCTCAAGCTCAAAACTAACTACACAAGCAAGAGGCCAAAGCACAGAAATGAGACTAGATGAAGAACAAGAGGAGCCTGCTCTTCTTTTATTGTGTTTTTGGGGCCTCTTAAACTAGTGAAGGATAGCCTTAAGCTATTATTTCCTACATGAGTCTATAATTTAAAAACAATAGAATACCATAAAATAATAACCATGGATGGAAAACCTTGGTGTTTTTGTTTCTTCTTTCCTGCGGAAGTCCCGGCCTCATTGTCATCATTGCCGGCTGTCGACGACTTGCGTTTTCCTCTTCGGCTTTGATACTTCCTCTAGTGCTCGTTTCTTGCGAATGTCGTTCCCCATTGCGTGCAGAAGATCCAGAAAAATACTCCAGGCCCTCGACAAACCTACGTCTGTAAATACAGAGCCCTCGTCTAGAAATCTAAAACCCAGTGCAACGCATTCACTCATCAACGACTTGTTCAGACGACCCAGCTCCACTTTGAAACCAAACGTCCTGGGGGTTCTCGCATCCTCATGCAGGAACAAAGCCAACATCGGGTTTTCCTCTTCAGATTCAAGCTCTATATCGAGAGCTTCTGCATATTTTAAGTCTGTTATAACTCCAAGTTTTTTGTAATGAAAAGACAGTTTGTGATCAGGAGGTGTACCGACGATGCCCCAATCTGTCACCTCTGGGTTAAGCTCAAAAACAGCGGTATGCTCAGTTTTGAAATGTGAGGACTTCCGGCATACGAATGCGCCGCAAATATCTCCAATCAATCCCGGGACGCAATTTGGTGGTGTAGGATGTCTTCTGTTACAACCAAACACAAATTTATTAGATAATCAAATAACAGGATCTCTCTTACTAGCATCCATCATTCCAAAAATGAAAACCTCCACTGGACAGTGGAGGTTCCTATGTACGAGTCTTTCTATATGAAATGGGAAATCCTCCATTTTTTTTCAATAGTAGTTCCAGGACTCCCCCGCTCGTTTCAGTGTCCAGGAGGAAGTTTGGAGGATAATATCCTTCAGAACCTGATGTGGATTCAGGAGATGCTGGATATCCAAAAACGGCCACTCGTATCGCCGCCAATGTGTCTGGGGAATAGTCTGAAGGGGTGTATGTCGGATAATCTTGGGAGTGGGCAGGAGATCCGTTGATATCACTGTTTACATGAACGCTTTCTCTTATTTCCGCCAGGGTATCCTTACAGATGACTTCAGGTGTATTGCTCGGAGATTCGGCTGCGTTCCGCGGGGATTCTACAGTCACATTTTTGTCATTGACAGACACTTTGTTCGGCTCGGTAGACCCCCAACTGGATTTTTCATCTGGTTCCGAAACACCATGTTTTTGATCTAGACAGTCCGCTTCCATCACGTCTACCAAACACTGTCTCTTGCTCCAATTTAATCTGGCTGTCTTGTACTCATCGTCAGACACCGGCTCCCCACCCTCGTTCCACTTTCTCATTCTGACATAAAAACTAATCAGAGTGTGTAACTGGCTGACCCAAAGAAATATCAAACTCCACTGGGTAGTGGAGGTTCCCAATTATCGTATCCCGGTCTCGTTGGAAAGTATGTGTCACACTTACAATGTTACACATTTGATTCCATCACTCGTTCCCACATCGTCTCAAACTGATTTCAATTTTTCCGTAATTATCCGATTTCGTCCTTACTTTTAAAAAATGCCTTTCAGCTTCCGCATACAGAATTCACGCGAACCTCCACTGGGCAGTGGAGGTTCCAGTTTCTGGTTGCTCATGTGCATGACATGGGTCTACGAATACTCTACTCTGGCTTGCACGAATATTGTTAGCATATGTCTACTGTAGAATACAAGTAGACTAGGCTATCGTGGTTTTTCAGAATTGCCGAATTCGACATAATTGGATAAGAAATGAAAATTTCCATTCAGAATCGAATTTGAGTGGGAAGAAATGCATCAACTAACGCTGGATTTGGGGATCAAGAAAACGGTTGAGAAATAAACATCCGGGCATTTTCGAAACCACTGTCCTCAATAAACCACCACAATGAACAAAACAAGCAATATAACCAGCACGGTAATCTCCCGCCACCCTAAACCATTACCCTAATCGACCAGAACAAGCACACACAAACCCAATTGCACACAAAACCACCCTACAAACCATTGGTGAATTGAAGTTCCTCCACCAGTGTGCACAATACGAATCACTATATCTCTCGGCATACAATAGAAAGACAGTGGATTCAAACCTGCAAGTGAGATGCGACCAAAGCTTTCTATACGTAACACCAAGTCACCTATGTCTGGCACTTACATTGTATATTAGTTCAACTTTTGCTCCACGAATGCACACACGTTTGGATAGATGACTGGATAGATGAATGAAAAAAGGACAAAATGATTGTAATGACGCCATTGGTCAGACTCTTTAAGATGAGTCCCTGGCAAGCGATTCCTTCCCTTGCTCTGCAATCCCACTTGGCATCCAGCAGCACCTAGACATCAGAATATTAAGTGGAAGCCCTCACCTCTGTCCGTCCCAAAAACAACCACAACGCATTGTGAGTTAGTGAGGATAAGCAAAACCAACAGAAAAAAAAACCTTTTTTACTGTTTGGGGGAGAGTCGTCATCTCTCCACAAGCCTAACCGTGCAGGGAGGACTCCGCCAGCACCACAACACTGCTACCTTAACCAAAGCAAGGTCTTGCCAAGCACAAGAAAAAAAGAGCTTGGTCTCAAAAGGTAGGGTTTATAAAGGGAGGGAGAGAGACTTCCTTGTGCCGCCATTCATCAAGGATCCAGAGGAGGGCTCCTAGGGAAACGTCATAGGCATGCAGGTGGTATCTCCGCCATCACTGCCGCGGTTCCCTTGTGCAGCAAAAAAAACAGACAACTGAGACAAGGAATCTTCCCTCATCTCTAAGCCACTGCCATCGCCTTAAAGAGCCCGCCCAGGCATCGCTCACAGGAGCCATAAACACTCAGGGATTGGCAGCTCAAGGTATCTGCAGCACGAGCACCATCGCTCCTCACAAGCCGCCATTGCGCGCGCTCTTGAAGTGCAAAAAGAAAGACATTAGGGTTGCGCAGGGTTTTCCCCTGTCTGGCCCGTCATTCATCCTCCTCAGGATGAAAAACATCCGCTAGTCTGTCCGCCCGACGGACGTTGTCCGTTTCTCATCCATGGAAGATGAAAGACATCGTGCTTTCATCCTGTCTTGCACTCAACGGATGTAGTCCGTATTGGTTAGATGAAAAAACATGGGGGTTTTTTTTTACCTGTATTGCCCTGTATTTAGGTCCCGTCAGATGAAGTCCTTTTTTATCCAAGTTGGATTGAAAAAGTAGAAACTGACGGGAGTTTTGCAACTCACAGGTTTTTTAGTGAAAATATTTCACTAGGAATTTTTTTTTAAATTCATTTTAGATAAAAAAAACATCCAAAATTCCCTGCAACCCAATTTTGCAATTTGTTTTCCAATTTCTTAAAAAATGGAAGTTGGGACAACAATTCCATAAGCCCAGTGTCCAGAGGGAGAGAGAGGGAGAGAGAGGGAGAGAGAGATCAGGAAACCAAAAAAAAGAAAAATGGGGGGAGGGGGGAGTGACTGAGCCCGTGGTGCTTAGCAGCTGGTGGTGGTGCTCAGTCCCCCCCCCCCCCCCCACCTTTTTCTTTTCTTTGTTGCCCCCTCTCGAGACCCCGAGCACTTGCTGCTCTCAGCCCCCGACATGCTTGGTTTTTTTTGTTTTTGATCTGGAATGTAGAGGTTGTTTCCTAATGAGGCCAATTTGTGGGTTTGCATGACAGGTGCCAGCTTATGGGGAAAGAGAAGAAGTCCCCTGCCCCAAAGAAAGGGGCGGATAATCCGTTTGCTCTGCCGGCACGTGTGACGCACCAGGGCGTCTCACGGTTAACCAGCCCCGTCGATAGCCGCAGCCGGAGGGTTCGTCTGCCCCCCGAGGCCAATACCCCCCCTCTTGTCCACATCTTGGATGCGCCAGGGGCCGGCTCAGCCAGCTCTCCTATTCGGGAGGTTGTTGCTGAGCCCGATGCTCAGTTGAGCACACCCCCGGCCACCAAGGCGGGTGAAATGTACCTTGGCAAGCACATCACCCGTTCGGGGGCCCGGTATGGGCACCTTTTGGATGTCACCCCCATAGCGACCCCTTCCTCCGCAGCAAAGGCTGCACTTGCCAAGGCCCAACGTCAAGTTCAAGGGCCTTTGAAAGCCTCCATTGCCAGCCCATTGTTGTCGATGAGGGAGGAGGAGACGAGGAGGGCCAATGAAGTGGCCAAGATAGTGAAGCGCCTCGAAGAAGTCAAGCCGGGTGAGGGCTTCTACCCTGATACGCATTTGGGGGGGGGAGAGGAGGAGGTATGGCCGGTTCGGAGCAGCATAGCCGATCAGAGACACTGCCCCCTGAGCCTGAGCGGTCAGCAAAGAAGGGCCTGGACTACGGGGCGCCGCCGCCGGCTATGCTCCACATCTGGAATCTACTTCCAGTGGCGCTCCGGGAGGGGATAGAGCGGGCACATCTAGCAACGGGGACTCCTCCCACATCGGGTGACACTGGAGGCGAGTTGGACAAGCTTGCAAAGGTACAACTGTCGCACCTTGTTCCATGATTTATCCTTTCCTTTGCATGCATGATTTTCTTTGTTGTTTGTTTCTTTTTTTGAATTTGGAGGGGTTATTTGTCTTCAGGAGGCAGCAACATGGCTGGCCTCATTGGTGCAGTCCAGTGGGGTTGCCAATGAGGGAGAGCATGTGGTGTTCATGAAGGACCCAAACACCAAAGGTAAGAAGAAGAGGCCTCGATCTCCCGAGATCCCTTTTACCATCAATGAAGGGGTTGCCGAGGAGAGAGAGAGAGAAGGGAGAGGGAGAAGGAGAGAGAGGAAGTAACGGGGAAGGGGAAGGAAAAGAAGAAGAAGAAAAAGAAGTCCCATGGAGAGGAAGGGGTGAGTGTGCATGCGGGGGAGGGCAGTGGGGTAACAAAGGAGTAGGGGAAGGAGGCTACAAAGAAGGGAGAGGGTGGGATGGCCTTGGCGATACAGGACGTGGAGTTGGCAAAGATTGTGGTGCCACTGGTGGAGGTGAATCGCCATGGTGACCCCTGCGGTGCGTTCTGGGAGGCTATGAAGAAGCCAGCCTTCGAACTCACATTGAGGTGGTTCCCTTTGCACATCGAGTGGGCTGATCAGTACTTTGGCGCGAAGCGGGCGTATGCCCGCGAGTTAGACCGCCGGTTTCCGGGCAATTGGAGTGACACAAGGGTGATGGAGATGGTGGGGCGAAATTTGAAGGACAGGATGTACCGTGCTAGATAGATCATTCAGAGGGCAATGGAAAAGGGGGCCATACCCAAACCACCTTATGGAATTACACAAGTTGGCAAATCTTGAATCATGTCACCTTCCATTTGTCGCATGTGCATTAATGAGGTGGATTCGATGCAACTTATGTGTGTAATTCACTAATTGTTGGGGGGGGGGTGCATAGGTAGCGTGGGATGCACTTATTGCGGGAGAGACTGATGCTGCAAACAAGGCCAAATTTGACCGGGCACGCGAAGCAACAACAGTTCGCCTTGACAAGCACGAATCCACATACAAGTGGGGCGCCGACGGATCCAAGGGTTTTATCTTGCGATTTGTAAGTCGTACTTCCCTATGGATTTTGTTATGTCTTCTTTCTGGCTCCATCATCGCGAAGAACTGACTTTAATTTTGTGGCATGTGTAGCAACGTGCGTTTGAGAGGAAGCCATCTCCGGTAGAGTACAACTACGCCAAGGAGCATGGTTGGCAATCCCTCATGAAGAACATGGCCAACACAGAGGGGATGAGTGCACTACAGGGCACTAGTATGGATGAGATCGAGGGTCATGGCCAGGGATTGGATGAGAGCTCTGTGGGACTTAAGGAAATGCCGCCTCATTTACGTGCTCTGACAAAGGGCGCGGAGTCATCAGGCTCATTGGATAGCTCTGAGTCCTCCACTGAGGATGAGGATGAGGATGACTAGTCCTAGTCCATGTAGGTCCCAGGGTCAGCCTACTAAACCCTTGTGAGCTTTTCAGCTCATTTCCTGCTAATATATTTCCATCTTTCCATCTTCCATCTTATTCATGTGTCGCACCGTCCTCACCCTTGATTCATGCTTGCTCAATTGTGTACTTGCTAAATCAGAGAAATGGAACGTGTTTTTGGGCGGGGGTTGCAAGCAACGACAGTCGGGCGTCGCAAACCCCATTTGCGGGCGGCAACGCCCGACACCCCCTGCGACGTGTTTTTTTGGTCCGGGGGTCGCAAGCCGCGACGCCTTGGCGTCGCGGAGACCGCCACCCTGCCTGCGCCACATCTTTTTTTTTGATAAAATATAAAACAAAAGCGACGCCGGAGCATCGCAACAACCCACGCCCGGGCGTGGTGGAGACCGACTCCTGCTCCTGCTGTTTTTTTGCCACGCCCAATAGTCGCTTGGTGTACCACCCGGCTTATGCCACGTGTTTTTGGGTTTTAGGATGGGACTCCTGGGCAGGTTAGGAAAAAAAAGGGATGCGACGCCGCGCCGGCGCCCCCACCAACGCCGTCGGCTGGAGGGCCGCGACGGCGAGACGTCGCTCAAAGAGGCCCCTGCCATCGGCGCGGACGGCCTGAAAAACCGATGTCCGGTAGTCGCGGGAGTTGGGGCGGGGGCTCGTGACCCCCATACGTTGCATTTTTGCAACGTCATTTTGGCGACGCCCATGCGACTGCCGGACGACGGCCGGGCGTTGCAAATTCTGCGCCTGCCGCGTGTCCGAAAAGGGCGTTTTTCCGACACTGCGGCGTGGCGCGGGCGTCGTAAAGGCCCCCCTTTTCCTGTAGTGGCCATCCCCCAATCGCATATCCCGATATACACATCTTCAGACCCTTGTGGAAAATGCAACAAGATGTTGTCGGGGGGCATGTCGTTGTGCAAGAGGTGGTGATTATGGACGTTGAGCATGATGTGCAAAAACGCCCATGCCAATTGGGTGCGATTCTGTCGGAATCGGACCAGTCGGTTGACCTCCTGCATTTCCTGCTCCATCCCCCGTCGTTCCATTAACTCCATGTTATCTCGATCATTCCCCCATTTCCTGTCAATACTCAACCATGATCGTATAGTCTCCCCATTCCACCAATGTGTGTAACCTTCATTTTGACGTGGATGCAATGCAAAATATTTTATGATGCCGAAATAATGGAACTTTACAGCCAACGCCTCATTGTCATGTTGGACTTTGGCAAGCTCAGCATTTGTTTCCCTGGGCGTTTTCCCTGCTAGCTCCTAGGATGGAGGAATGAATTGATCCCCAACAATTCTAACCCTCCGAATTGTACCATACCCTCCTTGTTTGGGCGCGTTGAGTTGTTGTACCTGTGCGTTTGTGGATATGTATCTCACGTTCAATGCCGCATCCGTGGACAAGGACCCTGCCTTCCATGGGAGTGGTTTCGTACGTTGTTTGGCGTGGGCCTTTGCCATGTCAGACCACCAGTCCATAAGCACAAACAACTCATCCTCCGAAGTTGGCATGCGACCTTCAGCTACAGGTGTTCTCGTAACAAACTTGTCCATGGTTTGCCTCAGATTCCATGTGGCATCATGGGCCCTGTCCTCCATCCATTTTGTGAACTGGAACTTTGTCTGTCCTCCTCCCATGCATCCCCGGTCAAAGCCTCCCTCATTCTCATCTCCATATTGTGCTGGAATCTAAGAGCCCCTCATTCCCATGTCGGACATATAAAAGATTCAAACGCATTATGTCATTGTCCTTCAAATAATCCAGCACTACTTGCTTGACCACCTTCGCGGCCTCTTTGCTTGGATAGTCTTTTTTCCTGACTATCCCGTTCATGTGCATGTTTACGCTTCCTACCTTTACGCCCACTTCCCGTGGAACCCCCTGACACTGTGTTCAAAGCAATGTTTCCGGACATGATGAAAGTACTCTGCGGAATAGACGCGGCTTCGTATCGGAAAACTAGACCCAAACTATTCATAACCTTATATACTAGCGGATCAATTTCCTTACCCTCTATTGGTATAGTACCCAAAGCAAATTGTCTCCCGCAGTCCCTAAAAAAAAAGGCAAAAACTCCTCCCCCACACAAATCCACTTCCCCTCCCCCCCACGGCTCAGTCCTGGCCACCGAAATTGAAACTCCAAGAAGCCCCAAAACCGCACTCACAGAGATGGAAAAAAATGGGTTGGGAATGGGGGGTAGGCCCTTATATACTGCCCGGAGAGGCCTACCTTGAGCGGCGCGCGACCGCCTTTGCTGCCCATTCGCGCCTCGCCACGTGTCCAGGTAGCGGTCACACCTATGGGTGGTCGCAGCTAATAACAAAACAAAAAAACTACTGCGACCACCCCCTGCTGGTGGTCGCACCTTTTTTAAAAACTAAAAGAAAATGTGCGACCCCCCCTAAGCGGTCGCACCTAATAACAAAAAAGAAAAATTTTGCGACCACCATTGGCTGGTGATCGCACCCATTAGACCTAGAAGTTCTGCCAAGGATATTGTAGTGGGTTTCAAAGGTTTTGACAATGTCAACCGATGAAGTTACCATTGCACCCTTAGTAGTCTTCAGCGCTTGTACTTGAAGAAATTATACGGGACAAGTTATACAGTGAAATAAACTCAAACCACCATGGTGGTAATGACAAGAGATTTGGGTTGGTAATTAAAAATGTGCGGCCACCTCTGCTGGTGGTCGCACCTATTAAAAAAAAATGAAAATGTTGCGACCACCACCTGCTGGTGGTCGCACCCATTTAAAAATAAGTAAAAATGTGCGATCACCCCCTTCTGGTGGTCGCACCTTTTTTTGGAAAGTATGGCCCTTCCATTGGGAACTGTCCTTGTCATGATTGCTGAAGATGAGACCGTGGTGAAACGATTGGTTAGATGGGTTGCTCGGGATGATATTCTTTTGGGATTTTGCGGGGTTCGAGAAAATCATGCTTGTGCATCAAATTTTGTAGTTGAAATAGGAGAGGGTGAATGAGCTTTTGGCAAGATTGTAGATGTCTTCAAGGACAACACGATAGCTCATTATGCTAGAGTGTTGATAGCAAATCCTTTGCATGTTAGTTTTTCAGATAAATAATGAAGTCCACGTAATGAGGCCACATCGGTTGCCACGTTGGTTCTCATAGTAGATAATCAATAATCAAGTTAAAAAAAAACATAATTATGTACAGTAACGTCTGTTTTGGACGTGACATGACGCACGTCTGTCGCTGACGTCAGACGTGACGCTGACGCATCAACGCCACGTCACGTCCAAATTTGCAACTAGGACCTCAAGGGCCGAATCAAAATGAATATACGCAAGAAAGGGTGGCTGACAACAGCCCGACCAACGAGTGTTGAACCGAAAAAAATGTAGCAATAGGGGCCGTCCGGGCTCCGGGGCCTCGGGGTCAGGTACGTCTCCAGTCTTGGTGCTGGAAATGATGCGGTAGAGTCCGATCACTTGGTATTCAAAGGAATGTTCCCGACGGAGTGCCAATGGTGCAGCCATACTGCCACTCAAAATTCTCCATGTGGTTAGCCCTGTACTTAACTCAAATGCGAGAAATCTATCTAAATGTACCTAATGGTTCACTCGGTCTTTTCCTGTCCGAGTCAAAACATAAAACGTCAGGTAAAAATGAAAGAACAAAAATCCCAGAGGAGAATGACAAAGGTCCAATTCTCCTTCTATTTGGAATACAAAGAGTCCTGACTATTTACTTACCTCCAGGCAGACGCACCATTTATATGATGAGCCCTGAGCGTGCGCGGTCAGGATGACGGCATATTAGTCTAGGGGGGTCGTGGTAAGTTGCGGTGTAGGTTGGGCTCACTGAACTGCCTACCCAATTGCGGTTAGTGTAGGGGTACGTGTCATACATGATGGCTATAATCACTATCTAAGTCCTACAGGCAAAAAGAAATCACGTACTCCTCTTCACATGACGAGTTTGCGTTTCTAAGTCCTATGGTATCCTACAATCTACTCAATAACTGCCTTCCAAGTCTTTGTGTTTTATTGTCTAATTCCTACCACCTAGGCCCCCGAGCCGCCTATAGCCGGGACATGTTTTAATCCCTTCACAAGGCACCTGCCGAGCCTAGGAAGAAGAGGGAAAATCTTCCTCTCCCAATGCCCCTCCTTCACCGAGTGCTTAAGTTCAAGTCATCTCTGATGGAAGGGCCAACGCTTCCTACCCCAGTGCCTAAAATACTTTGACTTAGCAAAGGAGTGGCCAAAATACCTATCATAATCCAATAGGTTCACTAAGTTCAATAAGGTGGTTCTAAGCCCCTCAAATCAATAAGTTCAATCAGTTCAATCAACGCCCTTTAGGCTATAACGTGCACCACGTGCATCTATCCTATTCAAGCAATTTCGCAAATCAAAAATGCTATAAAATAAAAGAAATTAAAAAATCAGGGAAAATACCTCCCCTATGGGATATCATGTGGGAATCCAAAGATTCCCTTGGCGCCTAAAGATGCCCTTGGGAACCCCGTGGGAACCCAATGATAACCGAGGAACATCCGGGAACCGTTCCCTGCCACGGGGAACTGTCGCGGCCCTATGAATGAATCTCGCTGAGAGCTCATCCCTGCCACTGCATTCGTTAGTCCACAACATGCATGCGTAAAGAATAAAATAACCACTGGTGGATCCAAGCCAGATTTCAACTTTTTACATTATTTTAAGGCGCTGGTGCGCTTTCCTTCCGTGGAAAAAGTCATCCTCTACCTTGGGCTCTGACATAAAGGTGCATTGTAGCCGAGTTTTTAGGACATAGTACTTTCTCTCCTCCCTTGTCTCTCGAGGTCTCCGCCTTTAGCTCGCTGCTCACAGACCCGCATGGCTCTCTCTTGGAGTCATAAGAACGCTCCCCTCCAAGGCTACGTCCTCCCAAAATCCTAGATTTTATCTACCACAGGCGCCTTAGATAATGGCTCCTAACCCTTAGAGGGGTATAAATTGAATCTAATAGCTAAAGGTAATAATACCCCCCTTCAAGGGAATTTGTAGACGCATTGCCCGCTGGGTAAAACGCCCCCGCCATGTGGCGGGGCGCAGATCCGTGCGTAGCGGTCCAAGCTGTGAACCGCTGCGGTTAACGCCGGCGTTCGCCGGTCCGTCTCAGCTTTTGGTTATCCTACGGGTAAAGACCTGCCCCCTGCTCGCACGCTTCAGGGCCTCACGCCTGAGCCACGCGGCTGATGTACTTGATCTCAGTACGACTTAAGGTCAGCGCTGGGGCCCCGCTCCCCGTACGTTGTGGCTGGGCCACGGCTGCCTCCACGCTTTTAGTAATCGAGTGCCTACTCTCTAGGCGCAGCACCCGGGCTGCTCGCGACTTCGGGGCAACTGCTGTCAAGCAAAATTAGCCCGCCCAAACCCCAAGACAAAAAAAATACAACCCACCCTCCCCTAGGCCTCCATGGCTTGCTAGTGGGGGAGGAAATTAGCACATAGTGG
>CM060733.1:57117290-57176604 GCA_030704615.1 Takakia lepidozioides
TGCTCGGGGGTCGACCATGGCTTTTCATCTTAACGTGCTCTTGAATCATGCTTGATGCATTTTTTCACGCCTCTCGTATTCCTCGCCCTTGGCACAATGGATGGTTATTAACCCAACGTGAACTGCAACACGTGTATAATGTTGGAAAGGGAACTTGTGACATATACATTCTTGCCCCACAATGCGCCTCCAGAAAGTCTGCTTTGCGAAACTACACTTGAACTGTTGAATGGAACTTGGGCGCCTGCAATGAACACTTGTCCTGATTGCCTCCCAATAGCGGTCATTCCGTTCTCCTTCTTTCTTGAGAGGGGCACGTGCATGCTGCTTAGACATAGCTTTTCCAACACAAAGAACCTTACTACATTTCACATGACTCTGGAACACCAAGACATATTGTAGGTTTGGTCTTGCACACAAGGTGACCATCAAACTTGTGGTCCATGCCTTGGAGGGACTGTGAACCACGGTCCGTACGTAGTTTTACCACGGGGGGGAGTTTAGTGGATCACTTTTTTTCCATCAAAAGCTCGAGGAAGACAACCGAACCGATGCACTGGAATGTGACTATAGTCCAATGTAGAAAGCTCTCCTTTTGATCCATTCCTCCGAGCGTGGCCAAGATACTCAAAATGGACACCACCATAAGGAAATGCAGTGTAGCCCTCCTCTGCTAGTCGTGGAGATGAAGATAAACCCCTCGCAGTTTCCGCAACAATCAGACAGTGTGAGTTGTCCATGGAGTTTTTCCGAGGGCTTCATGTCGTGAAGCAAGACCGTATGAGCAGATGAGGAAGGTTGAGATCCACAAAATACACTCTTAGAAACCTCACACAATCGAATTATGAGACCCCAAGCTCGCCAATCTGCAACCTCCTCCTTTCAATTACACTCCATTTGTTGCACTTGACGTTTTTTCTTGCAATAAAGTGTGCCTCTCATCATGATTGTGTTATAGCTCGTACCTGTGACACGGTACTTGGAGAAAGTGTCTGGAAACAACTCCCATTGCTTTTGGCGCGTCATTGAAAACTGGAAGCAACACTGTGGAGGCATCATCATCTCCATCATCCTCCAAAAAAACTGAACCCGGAACCAGTTTGAATCTATTGCATAACCAAGGTTCTGGGATAATGCACTTGTTTCCATTGCAAGGATAACGAACCCCTTTTGCATCAGGTGGACATGAAAGCAATGCATATTTTGGTGTAGACATTTGGCAATGCCTCAAAGTTTGAGAGAAGATGCAAAATGAATGAAGCGCACATCTTGCAAGACCTTTGCAAATACATTAAATGGCTCACATTACTTATGTGTATCATAATCCAGAATGTCCAAATTTTTTGAGGCATGTGCTCCATCCATATTATTTCTCCTGACAGAAACAACTAAATGGACTATCCCCTATTTTTTAAGACGACGGCGCCGTTGTTAATATCTTAGAATCCAATGTACTGCCTTCCTCAATGAGCATATGAAACATAAATGCTCTGCATGTTTCCATTTATTTTACAAACAATCGTTGATTAATCGTCAACTATGAACTGACACACTAGACGGCACAATTATTTACAATCAAATCCCATGACATGTATGTTGATTTGTTCTTTGATTACTCATGTATGAGTAATGAGTACAGTATTTGTGGCGACATTGACTCTAAAACCAATAAATTGATTAAGACACCCTTAACAAAATATTTAGTTACTTTATCACTCTTTATATTGTATTATGAAGGCGCCGCCACAAAGTACATGTCAATCGTACAACCATCTTCTGAGGATCCACGTGTAACCCATGTAGTCTAGAAAGCATTAACGCCAGAGTATATAAAAAGGTTCCATTTTCAATTTCAGATTTGCCTTTTTAAGGCCTTCGCCTTCGCCCAGCCCCCTTTCCCCCCGCTCTCCTTGGCGGGGGCAGGTTTGAACCCGCAACCTAGTGGAAAATACACCACAACTTTAACCAACAAACCATGCTCTATTCAATGAAACAACCTCTATTTTTTTGTTAATAAACTGTTTCTATTCAGTTAAACTTGTTGCCATTACTACATGACTACCCGGTCATTACTACACTAACGTAGTCTAGTATACTTGCACATTATCCCTTGCCACTCCCCCAAACAAACACACACAAACTACACAAGCACTTAACACGTCTCTAGTCTCTACACCCTACTCCCGTTGCGAAGAGGAGACGGAGGCGCGCATCTCGGCCTTATACTATACCACCTCGAGGCAACGAGTTGTTTGCGGCGATGGGGAGGAAGAAGGATTCCCGAGAGGGAGGCGTTGCTGGTGGTGGTGGTGGTAGAGGCAAGCTGCGGACGGAGAAGGTAAGCTATAGTTTTTGTTTTTTTTTCATGACCTGCACTTAGGCATATACGCCATCGCATAAGCCCCACCAAGCTGCTCCTAATCTAGCACCTCCGCCGGCAACAGATGCCTAAGTCACTTCAACAACTCTCACAATTTGCGAATCTCCACACATATACACAACCGTCTCCGCCGGCGGAGACAGCTCATTCCCCTTGGTTTTTTTCTGATGCTTGGAAGGGCTGGGTTGCCACCTCCCCTCCGCCGGCGCATACCGTTGGAGCTGGGATGCTCACATGTTTCAGGAAGTGCTCCTCTACTCCCATCCCGTTTATTTTTTTTGCATGCTCATACATTGCTGATGCTCCGAGCGGGTTGGGCTGGCGTATCCGCCGGCGCGCATACCTGTGCAGCAGGGCTGCTCAAATGTTTCAGGAAGTTCTCCTCTTTTCCATCTCCTTTTTTTTTTCGCATGCTCAAAAGTTGCTGATGCTCCGAGTGGGCTGCGCTTTCATATCCGCCGGCGCATACCCATTGAGTACATTCTTTTTTGCTCAGTTCATAGGTTTCAGGAACCCCCTGCGGCTTGGAGCTTGGTTTTTTTTTGCATCTCCCTGTGTTTACGGAAGCTCCAAAGCGCCAAGACTGCCACCTCTGTCAACGCAGACCCGTGCAGCAGGGCTGCTCACATATTTCAGAAGTTCTCCCCCCCCCCCCCCCCTTCCATCTCTTTTGTTTCTCCGCATTCTCATAAGTTGTTGATGCTCCGAGCGGGCTGGGCTGCCATATCCGCCGGCGCATACCCATTGAGCACAATCTTTTTTGCTTAGCTCCTAGGTTTCAAGAACCTCATGCAAGCATCTCCGCCGACAGAGATGCTTGGAGCTTGGTTTTTGTTGTATATTCCTTGTGTTACGTAAGCTCCAAAGTGTCGAGGCTACCACATCCGTCGGCGCAGCGCTTGGGGAACCTTCCCTATTTTGTTGATCACAGTATTCAAGTATCTCAAGCTTCTACGTTGCCACCTCCACAACTCCACAATTCCACATGCTTCCATAGGCCTAGTTTGATCTTTCAAGGTGCTCCTATATGTTTGGCTACAACCTCCCTTCCATGGTATGCGCCGGCGCATATGCTTGGAGCTCCTTGAGCAAAAATTTCTTCAAGGGCCTCAAATCTGTCAATTTTGAGTTGGTTGCACATATG
This sequence comes from Takakia lepidozioides, assembly GCA_030704615.1. Lineage (NCBI taxonomy): Eukaryota > Viridiplantae > Streptophyta > Takakiopsida > Takakiales > Takakiaceae > Takakia > Takakia lepidozioides. The sequence goes on from CM060733.1 coordinate 57,120,815, forward strand.
TGTCATATACGACGCCCGCGTAGGTGGTCGGAGGTCCTCTGTCGGGATGCTCAGGCCTGTATTCTGCTCCAAGTTGTAAGCTTTGAAAGACAAGGATATTCATGGAATTAGTTGACTATCCAAATTCATTTGTTTTCTTCATGCAACCATGATACTGGAGTGCTCTTTTTACATTTATACATTCATTCACACATGTGCTGTTCTCAAACACTAACATCTTGAACTGTTTTGGTCTATGGAATTAGGAAATTACTACTACAACTGAAGCTGTGGAGGCCGGGACGCTTGCATCATTATTGACGACATTGATGCAGGAATGGGGGGCAGATGAGTATGAAGAGGATACAACATCTAGTGATCCTCTTTCTCTAGATGCCAAACAGGCAATTATTCTGGAAAAGAAACAAGATCTGAATGTAACTTTCAGGTCCCTCCTCATTGAGGATGGAGTTATGGACATTCCATTGTGTCGCATGATTTCTATGCAGGTTGTTAGGCCGCCCTTGCCAACACATCCTAAAGCTTAGAGGAGACTTCTATTATGGATACCATCCAGGAGCAGCCGTGTTCTATGTTTCTGTTGAGGGGATTGATGGATCTACTATAGATGTAGGTCCTGATATCATCTCTACATGGGATAGTCATTGGAAAACAGTCAATGATGAGTTTGAGAAGTATCTTGAGTCCAAGCCAAAGTTGCATCATCTTCGGGGGAAAATGTTTCATGTCTGGGATGGGAATCATAGGCTTCAAGCATGGTATCCCTATATCAATGAAGTTCATGGGGCCAACTTGTCAAGACATGTCTGTGTGACAAGTTGGGTGCTCAATGCGGACATTGAAAATCGTGGTTCCCTCAGGTCCATCATGGATGGAGTGAATGTGTGAGTTTCCTTTCTATTCTTCATTTACTTTCATGTTCAATGTTGTCATGTTCTTGCTCAATGGATGTACATATACACATCTTCTTTCTAATGATCATATTTTATATGTAAAGGGCAACAGAGAGGGCACATGTTACATCCAAATTTGTGCACTTGGTTTGCAAGGTCAATATGATTGGCCTTACACCTGTCTCTGAATGGAAGAATGTATTGAGGAAAGAGTAATACGACGAATGCATCAAGAAAGCAGGAAATACTTGGTATAACTTGACAGTCCATGCAATGACAGAGATTTTGTACAAGGTAACATCATGTCTTAACCAAGTTTCATTCTTTACATCCATAGACAAGATTCACCTCTGGTTCATGTTATGAACTGTTTTGGTTCTTTTGGCAGCATGATATCGTTGAGGCCCAACGCATGGCGGGGGAAGCTTACAAACTTGCTGAGGGACCAAAGAGTCAAGAGGGCCTTGAAGATACAATGAGACAGGCTGGATTGAAAGCAAGGGAGCAACACAAGAGTCAGCTTGTGAAGTTGCTTCCTATTGCTGATCCAACCCTTGGAGAGGGGTTTCTCCAAGAACTTAAACTGCATTGGTCACGTGTAAAGGCAGGATCAGAGGAAATGACCCAAGAGAAAATGGTGAACATTGCTACCGCCCGGGTGGATCCTGAAGAAAAGGTGGAATGGCTACATATATGGAATGGAGACCAAACACTTCACAACCGTAATTTTTTTCCACCCGGGCCTATCAGTGGGCCAACACTTGATCCTTGGCTGAATAGAAGGACTTTTTGGTGGCAGGTACATATACAATCATTATCTTCTCAATGCAATTAATTCATTTTGTTGATGACACATTAACATAGTTATTTAACTGACTGTATTTTCTGGCAGCTTCGCAAGGTTGCCTTGGCTCAGTTTGCCTTGTACACCACTCAGCTTGGCCAATTTCATGTTGCCTTGGAGGAAGGAGAGAGTGAGAGTCTGGGAGAATACATGGATACATGGAAGATGACTCATTTCAATGAGTTGTTTCATAGAGAGTTCTCATTGCCAAAGGGGCCATTCAGAGGCAATGATTGGGAACAACAAACAGGTGGGGAGAAGGTGGTGAGACGGATTTTATTCAAGTACCATCTTTCCATTGCATTGTACATGGATAGTGTATATACCTTGTAAGTCAAAAATGTCTATGCTTCAAGTATTTTTCTAGTACATTGGGAAATACATGTTTCTTAATGTGCTTGTTCAATTGTTGAACAGGTTGCATAAATATTTGTCTCCACAATAACTTTGAATGTGTTTGTATTTTAGGTACATGAGATTTGTGCTTGTACCGAGTGATCGACTTAAGGCTGAGCCCAAGTTTCTGATGGCCTGGAAGTTTGGTGCTCAACAAGCTTCCATGTACACACCTGCAATTGAGGAAGATTAGGGTGTGGAACACCGGGAAGGGGGGGGGTTGGTATTTGGATATGCCCAAGGGTACTATCCCCTATGCAGAAATGGGACTTCATAAGGAATGTGTTCGCAGGCAGTCAGTGAGTGATGAAGGGGTCCTTGTTCTTGATCTAGAGCAAGCAGAACAGATTGCTACACAGGCCGCTGACACTATAGCCCAAGTGGTCCCTGCCGTTGTGGGTGTACCAAAACGCAAATCACGAAAAAGAAAAGGTGCGGATGTCAATGCAGGTGTGGCTTCTATTGCTGGTCCTATTGGTAGTTCTTCACATCCTTCAAATCAGTTGGTTGTAGTGCCTGCACCTGCTACTCGAGGAAACAAGCCAAAGGCAGACGAACATCCTTACAGTGCAGTGTCATTTTCTGGTGGTGCACCTAGCATGTATCGCATGAAGATCATGCCTACTCATTTCATTGATATGGTGGAGGTCTCAAGTACATCTCCTGATGCGACCTTGAAAGAGCTCATGGAATTCTTAAAAAATGTGAGTTTCCCCCAACAAACAAACTTGAATGTAAGGAATTCTTCAATGTTTTTATATCGTCATCTCCGGCTATTGACTCCTACATTTTCTGTATGTTGTTTGCAGTTGCCAGGAACTTGGTCTAGTGTTGTGGATGGAAAAAGCGTGCTTGTGGCTGTGGACATGATCATCGTGGACTACCCGACAGAAATGCCTGTACAGGGCTGTTTGGATGGTGTACAGGTTCCTCCCTGGAATGCTTTTGATAAACGGTATTGGGAGTATGCATTCTCCATTGCTAATGACCTGTTGGATGACAATGGATGCGTGGTGTTCTTGCAGGGCTCCGATGATTCCTTTGCATTGGAGCTCTTTTCTTACTCCAGGGGCAGCTCTATTTCCGTATTATCAAGGAAATATACTTGCATCAATACCACCCCTCTACACACTCAGACAAGAAAGGTAAAAATCATCCCTCTTCAATATCTCATTGTTTGATGTTTTATCTTCCTACTCTCATACATATTATTAAACCATCCGGGTGCACTGTTTTTGTGGAAATGGCACGTCTAACAGACCATGTTCTTCCACGCCCATGTCCTCACCAAGCAAGGAGGACTATTCAAACTGCGTGAGTCTGGCAAAGTTGTGGACCCCCTTGCAGACCCTGTTGAGTTGGATGCCAAATACAACCACATTCCAGATGTTGCACTACCCATGTAAACTCCTCAACAAGCCTGGAGGGGTGCGCGAGACCGTAGTCCCGCCTTCATGCAAGTGTTGTTGGAGACATGCTCACTTCCTGGTTCCCGCATTTTGGATCTCACAGCTGGCACATGTTTGCATTGGTCTCCATTTTGTAATTAAAATCTTCTGAGCTAATTCATGATCATTAACTGCTATCCGATATAATATCATCATTGCATGTTTTTTTCCTACAGGTTCTACATTTATTGCTGCCCGCAAGTCTGGACGTCACGTATTTGGTCTTGAGGGGGACCAGACGTTGTATGCAGCACGTCTCTCTGCACTTCAAAATACTCAACCCGTTTTGGTTTCATCTGTGGGAACTCCAACCATTCAACGTCCTGTGAGTTTGTTGGAACCCCCCGCTCCTAAGGTGGCGCGCAAGCTTGGTCTTCATCTTGGCAGTACTTCCTAGTGAGTATGTCTCGCCTCCATTCCCTTTGTTGCAATCTCTATATTATTTGCAAAGCAAACCATTCCCATTTGATTTGTTAACATAAGTATACATGTATGTGTGATGTAGTGATGGGATTGTGCGGACCATCTACGATAGTCTACCCCAAAGTCCTCTTTCATCGTTTTATCTACCTTCGTATGCCGAGTCCCAAGCTTTGCATTCAATACATCAACAACGTGATGTAGGTCTTTCCAATGATGTGTTGTTTGACCGAAGAGCAGCTATTGTTGGACAATCCGTGGATAGGTTGCGTAGAGTTGAGGCTTTCATGGATGTGTATGCCTCTGAATCACAGGCTTATGACACGGATGATGAAGTATCAGCTGATGATGTTATGAAGGTAATTAGAAATTACATATACAGTACATTGTCCTCATTGTCAGTCCGAATTTTTGGTTATGTTTTATGATACATGTATTTCTCTCTAGCGTAAGGTAAAACAAATGGGGCAAATGACATGGTGTTGAAATCAGATTTCATGTTATCTTCCTGTCATTTGATTTATCTATGTAATAGTTTGTACATAGATCTCTACTGCATTTCATAGATCCCTTTACCTGAATGCAAGTTCGACATGCACTTCAGCACTATCAAATTTCATCATTAGTAAGATCAACCCTTATGAGTATTGTGGCATCTTATGTACACACACGGTGACTATCTTTATCTCATTAGTGTTTCATTTCATTAGTGTTTCAAGTCTGAATGGGTAGTGTAGTGGTATGAACTAGGCTTGATACCTGATAGGTTGTGGGTTCTATCTCTGATGGACATTATGTTTTTGTAAAATAAAAATGTTTCAGAAGATAGATATATAGATACTGCAAAACCTATGTAACAAGATTAAATGGGTGGTGGTTTGGTAAGGATTATGTTTTTTAAGTTATGAGATTGCGGGTTCGATTACCAATCAATAGTCTTTTTTGTAAAATTGAATTCCCTTGCGGGCCATCACCATTTACTACCCAAATGCGCAGGCGGACCATCTCCATCACATTGTCAAGCTCCCTAGCATTCCCTTAGCATTGCTCCATTCTGAACTTCAAACTAGACTCCCACCATTGGAAGAGCCCGTACCTTCACCATTTGTATCTAACAAGGAGCCGTGCCTCGTCACTTTTTAATTTTTTTGACCGTTTTTCTCATGTTGGAAAGCCATAAAAGCAACATGTTCCTCTCCCATTCCTACACTCACCCATGTGGAATAATAATACAATGATATGGAATATTCTATATAGAATATTCTTATTCCATCCTTTGATATTTTGACTATGGACCCTAAGATTAGATGAATCACAATTGTTTTTTTTTTTTGGGTACCCTTATTTAAGTGTTGTGCATATAAAATTGTTCCTATGCATATCTAAAATTTGTATGCACGCATACATTCCTCCATATGCATGCATTTGTGTGCGCATATAGTATAGGCTACCTCTCCAAAGCCACACCACGAGAAACAAAGAAACATGTCTAAGTTTAAGATGCCGAACAAACTTGTGCACAGGGCTGCCCCTCTCGTCAAGCTCATTAAAATTTGTATTAACTTCCATCTTCAAGCTTTGGAGAAGCTCCACCACCCAAACCCATAATTAGGACAGCACTCTGATTTCCATCCACTATCAGCAGAATCAGTCAAAAATCACCCCTTCAATCAAGTGCAATTGTGGGCTCACTTCCCACCTATGCCGGGTAGACCCCACTATCAGGAAATGGTGGATGGTCTGAGTAGATACACAGATCAATGAATGAAGCGAGACACTTGCATCTTGCACTCAACAGTACATGATGGTCAGTACTCTCAGGAAATGGTGGATGGTCTGAGTAGCTACACAGATCAATGAATGAATGCTCCCACATTTTGCATACATGTCCACGAGGGCATTGTTCAGAATCACATCTGGTACAATTCCAGCTTTGGCGATGCAACCATGCACCTCTTTGCCCTTTTCCAGGGCTGCCAGGCTTGCACATGCACTGCAAACGCACACAAACGTGATGTGGTCGGGCTTCCCCCCTTTCCCCATCATTTGCTCATAGGTCTCCAAGGCCTCCATCCCGCACCCCTGTTGTGCATATCCTGCAAGCATGGCATTCCAACACAACAAATCTCGTTCAGCCATATTGTTCCCAGCTCAAAATGTATAGTCAACAACAGTTCTCTACAACTGTTGGCCAGGCTATCCACTTGATAGCAAAGTTCCTCCCACCCAGCACCAAAGGCAGTCATGGGATTTCCACAGACAAAGATATGAAATTCAGCCTGGAACTTCCAGAGCTAACATTCAACAAGAGAGTGGTGATAGCATGCAACATGCAGCGCTATACCTGAAAGCACTAACTGTTAAAGATTTACACATCCGTCATAATTCATGACTTCTCAAACTCTGAATTAGGGGAGAAACAGTCAAGAAAGGGAAAGTATGGCACCTGGTTATGAACCATGTAAAGGAGGAAGGGCATACAAGAGCCAGCCCCGTACTTGCATGTGGCAGATATGCATTGGCATGTCATTGCACTCCATAAGACCACGTCTCGCTTAGCCATATTGTTGAACACTAGACAGGCCTCCCTTACACTCCCACATTTCGCATACATGTCTGCAACAAAGGCAGTCTCCATATTAATATATGACGGAATTCCAGCTTTGATAATGTCAGCATGGATCTCTTTGCCCTTCTCCAGGGCCACCATGCTGGCACAAGCATTGAGAACACAAATGAATATATGACCCTGTCGGGCATCCATGTGCTGGATTTGCTCCAGATATATTGGTCTTGTTCTTTTGCCAACGCTCTGCAAAGCAGAGCATGGCGTCATATGCAATCACAGCAGCTGTTTCATCAATTGGTTGTGGTGATTGTAGCGCCTCGTTGCTCTAGGCGTGGTCGTTGTTCCTCATCGTGTAGAGCCCAATGGAGCCCAAAACAACTTGCATGAATGTTGTTGAAAGCTCACTAGCACCCCTCAGTAAAGGACCTTGTCAAAATGTTGATGCTGTCGGATTTTCGAGCAGAAACCTCTACCTTGGAGGACGGAGCAGAGCTGGCATGAGTTTTTTAAAGTTCCTTCCAGGGAGGGGGGGGGGGGGGGGGAGTGCTAATAAGCCCAAAAGCAATGGCCAGCCTTTCACTGTGGCGGTAGACTGCATGTTCCTTCGTTTGCTGATCCACATAACGCAAAACAAGGCGTGTGTCAGGCAGGTATCCTGCCTCCTTCATCTTCCTAGTCAATTTTACCAACTCAGCATAGATCTCCTCCGTTTGTGGGTGTGATCTATCTTCTACAATGAAGGTATGTATCCAACTTTTTACCTCAATCTAGCTTCACGCTGTCTCCTTTTTCACACCCCTCCTCCATCGTTTTCTTACTTTTGTTACATCATCCCACCTGCCAGCTAAAGCATAGACATTTGAAAGGAGCACATGCACTGCAGCATTTTTTGTTTCCAACTTCCAGACACATTCTGCGAAATGTTCTGCTAGCTCCACATTACCATGGATTCTGCAGGCACCAAGCAAGGCCCCCAACACTGAAGCCCCTGGTTCAAATGGAATTCTGTTCATAAAGTCCTTTGCCTGATCCAAGAGCCCAGCCCGGCCAAGAAGGTCTACCATGCAACCATAGTGCTTTTCTGTTGGTATGATGCAGTGATCTCTAGTCATAGAAAGGAAGTAATGATGGCCTTCATCCACTAGACCCACATGGCTGCATGCAAAGAGAACACCAATGAAGGTGATGCTGTCTGGCTTCACCCCTTCCCGTTGCATCTGTTCAAAAAGTTGGAGCGCATCCTTGCCATGCCCATTCTGAGCACAACCCGTGATCATCGCAGTCCATGAGACTGTGCTATGCTCAAGAATATTGTCAAACACCCCCTTTGCATCTCGCAGACTCCCACACTTGGCATACATGTCAATCAGAGCAGTCCCCACACAGACATCTGATTCAGATCCAGATTTGAGGATATTGTCATGAACCTTCTTGCCCTCCTCCAGAGCTGCCAGGTGGCCGCATGCATTGAGGATGAGAATAAAAGTGACCTTGTTAGGCTTCACGCCTTCTAGTCGCATTTGACCAAACAATTCAAATGACTCAACACCAAGCCCATGCTCATCAGATCCTGCAATCATCGAGTTCCAAGAGATGATATCACGTTCAGGCATTTTCAAGAACACTTGGCGTGCATCCAGTAGGCTCCCGCACTTGCAATACATGCTGACAAGGGCGTTCCCCACTCGAACATCCGCCTCAAATCCAGCTTTGATGATGGCTTCATGGACCCACTTGCCCTGTTCGAGAGCTACTTGAGTGGCACATGCATTGAGGATGCTGATGAAAGTGACCTTGTTGGGCTTCATGCCTTCCTGTTGCATTTGCTGAAAACGGTCGAATGCCTCTTCAACATGCCCGGTATGAGCAAGTCCTGCAATCATTGCATTCCATGAGACCACATTTCGTTGAGGCATTTTGAAGAGCACTTGGCATGCATCCACCACACTCCCGCATTTGCAATACATGCTGACAAGGGCAGTCCCCACTTGGATGTCGGACTCAAATCCAGCTTTGATGATGCCTGCATGAAGCCGCTTTCCCTGTGGCAGAGCTGCTGGGGTGGTACATGCCTTTAGGATGCAGATGAAAGTGACCTTGTCTGCCTTAATGCCCTCTCTTTGCATTTGCCGAAAAATTTCGAAAGCCTCCCCAACATGACCGTGCTGGGCAAATCCTGCAATAATCGCAGTCCACGAGATCACATCTCGGTTGCGAATTCCGTCAAACACTGGGCGCGCATCCCGCACACTCCCGCACTTGCAATACATGCTCACAAGGGCATTCCCCACTCGAATATCAGACTCAAATCCAGCTTCGATGATGTCCGCATGGACCCACCTACCTTGCTCCAGAGCTGCTGGGATGGTACATGCATTGAGGATGCTAACGAAAGTGCCCTTGTTGGGCGTCATGCCTTCTAGTTGCATTTCCCAAAAGAGTTCAAAGGCCTCTTCAAATTTCCCTTTCTGAACAAGTCCTGCAATCATCGCATTCCATGAGACAACATTTCGATTACTCATTTTGAAGAACACTTCGCGCGCATTCACCACACTTCCGCACTTGCAGTACATGCTGATGAGGGCAGTCCCTAATCGGACATCTGCCTCAAATCGCGCTTTGATGATCCCCGCATGGAGCCGCCTTCCATGATCTAGCTCTGCTGGGGTCCCACATGCGTTCAGAATGCTTATGAACGTGATCTTATTTGCCTTCACCCCTTCTCGTTGCATTTGTTCAAAGAGTGCAAATGCTCCTTCCCCAGCGCCTTGTTGGGCTAATCCTGCAATCATCACATTCCAGGAGATCACATTCCGTTGAGGCATTTTGTCGAACACTTGGCGCGCATCCACAACATTCCCACACTTCACGTACATGCTGACAAGGGTATTTCCCAAGAAGATATCAGGCTTGAATCCACTTTTGATGATATGAGCATGGATTTCCTTGCCATCTGCAAGGGATTTCGTCTCAGCACACTCTTGCAACAGACAAGCACAGGTATCAGAATATGCTGGAAAGCCTTGTTCCTCCAGCAAATTCAAGATGTCCACAACCTTCTTGTATCGTCCGTCCTTGCACAATCTGCTTATATACCCAAGAGCTCCACAATTTTGGGCTACTTCCCCCCTCGTCTGTGCCTTCGCCCAGAAGTCGTGATGATGGTGGCCGTGGCAACAGTGATGACCTTACCCCGACACCGACACCCAACAAGCAACTCGGTCTGACTGCTGCAGAATTGGAACTCCACCACCTTGCTTGGTAACAAAATGTGTCTGGAGACCATTGTCATGGGCTCCCAAGGAATCTGTGTCGGGAGGTAGTAGCTTCTCTTGTGGACATTGCAGTCAGATGCAATGTGTAGCGACCGTGTCCGTGTGATCACTTCAGAGAGATCCGTGTCTGTGGGAGCGACTCAGACTGTGAGGCCCATTACCAACATATCTCCATCTCCAGCTCTCCTGCTTTGGTGGGATATTGTCTACTACCGTAGTGGGAGGATCAAGAGAGGGAGTCCACAATACCTCTTCTGGCACTTCTGGGCATGTCAAGATGCTTTGTGAGGCAGGCAGACAAGAGGCTCTACAGACTTTAAACCAAGGAGGCATTTCAGCAGATTCAGATACGTATGTCTGTCTCTTGCATAAGTGCATCAAGATGAAAGGCCTGGAAGCTGGAAAGCAGGTGATACACTGTGAGGGGGTAAATTCCCAAACATGGTATATATAATTAAAACAGTACCATTCATGAATACTAAAACTTTATCACACTGACCATAACTACCCGACATCTTTCACAGAAGGCCCTGACTAGTTTACAACACATAAGCCCTGAGTAAAAGAATGGTCCAACATATTAGTACCTTCTATGGTCTCTTTGTGATGCTCCCTGAAATTTTTACAAGACATAAACACTGCTTACCAATCAAAGGTGGATCTAATCAATGGGTTCAATAAGGTCATTTGAATCCTCAATATATGAATCCACCACCTGCTCTCCTGCGCCCTCATTGATTCGATCACTTATAACCTTCAGAATTGGTTTCCTCGTCAGGCTCTCATCCTTGTTATGCCTAAGATACTCATTGGCTTCCTCAGCAATTTCTAGTACAAGCCCAAACTTACTATTAGACTGCTCCAGTAAAATCTCAGCATCCACCAGGATCTGCTTGTTTGCCTCTAACCACATTCGCTCTTGTGTTTCCAGGAAGGGCAACATCTGTTCCTTCTCCTCTAATTTGGGATCTCTCCTTCCCTGATCACAACAAGAGAAGCAAATGTGCTATACAAATAAATTGGTTGTCAAAGTACCAGAGTCTCTCTCTCTCTCGCTCGTGTTTCCAGGAAGGGCAACGTCTGTTCCTTCTCCTCTAATTTGGGATCTTACCTACCCTGATCACAACAAGAGAAGCAAATGTGCTATACAAATAAATTGGTTGTCAATGAGTCTCTCTCTCTCTCTCTCTCTCTCGCTCTTGTGTTTCCAGGAAGGGCAACGTCTGTTCCTTCTCCTCTAATTTGGGATCCTACCTACCCTGATCACAACAAGAGAAGCAAATGTGCTATACAAATAAATTGGTTGTCAAAGTACCATTGAGTCTCTCTCTCTCTCTCTCTCTCTCTCTCCCTCCTGTGTCACACACACCGCACACTCATATTTAAAGAGGAAGGAAAGAAGACCCAAATATTCGAGGGAGGTTGCCAGGTCTGATATACTACAGCATTCAAGGGCTCACACTTTCTCAAAACCCCAACACTTCCAGTGATGTCGTTTTATACTCACCGATTGCCGACCCCTTCTTTTGCTCCCAATTCCTTCTCCACTTTTACATTCGATCCTCATTAGACCTCCAGCTCCAAAGCAATGGGAGGAGAGTAGGACCCTTGAACCAGTGCCTTTTGAAGCACGAGCAGGTGCCTCCAGCGCATTGTTGAAAGAAGGGATTGACAGCAGAGCTCCATTTCGCATAGCTGCCATTATGAGATCGAAAACTAAAACCCTGAGCCCTAATGCTTGACCTGTTACTACCGGTAACGGAAGCAAATCCAGACGCAATGGTTCCTTTCCCTCTCTCAAGCACAGGTGAAGCTCTGCCTCAGCCGTAGGAGTTGTAAGCACGATGGTGGAGAAGGGCATGAGGTGGTCACCCGCGAGTACACCATTAATCTTCACAAGAGACTACACTGCTGGTATTTTTTCTCTTTCCTCTTCACGCAACCCCTTTGTGGGTTGCGGGTGACCTCTTAGTCACGGGAACTAGATAGTTTCTTTCTGCAATAAGAAAGGGGGGCTGGGAGGCTGGTGATACACTCGTACTTCTTTCTCCGTAACGGATCCAAGAGACTCTGCATCATGCCGTGTGCATCTAATTGATGACTCGCTCATTGTAGGGCATGGTAGGGCAGGTGATTTGAGGACCGTGGATAACATAAAGAATGAGTTCAAGCTGAATGATGTCTTCTAATAAGAATCCATGGAGTCTCCTACCTTTGATCTCTTAAATATCTCCGGCCGTCCTCCATTTAACCTCTGCCTGGTGTTTCACTCGTCCGTTGCTGTTCCAAATCTGAACCTGTATCTTTGTCCTTCTCTCGTTTCCTTCGTGGCTAATTACACGAAGGCAAGCTTTCTATGTCCTGTCTGCTTATAATAGAAGCAGACTTCTTCACCCACGGGTCCTCGACCTGGTCTCTTCTTAGGGCTCTGTGTGTTCTGGCCTATTGTTTCTCTGGTAGTGATTCCGATCATGCTGGTAGTGATTCTTTTAGGAATGGTGGGTAGGCTTAAGAGCTTCCTACGGAGGATACCTGCATTATGCAAATCTGCAGCCCGTTTCAATCCTGGATGGGGTTAGTTCATTGTGTTTAACTTTTCCGTCTGCAATTGAGCACTCCAGGGCACTGCGACTTCCATTCAGAGAAGATGATAGTGAATGTCATGTCACATTTACATGCATTTTCCATCTCATCATATTCCTGATAGAAACATAATTCTTAAAAGCTATATATCAAATCAGCAGTAGGCATTGTTAGAGAGGGACATCCTCTTGGATGTGCCGGAGGGTGTTTTCGTGTTATCTAGGCGACATTTTTTGCCACCCTGTGGAGCTTGGATGCAGGTGACAAACCAAGTGTTCCGACATGCCAAGCACACTGGCGCAGGCTAGATCAATAAGCCAAAAATGAGGCACTATGTACACTGCTAGGCGCTGCATTGCCTGGACATGGAGCAGTCAAATGCCCTGAGGAAACTGTACAAGGAGCGGGGCAAGAATGTTGGGGCGTGGTGGCAGGCATGCTATTGGCCTCTAGTCAATATGGCTAGGGCCAATGGATGGGACATCGAAGGCCTATTTAATAGAAATGAGAAGCTCCGTATCTGGTATGTGCCAACCAAGCTCCGGCAATTGTGCCATGTAGAAAGAATCAAACTTGGAGAGTAGATGAAGTTTTGTAGTCAATTTTGGTAGGGGATAAGCTGCGGGCAAATCTGTACTCAGTTCATGAGGCAAATCGAATGCTTTCCTTACCAGATTCTCTTTTCCTGCCAGGGAAAGATCTTGTCGACAAGGGACCTGTGCCACCCCACTCAAGTGCCATCTACATATGCAACCTGCCCCCCCGCACAGATGAAGCCTTGCTGGCTGACCACTTGGGGCAAAATTGGTGTCCTGAAGGTGTTTTCTGTCAGCCCTCTTTCTGCTTGGAAAGAAGTCATAGCCAGAGTCCTTTTGGTCATCTCTCTCTCGCTTTCTCAACTCTCTCTGAAGAGCTTCGACGAACTGAAATCTTTCATGGCTGAAGGCAACCCCCTACTACTACAAGCCTTTGGCAATGATAGCAGCCTCAGTTCCTGTCCTTGCATTTGACCCAGACAGGGGCAATGGCCACAAGGCTTGACAGATATATTCTGGGGAAACGTCATCTCTCTTTCTCACTCATACATACACATAATCCTACTGGTAAAAAGTGATGCCACATGTCCTATGCGTGGAGTTGATTGTGAGGATACCAAATTTTTTTTGGAAGTATCTGAATGATTACCCTGCCATCAATTGTCTGTTCCAAGGTAATTCATACTACCGGTGTCAGCCCCTGACAAAGGTAGTTTCTGTCCCTTTGTGTTCCACTAAAACTGACCGTGGGGTGGTCACAAGGCTACAGCAAACAATGTCTTATGAGTACATTCTCGAAATTTAAACTGAGGGCGGGGAGCCTACCTTGAACCAAAAAACAGATGCAGAGAGAAAAGGGAGATTGTAAATGTGTGAGCAGCCTGAAGACAATATCCACTTTTTCATCCATTGTCCAGGGTATTCTCACCAGAGCCTAAAGCCCTGGCCCTGTTGTGGTCTAATTGCTTGTGTGCAGGGCTTTCTAGAGCATATCTGGAAAGCCGGAACTAATTGTTTATATCAAGGTAAGCGCCACCACCAGAGTGAGCCCCTCACAAAGGTATTTAATATGGGAAAATGCACATAAAATTAATAATAATAATCATATGGGAAATAATTCCCTTTAAAAAAAGAGAAATAGTATAACATATAATTATTATACTATATATAATACTAATTATAATAAAATTATTAATGTCATATGGGGAAATTATTTTAAAAACTGCACCTGCTCACCGTAGCCAGCCACCCTGCATACCTTATGAATTCTGAATGATAATTTGGATGACCATTTGAAAAACGTGGATGAACAACCCTGAAAAGCTCGGTTATGTACGGTATTTCACCATGGCTCACCTGGCTGCGGGCTTCCACACTATCGTGTGCCACGCTACAGCCGTGGCCAGGCTCATCTTGGTGGATACCTAGTCCATAGTTATAACTTGCAAGGAGGTGGACGATCCTTGTGCGCGTTCACTTGTTTAGTCTATATAGACCACATATCTGTAGATGGGAATGGGAATGCATCCAATATAGGGATGGACGGAGTATAGTTAAACCAAAGCCGAAGCTGGGAGTTATTCACTCATCTCATCAGTCATTTGACACAGGAAAAAGTCTAATTGGCCTGCCACCTGTGTATACGGGGCTTGGATGCTTCACAACTGACTTGGTGACTTGGTGTTATAGTGCGCTATCGCTTACCATAGCACATACTGTTGTTATAAACATGCCACGACCCAATTAATGTTTGGATGTTTTTCTTGCCAGTGCTGAATGCCCTCTTGATGCATTCAGTGCTGAATTCCCTCTTGTTTGGCCTCTAGTTCAGACCTACTTGAGTGTGTTGTCGTTGATGTGACTTACCCATTCACTTTTCCCTTGTATACTCATGACACATAACATAGACTGATGATCACTAATTATGACTATGGGAGAGCCCATTTGGCGCTGCCTTCCCTGGCCACACAACGCATGTAGAATGCCACACTTCTTTGAGAAGTGCTGATTGCAACCATCACCAACGTCGCTGCCACACTGTCTGATTAAAATATTATATTTATAACAGTAGCTGACTAATTTAGCATTCACAATCTACACAATAGTATCAATTGGACGTGTAGCTCATTAATGGACATCAGATATGGATATGAATCTACCCATGAAATCTATAGAACAACATATTAAGCAAATTAGTGTGGTTCTAATAAACCTGCATGAGACCTGAATCATACCTCATTCATTCTAGATATAACAGACTTGTTTTTAAAGTGAATATATGATGAGAGTCTGAACAAGTCTACAGTTAAATATTCAAACCCACCATCAATATCACTCCCAAAACACACTCACCACATCAGGTCTGTCCGGCTTTTATAATTTGTCCCTGGGAACTCATTGATATCACCAGACGGCACATTGTGAGTAGCATGATGCTGAGCTGATGCTACAGCTAGGATGACGAGGTTGAGCCAAAACTGTTGGAAGTAATTAAACATATCTAGAAGACTAAGAGTCTTGAAGGCCAAAGGTTTAGAAGTCTAAGAGACTATCTTGTTTAACTCACTTTTGGAAGGTGAATGGCTAGAAGGTGGATGGTCACCATAGTGGAAGTGGAAGTGACCAAGTAGGACTTTCTAGAGACCTTCTTGTACAAGCTCGGGCGTGAAGCCACTAGTCTAAGTGTAAGAGTATGATGGTGGCTTCTATGGTTGGGAGGAGAGCTTTAGTTTTAGCTTTAGTCTAAGACTTTAGTTCTTGTTTATGTTCTTGCTCAATTCTAACATGGTATCAGAGCCATTCTTCTCTAGGTGAGAGTTGGTAGTTGAGATTGAGAGAACTTGATTATGGCTGGAGCGTCATCTTCTAACAATCCTCCTTCTATGTCTATGACGAGTGCATTAGATGTGAGAGTGGAAGATCGATTCAATGGAGCTAACTATCAAACCTGGAAGTTTAGGATGGAAATGGTACTTCTAGACAAAGATCTATGGGGAGTGGTTGATGGATCAGTCCCAAGACCTGACACTATTGTTGGCCAAGCCATATGGGATAGGAAAGATCAGAAAGCAAGAGCTAGCATCATCACAAGCTTGAGAGACAATCAGTTGCATCTCATTATAAGTGCTAAGAATGCTAAGGATGTTTGGGACAAGCTAGCAAGCATATATGAGACGAAGGATGTCACATCGCAAGTGTATGCGACACAAAAGTTCTATGGTCTGAAGATGACCGAGTCAGACTCAGTTGAACAATACTTGAATTTGTTTTGTGTGTTGCGAGATCAACTAGTCTCTGTGGGAACTAATGTGACTGATGAACACGTCGCAGTGGTGTTATTGGCAACCTTACCTGAATCCTATGATGGTTTTGTGGTGTCTCTAGCAGGACAAACCAACTTAACTATTGATGTTGTCATATGACTTCTCCTCAAGGAGGAAACACGAAGAAAAGGTCAAGGTACGTCTACAGAGATAGACAGAGCTTTGTTCACAGGCAAGACTGGAGTAGTCTTGAATAGAAGACTCCCTTCACATATGTCTCAAAAGTCCCAGAGGTTTCAGAAATCTCAATCTAGCTCAAAGATCAAAAAGCCAAAGTAAGGTGCTTTTATTGCAAGAAACTTGGTCACATGATCAAGGATTGTAGAAAGCGCATTGCAGATGAGCGCAGCAGAGATGGTCAAGGGAACATAGCTACTCATCAGAGGAACGTTATTCTATTTGTTGTGTCTCTCTCAGCCACTACTAGACAGAAGCATGTGTGGTATGTTGATTCAGGAGCATCTCAACATATGAGTTCAGAGAGAGAGCATTTATTATCCTATAGATCTCTTTCACCTACACAATATGTTCTTTTGGGAGATGATAGCAAGCATGTCATTAGTGGGGAAGGCTCAGTCTCTCTTATGCTCAATGAAGGGGAAACCATAGAGGTGAAAAATGTCCTATATGTCTCTACTTTAACAAAGAACCTGCTGTCGGTAAGGCAAATTGTTGCAAAGGAATACAGAGTGGTATTCCAAGATGAGAGTTGTACTATCACAGATAGCTCAGGAGCTGTGGTAGCAAAAGTTATTCTTGATAATCGCTTGTATAGATTACAACATCATGTCTTTAGTGCTCTTACCACATTTTCACCACAGTTGGGATCTACATATGTTATGTCAGAAATAGAGTTGTGGCATAGAAGGTTAGGTCATGTGAGCATTAAGAAGTTGAGACAGATGCAACTCTCAAGCCATCTTGTGGAAGGACTACCATTGAAGGAGATGAGCGATATGCGTCTATGCAAAGGTTGCTTGGAAGGGAAGCAACATCGAGGTCAATTTCCTAAGGATGGTGGACGAAGAGCCACAAATATATTAGAGATTGTACATTCTGATGTGTGCGGGCCAATGCAAACCACATCACTTGGAAGAGCAAGGTACTTTGTGACATTCATTGATGATTTGTCAAGGAGGATTGTGGTGAATCTCCTAAGGCAGAAAAGTCAAGTGCTAGAGAAATTCAAGGAGTTCAAAGTACTTGAAGAAAAACAAACTGGAAAGCCTCTTAAGATTTTGAGATCTGACAATGGTGGTGAGTACATCTCAAAGGCTTTCAATCAGTTTTGTCAAGAGAATTGAATAGCTCGACAGCTTACTGTTCCATATACACCTAAGCATAATGGTGTAGCTGAGCGGATGAATAGATCACTACAAGAATCTGCAAGGAGTATGTTGAAAGAAGTGAATCTTTCAAATCGTTTTTGGGCAGAAGCTGTTGGCACTGCAGCATATCTTCACAACAGAATACCTACCAAATCAGTGTTGGGAAAAACACCAGAAGAGGTATGGAGTGGTCAGAAGCCTAGTGTGGCTCATTGTAGGATTTTTGGATGTCATGCATATGTCCATATCCCTACTCAGAAGCGAAAGAAACTTGACTCCAAATCAAAAGGATGCATCTTCATTGGCTACACAGAAGGTGTGAAGGGATATAAGTTGTTCAATAAGACAACTAAGGCTGTCAAACACAGTAGGGACGTAGTGTTTGATGAAGGCTTCATACCCTCTTTGGTAGTGGGAGAAGATGACATGGGAATGAGCTTAGAGCCATTACACCATTTCCAAGAGGAGTCTTATGAGGAGCCAATACAAGAGATGGCTGAAGCAAATGATGGAGGTGTTCAATTTGATGGAGTTGATCAAGGAGTCGAAGTTGGTGAACCACTTGTTGATATGGGAGATGAAGTTGAAGATGTGCCAATTCTAAGGAGATCTCAGCGAGAAAGAAAAGCTCATAGTAGGCTGATTACATCTATGAGGAAGCGATGCGCTCTCTAGACAAACTACAATGGGAAGAAACAATCAACTCAGAGTTGGATTCATTGATGCAAAATAAAGCATGGACACTCACTAAGTTAGCAATTGGTTGCAAGTGGATCTTCAAGTTGAAGTACAAAGCTGATGGATCTATTTACCGGTACAAAGCTCGTCTTGTAGCTAAAGGCTATGCACAAATTCAAGGAGTGGATTACAATGAAACTTTCTCACCAATGGTGAAGATTTCTTCTATCAGAGTGTTGTTAGCTCTTGCAGCTCAACGTGATCACGAAGTTTATCAAATGGATGTTAAGACGATATTTCGAATGGAGAACTACAAGAAGAGATCTACATGAGACAACCTGAAGGGTTTGTACAACGAGGAAGTGATATTGTGTGTAAGCTGCAAAAGAGTTTGTATGGACTCAAACAAAGTCCTCGAGCTTGGTATGCCAGGATCGATGCTTACCTCTTAAAGGCAAGATTTGAGCGAAGCATTGCTGACACAAACATCTATGTGAAAAAGATGGGCGAGCAATTTGTGGTCATAACTCTATATGTGGATGACACAATCATTGTCACCAACGATCATCAAAGGTTGTTGCTAGAAACCAAAGCATTGTTGAGTGCTGAGTTTGCCATGACTGACATGGGTGAGATTCGGTTCTGTCTTGGTATTCAAATCAGCAGAGATCGAGTGAACCATACAATATTCATGCATCAACGACAATACATTGAGACAATTCTACAAAGGTTTAAGTTGGAGATGAGTAAGCCAACATCAACTCCTCTCGAAGTTGGTTTGAAACTTACGAAAGATATGACACCTAAGACTCAAGAAGAGCAAGAAGATATGAAGAAAACTCCTTATTAAAAGCGCAGTCGGCAATTTGATGTATTGCATGGTTTGTACTATGCCAGACATTGCACATTCAGTGGGAGTGGTCTCACAATTTCTTTCAAATCCCGGACAAACCCATTGGAAAGCAGTGAAGAGGATATTTCGATATCTAAGAGGAACATCAACCTCTGGTCTACTCTACAAGAGAGTGGAAGATCCAAGTTTGTTGGGGTTTGCTGATGCTGACTGGGCAGGAGACGTTGATAGTAAAAAATCAACTTCAGGCCATTGTTTTCTCATAGCAGGTGGAGCTGTATCTTGGTCTAGCAAACGACAAGTTGCAACAGCGTTGTCATCAACAGAAGCTGAATACATGTCCATTACACGAGCAGCAAAAAAGGCTATTTGGTTACGGAAGTTGCTTGGAGATTTGGATCATCTCCAATCACTACCTACGACTCTCTATTGTGACAATCAAAGTGCGATTGCACTAAGTCAGAATCCGAAGTATCATTCAAGGACGAAACACATTGAAGTGCAACATCACTACATACGGGAAGTTGTATGCAAAGGAGAGATCAAGGTGATCTATTGTGCTACATGAGATATGGTTGCGGATGTTTTGACGAAGAGTCTACCACAAACAAAACATATGAAATGTTCAGCCTTACTTGGTGTCTCTTCTCCAAAGACAAACGAAGTAGCTCAATGATATGGTTTAATTGAGTGGGAGTGTTGGAAGTAATTAAACATATCTAGAAGACTAAGAGTCTTGAAGGCCAAAGGTTTAAAAGTCTAAGAGACTATCTTGTTTAACTCACTTTTGGAAGGTGAATGGCTAGAAGGTGGATGGTCACCATAGTGGAAGTGGAAGTGACCAAGTAGGACTTTCTAGAGACCTTCTTGCACAAGCTCGGGGGTGAAGCCACTAGTCTAAGTGTAAGAGTATGATGGTGGCTTCTATGGTTGGGAGGAGAGCTTTAGTTTTAGCTTTAGTCTAAGACTTTAGTTCTTGTTTATGTTCTTGCTCAATTCTAACAAAAACAATACCAACCATCAAAGGATGTTGCATTCGTTTCAAATTTTCCACAACCCACAATGAGGCCACAACAACTTACAAAATCCTCTTTGATCCTTGACGAAAGGGATTGTATAAGCTATTCATTGGACCACACAACCATCAACAAGGCAAAGCATTTACGGTCCTGAAAACTGTGCCTAAAGCTAAGCATCATGTAGAGGCAGTCGTTGTGTGGCTTAGCCGTCTCCCTTCTTGCTCTAGTGATCTATGAGCGACAGGAGCTCATCATACGGGCTGCCCCTACATCAGCCACATGCCGGTCGGTTGAGAATTCTCCCTTCTTCCTTGAGGGCTGAAGTCTTGCTGAAGTCATGACATGTACACCTGGAGGCCGGTGCAGGAACCCCCTCCTCCCTGTTGAGAATGTGCACCGGTGGTGCCAGATGAAGCTAGGACATTGCGATGAGATTAATACTATTAACGTCGTGTAGCTGGGACACCTCGATAGGAATATCAATCTGCGGCATAAAATAGGACAAGCACAGATTCAGATTCACAGTGACAACATTGTGGAGATCACCCAAGTGACCATCTACCATAAACAAGTTCTCACCGTTTCTGGACATCTAGCTCACTTCTGTCTCTATCAATTTGTACACAATAATAGACATCCAGCTAACCAGATTGATATTAAATAGATTGAACTGATCCGTGCAGACGTAGCTGCAGCCGCCTGCATCTCATTGTAGCAAAGGAGACGGGCAAATAGTGGTGGAGGGATGAGACACAGCGATGGGAGGGAAATGCTTAGAGTACTGTCATGTCCACCGCTGCTTTGACACTGCTTTGACAGCTCTGGTGTACCCTGAAAGTGTGCTCACCAGATTGATAATAATAGATTGAACTGATCTGTGTCGCTGCAGCAGCCTGCATCTCAATGGAGACGTGCAAATAGTGGTGGAGGGATGAGACACGTCGATGGGAGGGAAATGCTTAGAGTACTGTCATGTCCACGGCTGCTTTGACAGCTCTGGTGTAGCCTGAAAGTTTGCTCACCAGATTGATATTAATAGATTGAACTGATCCGTGTCGTTGCAGCCGCCTGCATCTCAATGGAGACGTGCAATGGTGGAGGGATGAGACACGTCGATGGGAGGGAAATGCTTAGAGTACTGTCATTTCCACAGCTGCTTTGACAGCTCTGGTGTAGCCTGAAAGTGTGCTCACCAGATTGATATTAATAGATTGAACTGATCTGTGTCGCTACAGCCGCCTGCATCTCAAAGGAGACGTGCAAATAGTGGTGGAGGGATGAGACACGGCGATGGTGCTTAGAGTACTGTCATGTCCACCGCTGCTTTTGAAAGCTCTGTTGTAGCCTGCAGGTCTGCGGCACCGACCAAGATGGTGACGTTCGGCAGAGCCACGATCAGCACCGCTGGTTTGTCGGTTAGCTGCTCGGTACTTGCTCATAGCACAATTCGCCATCGAATCCGCATATGCGAAGTTTCCCAGTCTTGCTCGGCTTCAGTTTCTGTTGGAATGGTAATTACATATCCTTAAAAGAAATCATCTGAATGAGCTTAAGATATATACCGTACAGAGATATGTAAGTTTGTTTTCAATGTGCAGTAAAGTAAGAATCAATGGGACTCACATCCTGAGCCCCCTACAAAATCTGTGATATTTATGAATCTTAAGATAAATATGGAGAGTTCTACTTAAGATTAATAGCATCCATCGATTAAATTTGTTTTGAATAGCAATTGAGGTAAAGTGCAAACAAAATCTGTGTGTTCCTCATTGCTCAGGCTGCCAGCTCCCTGCCTTCTGTTTAATGGGCATCTAAAATATTTAGCACATGTTCCATGCACTGAGATCGAAAGAGGTTCTGGTTCCAGCAACTGCCTTATAAGGTACAGTTATTCACATCATAGAGGAGGGGCCATGAAGAAGCCAAAATGCCTAATTTGATTTCCCGTACAACAACGTTAACCTTAAGGTTCCTCATATAAGTTAAGAAGGATGTTAAAAAATATATTTTGCTCCAGACAGTGTCTTATTATAATTACTGGTCTAAAGATAGAATATGGGGTCCAACTAGCTAAAACTGGTAAGTTGGTCACAAACTAAATTAAATGAAGTAGAACAGGAAGGTTAGTAGTTTCTCCTGTAGCTAGTCACAGAGTGCCAGCTTCTCTGTCCCCATATAAGTTGATCTCTCGTTGAGGACACCGGAAGTGAGTGGGAGAAGGGAGGGGGCGCGTTCCACCAGGTGCGCACATGTCATGACTTGCCTGCATGACCAGCAGCTCTTCTCGCGGCTCTTTGATTTCAAGGAAGAAGGGAGAATACTCAATTGAACGGTGTGCAGTGCTGATGACGTAGGGCGCACAGCCCGTATGACGAGTTCTTATCGCTCATGGACTTTAAGGAAGAAGGGAGACGGTTAAACCACACAGCCACTGTCTCTAAATGATGCTTAGTTTTCCATAAATGCTTTCCTTGTTGATGGTTGTGTGGCTCAATCAATAGCTTGTAGTCCCTTTTGTCAAGGATCGCGAGCGCCTTTCTGGAGATTATGAATTCCCCGGACAACTTATAAGACTCTTATAAGTTGTCGCTGGAAATACGTAGTCTCCAGAAAGGAGCATATTGACCCGGACAGATGAGGGACAGACCGGCTAATGTGTGGGTTTTGTGGGGGCGGTATTGATGGCGGGTTTGAATTAACTCTAGACTTGTCCACACTCTCACAGGCTCAGTTTAGATACGTACAAGAATGTTATAGATCTAAATGAAAATGAATGATATGAGTGAAATCACATGCATGCTTATCGGAGCCACACTACATTTGCTTATCTTGTTCTAAAGATGTCACCGGTGGATCGATATTATCCCATTCATTTTCGTGTGACAGGGATATCCACTGAATTAGAGGGACATTTCAGTATATTGAGGAGCGAGTCCCGATGCTAATCACTAGGAAAGCTATCCAGGTGCAGAAATTAGTTTGCTGGATGTTGAGGGTGTTGTGTGCACCGGTAGTGGACTCCAGATGAGGTTTAATGATGAGATTCGTCATCTCAGTGCAGCTTGAACGTCCTTACTCCCCTGACCTGTTCATTTCTAGCAAGTGAAGGGGCAGGTCTTCTAGTCTTGTTTGTAGAATCTCCTCTGCACAGCTTGTAAGCCTCATCAGATTGTGGAGAGTCCTGAGGCTTCCTGCAGGCCTAACAGTGACGACAACCACTTAATTAAGTAAGACACCTTAAGACGACAACCACCTTAAGCCTCCTGGCTCTGGCACATATACGCAGCTGGTGCTCTCTCCGCTGAGGATGGAATCCTGGGTACGTCCATCGGTAATAAAACTCCCCATCCTACCTCTTTTGCTCATCGGTCCCGCTTTATGTCCCTGGATCTGTATGTGTTATATGTCACTCTGCTGGTCTGCTCTCCTCTGCCTGTCTTCATTCCGGCTGGTCTCCTCTTCTAATTTATTGTAGTGTCTTCCCTCGGGCCACAATAATTAAACTCTCAATCCTAGTACTACCTATTTTTCTCCTACATCTCTCTCTATTTGTCCCTAGATCTGTATGTGTATGTAAGTATGCTCTTCCTCTGCCACCTTGCTCAATCCTGTTTATCTATATGGATCAGTGAATTTGAGAAACTGATTGAACATCTCATGGTAGGTAAAGTTCACCCATCTACATTAATGGTGGAAGATGAAGAAAAAATGACTGACAGTAGGGAGCAGGGTACGTTCCCTCTTCCAGAACGCCACCGCCGCCTCACGTGTACACCACGACTACTTATGATTTGAGGGCACCCATTGATGACAAGGCTGAGGATGAAGATCTGCTGGCAGAGGAACCAGGCCATGCAGAAATGTGGAGAGCCAATTTGGAGATCAGCCCTGAGGATGAAGATCAGCTACTGGCAGAAAATGGAGAGGAGCTGGCAGCTAAGCCCAGAGATCATTGAGGCTAGCACTGAGGCTGCCACCCTGTTGGGACGAGAACCACCCCTTCTGGTAGGCAGTGGCACACACATGCATCCGAAATTCCGAAGTTACTTCTTTGGCTCATCGATCCAAGGATCCGTTTGTGTACATGCCGGTCTCCTTAGCTGCAACACTAGGGCGACGTGATCAGTTCAACTTATTTCATATCAATCTGGTGAGCTGGATATCCATTGATGTGTGCAAATTGAAAGAGACAGAAGTGAGCTACATGTCCAGTGTGTGTAGATTGGAAGAAACTCTGGGAATTTGGTTTTGGTAGATGTGACCTTCCCTTTTTGGTCCAAAATTGTGTCTTGCCGGAGCCTAGTTTGCATTTTCACATGTGACATATTTTCCTGATACACGGGCTAGAGAAATATCCTCACGGTGTTCCTGCATGACTGAGGTGAGCTAAATGTCCAATTGATGTACTGTTGTGTAGATTGTGAAGATTTACTGTATCTGTAAATCTTTGGTTTTGTAGTTGGTGGATGCTCCCAATTGTAGTGCAGTTACTGACATTCTACGCCCTTGTTATAATTTTGGATTGCAGGAAAGATTGTTCTGTTCGTTTTCTCCCAGGTTTCGTTTTCCCCAAATGGAACCTTTGGGGGACTCAAATTTGATTGGATGATTATGATATGTAGACTCATGTACATATAAGCCGATTCTATATTTTTACATTAATATATTAGGTTGACATGATTCTTTTCACAATTGCTTCTCAATTTGGTTTTGATGCATCCAAGTATATTGGCTGGTTTTCCAGTCACAAGAAACAAGAAATGGAGGCAAACCAACAATTGTACTTGGATGCTTCAAAACTCACTTGAGAGACATATTGGAAGCTGTCCAATGGTTGGCTTGCTGGCCTTGGTTATTTGTTATCTCCTTAGGCTCAGTGTGGCTCTGTGGTTTGTCATCAATACAACCTCTCTGGGGGCTTCTTTTCTCCCTTTCTATATTAAAATTTGATTTTTTAATTTTGTTTCCAAGAAACACACCCCTGGCCCAGCAATGTGATTTTTTCTGTTTTGTTTTGAGGGAAAATAAACCCCTTTTCTAAGGAGAGCCTGCCATGGACCGAGGCATCTCAGGGGCAGAGCCCCAGACGCAAAGCAGAGAGACAGATGACAGGGGTTTGAACCCCAGACCCACAGGCCAATACATGAGTGACTTACCACCGGCCCCCGGGGGCAAACTGATCTGTAATATGATTTGTTTTCCAAAATAGAAATAAAAATAACACATTTTCTCTTATCTTACATAAATGTCTTACAATTAGTTGATGAAAACCTCTTTCAATCTGGATGGATCCAGCATGTCTTGATTGCAGTGGAAAGTGCTAAGTTAGTGAGCTACTTGAGTTAAAAACACAATCCTTTAATTAGACAGTGTGGTAGTGACGTTGGTGATGGTTGCAATCAGCACTTCTCAAAGATGTGTGGCATTCTACATGCGATGTGTGGTCAGCGAAGGCAGAGCCAATTGCAAATGGGCTCTCACATAGTCATAATTAGTGATCATCAGTCTATGTTCTGTGTCATGAGTAGACAAGCAAAAAAGTGAATGGGAACAACAACAGCACACACTCAAGTATGTAGGCCTGCACTGCAAGTGCATCCCAGTGTGATAAGTACTAACTTAGCGCACTATAACAACAACGTCAGTTGTGATTAAGCGTCCAAGCTCCGTATACACAGGTACTGACTTATTAGATTTTTTTTTGTGTCAAATTTATGAGTGACGATATGATGGATACACTACTGGACATCTAGCTCACCTCAATATTCTGCACAAAGTAATTAAAATAGACATGTATCTAGACAATATCCAAGAAAAATGCATGCAACTTTTGGACCAAAAAGTTAGACATCTACGTACCAAGAACAAATTTTCAGAGTTTCTTCTAAATCTACACACATTGGAAATGTAGCTCACTTCTGTCTCTTTCAATTTGTACACAATTATAGTCATCCAGCTCACCAGATTACGATTAAATTAGCTGAACTGATTCGTGCCCGATCCGTGCTGACGTCGCTCCATCGGCATGCATCTCGTTGTAGCCAAGGAGACCTGCAAATAGTGGTATAGAGATGAGACACGTCGATAGGATGGAGATGTTTAGATCGAGTAGTGTCATGTCCACCGCTGCTTTGAGAGCTCTGGTAGCCAGCTGCAAGTTTGTGCACAACTGAGATGGCTACGTTCGCTATGCTGAGCCACTATATATATGTCAGCGCTAGTTTGTGCAACGTTTCCGTCTACAGATGCAGATACCTACATCACTCAGTGAACTCCTTGTGTATCTCGCTTCAGGTACCTAAGGCTATGCGCACTGCAAATCTTGGCAATTTCTTCCAATCTACAAACAGTACCGGACATCTAGCTAGTACACCTCAGTCTCTTCCAATCTGCAAACATGATGGACCTCAGATCAACTTATTAGTTGAATATCACCTGGTGCTTTTTACACCGTGCGGATGTTGCTCTCGCCCGTTCATCTGGAAAATATCTGAGGAAAACGCAAGGAAAATGCAAATTATAGAGGCTCTGGAAGACACAATTTTCGAGCAAAAAGGGTAGTTCCTTCCAATCTACATGCAAAAAGGGTAGTTTCTTCCAATCTAGCCTGAACGTTTGCTCACCAGATTGATATTAATAGATTGAACTGATCTGTGCAGACGTCGCTGCAGCCGCCTGCATCTCAAAGGAGACGTGTAAATAGTGGTGGAGGGATGAGACACGTCGATGGGAGGGAGACGCCTAGAGTACTGTCATGTCCACCCGCTGCCTTGACAGCTCTGGTGTAGCCTGAAAGTTTGCTCACCAGATTGATATTAATAGATTGAACTGATCTGTGTCGCTGCAGCCGCCTGCATCTCAAAGGAGACGTGCAATAGTGGTGGAGGGATGAGACACGTCGATGGGAGGGAAATGCTTAGAGTACTGTCATGTCCACAGCTGCTTTGACAGCTCTGGTGTAGCCTGAAAGTTTGCTCACCAGATTGATATTAATAGATAGAACTGATCTGTGCAGACGTCGCTGCAGCCGCCTGCATCTCAAAGGAGACGTGAAAATAGTGGTGGAGGGATGAGACACGTCGATGGGAGGGAAATGCTTAGAGTACTGTCATTTCCACCACTGCTTTGACAGCTCTGTTGTAGCCTGTAAGTTTGCGTACAACGACACACCGACCAAGATGGCGACGTTCGCTTTGCTGAGCCACGATCAGCAGCGGCTGGTTTGTTCGTTGTAGCTGCCCAGTAGCTGCTCACCACATGTTCTCCATCGAATAGCTGCATCGAATCTGCATAGGCGAAGTTCCCCGTCTTGCTCGGCTGCAGAATGGTCAATGGGCTTGATGTGGATCAATCCAACCGTTTTGTTGTTGTTGTTTTGTTTTGTTGCAAGTTCAGTAGTGAAAGCAACTAATTACATATCCTTCAAAAGAAAGTATTTGAATGAGCTTAAGATATATACCGTACAACACCAGCTGTAAGTTTGTTTTCAATGTGCAGTAAAAAGGATCCACCCTGAGTGGGGCTCACATCCTGAGTCCCACTACAAAATCTATGATATTATTTACATTTACTTTAATATTTCCAAACTGTTTTAGTTTGCTGAGCCATGATCAGCGCTGGTTTGTTGATTGTGTGATGTTTACATCTGTATCCCAGCACAGTTGTTTAATGTAAAGGACACTGGAATCAAACTTAGCCTCAACTTAGCACAATGCACGTGTGTTCCTTGCTCATTGCCGTTTGTATCAGAAGCCAGGATCTTCCCTTCGTTCTAGCTTGTTTATGAAGAATTCAAGTTGTGTGGTGTAATGTAACCCATAAATTTATCATGAGTGCAGATTGGCAGACTAATTAGTGCTGATCAACCTCTACCACTGCGCCAAGATTATGAAACCCTCCGGACTAATTTAGCACAGGAAGTTACTGCAATCAAAAGCATGTTGAGATTGAAAGAGGTTCCAG
Source organism: Takakia lepidozioides (assembly GCA_030704615.1). Classification (NCBI taxonomy): domain Eukaryota; kingdom Viridiplantae; phylum Streptophyta; class Takakiopsida; order Takakiales; family Takakiaceae; genus Takakia; species Takakia lepidozioides. Next base: position 57,148,942 of record CM060733.1, read on the forward strand.
TCAGCAACTGCCTTCAGAAGTTGGCCTTTACCTACACGCAGCATCACAGAGGATTGGCCATGAAGAAGCCAAAAAGCCTAATTTTCTTTCCTGCAGATTACCTTAACAGCCCAGAAATTGTGGACTCTTGTGAAGCAAGAGTAACGGATGGTGTCACTTGAACCCCAAGGGCTACTGGTTATGTTACTTGGAACTTAACCTCATACAAGTTAACATGGAGATTAAGTCCACCATGTGTCTTTATATAATTACATGGTTCCAATGTTCTCTCATAGAAATGTTACTATGTGGGTTTCATGGCTTGGTATAAAACCAAATAAAAAAGATTTACGAAGTTGGTCACAAAATGGAGCAGAAGTACAAGAAGGTTAGTAGACAGGCAAAACCTGCTGTACATTTTCCTTTGTGATTTTTTTGGGGCACTTTGAAGTAGAATTTACCCACTAGAGGCAGGAGCATGGAACCCGAACCCTTGGTTCCAGTATTTTGCCATATAGGCCAATTTGTTGAACATGTTCTTGTCCCTTCGGTGAGATATCATCTAGGGTTGAAATGGAGCCAGGTAGTCATAGGGTGGAACCAGATGTTCCACGGGATGACAGCCTAGTGGAACCATGATTTGATTTGAGTAGATTGAGCAGATTTTTATTTAGCGCGGACATGAACTTCCACAAACTTCCTACCTAGAAAGTTTCTGTAGTCAGTGCCTTCTCTGCTCCCATCCTGCAGGGACAGGGGAATGAGTATAAGAGAGGGAGAGGAGAAGGGAGGAGGGGGTTCCACCAGGTGTGTCATGACTTCAGCCACCATGACCAGCTCTTCTAGATAGCTATTATCTCGAGGAGGAAGGAAGAATGCTCAGTGAAACTAGTGAGGTTGTTGATGCAGGGGCACGCCGTTGAAATGCTACAAAGAATGATTAACAAAGGATGCACTCATATGCATGAGCTTTGTAGTTTGCTTAAGATCAGTCGTAGAAGCACACTAGTGCATTACATGTTCAACAAGAAGACAACATCACTACGCTAATCTATAGACTATGTAGATCCCACGAGCAGGAGCATGGAGGGAAAAATCCCCATTCAAAATAGTAGTCCAAGTGAAAGACAAATGTTACTAGCTAAGTCGTCTACTTGGACAGCCTGGACATATATCAAGAATCAACTTGGCTACCAGGGAGTAAACACTAACACTAATCTTGAGATTAATCTACTTGAATATAACACTATGCTAGTGTATATTCTCAACACTCCCACTCATTGGCTGCATGTGTTCATTGCTTGCAAGTAGAAATAATCTATCTCCTATACTCCCACTCAGTGTCTACAGACAATGTTCAAGAGGCTGCGAACGATGAAACTTATCCGCTGGAAATGGTTTTGTAATAATATCGGCAAGTTGGTCAAGGGTATTGATATAGCTCATCTGAATGTCTCCTCGACCACGACGATGAAATTCAGGATTCTGCACAAGACGTATAACACTTTGATTGTCACTGTGCAACACCGTGGGGCTATCATGCTGATACCCGATGTCATGAAGAAGTCTACGAATCCAAACAACCTCTTTGGCCGTTAAACAGGCTGCAACATACTTTGATTCGGTAGTGGATGATGTTTTATAAGCTTGCTTTATGCTAATCCAGGAAATTGGTCCATGGTTGAGAAAAATGAAGAGTATTTGATTCTTCTCCCCATGTATAACATAGTAGTTTGTAGAGCCTCGAAGGTATTTAAAAATATGCTTGACGGCTGTACAATGAATCCGTATAGGATTTTATGCAAACTTTGCAATCGTACTGACTGCATAGGCTATGTTAGACCTCGATCCAAGCATGCATAGCAAACATCGGGCTACCAACTACAGCTTGATAGGGAAAATCTTCTTCTCTCTCTGCAGCATCGTTGTCTCGGAGAAACTGTAAGTGCACATTAGGGTCAGCCGGTGTTGATACAAGATATGCATATGTAAAGCCGAACTTGGCTAAAATCTTTAGAATATAGTGTAGTTGATCGATGTAGATCATCCTCAGTTCCATGTTGCGTTTGATGTGAAGCCCAACGTAACAATTTGCATCTCCTGTTGTTACCTCAAAAACTTGGTTCAAGTAATCAACCATGTCTATGAGTTCATTTTTGTCTGTTGCACTCCCCAGCCCATCATCTACAAACTATAAATATTGTTGTGACAAGCCTAGGAGGATTGGGACGACAGTAGATGCATGAATCGGTAGAACTTGCCTGTAATCCATATTTCACCAGGAAATTGTCAAACTTCGTATTCCACGCTCGAGATGCTTGCTTTAACCCATACAAACTCTTAAGTAACCTGCACACTTTAGTTTCCTGGCCAGGTACCAAGAATCCTTCAGGTTGCTCGACTTTGATGATTCCATGTCAGTAATCCAATTGAGAATTGGAAGCACAGACTTGAATGATGTACTGATAGATGGAGGCTTAGGAGTGAATATTATGACAGACCAATTAAGGCAGAAGCTTGGTCTAAGTAACATGAAACCAGCCCCATTCACAGTAACAATGGCAGATCAAAGGAGTGTACAACCATTAGGCTTGATAAGAGGAGTAAAGATACAGATTCAGAAGATGATTTTTTAAGATCACAGTGACTGTGTTGAAAATGGATGATGTCATGGAAACTTACTCCTTATTGCTGGGTCGACCATGGCTGAAACAGGCCAGGGTATTCCATGACTGGATGTTAGAGGGTTGTTTGGGACTTAGACAATTTTACGGGTTCTGTGGGGTACCCTTAATTTTGCGCAGACCTACGGTGGTAGACTCAGACCAATACAGACCTTAGGGGTAACAGACACAGGCCTTAGGGGCGGTAGACAGGCTTACACAGTCAGTCACAACCTTACACAGTTAGACACAGCTTGACACAGCCTGTCACAGTCAGTCACTGCCTTACACAGCCTATCACAGCCCGACACAGTTTGACACGGCCAATCACAGCTAGAGAACGACATCTGCAGAGGGAACGTGCATTTTATCTTGGATCACAGTTAGTTAGTTAGGCGGTTAGAACAGCTTGTAGGTAGAATAGGCAGAGTAGCGACATGGAGGGGGTCACTTCTGAGATCACTTCTTGGACATCCCTTGAGGAGATCAAGCGGAGAGCATGATCTTGGAGCACAGGGATGGAGATTACACAGAGGAGGAGATACGACAAGATGATGCTTGATTCATGCAAGCTGTAGAAATGCACTGTAGAGCAGATTAGAGACACCATGGCTTCGGCTTGATACATGATAAATATTAATATGATTCATATTTCATATTCACGCCGTGTACAGAGATATGAGTGAAGTTGTGGAATGAATGCTTGAGTAGTTTAAACATGGTAGATTGCAAAAGCAATCTGATACTTAATCATAGACAATAAGGTAAATTGCTAACATGAATGCGAGAAGGAATACAAATAGGAAGCACCCCCATGATACACTAGTTGTAGGTCATAACTGATTGTCCTGAGCGGGCTCAGTACTTAGAGATTTCCAACTCTTCTATCTTGGAGTTTTCACCTCAGATAGCTAAGGGATGGGTGAGTAAAAGCTGCTCGACAACTTGGTCCAAACTCACCAGCCCTATAGGCGGCTATGTAAGAGGACCAAGCCGTAAAGCCGTCGAGGCCTCCACGCCCTCGAAAGAGGCTGGGGATGAGCCTCCACTTGAGGGTGGTGCACCCAATGTTCAAGTGGACGCCACCCCACGGGCTGATGGAGGGCCCTGACTTTTACGCGGGGAAGCGCATTCTCAGATCTGGCGCCATGTATGGGCAACTTGATCTTAGCCCCACCGCCAATGTCTTTTCCCCTTCTTCTGCAGCCAAGAGGGCTTATAAAGGGGGGGTTCAGAAGGGGGTGGGTTCCTCCTCACCTTGGGAGAAGAGGGAGGCTTCAAAGGAGGCCGCAATGAGGTGGAAGGAGGAGGAAAGGAAGAGGGAGAAAGATAAGAAGAGGGAAGAGGGAAATAAGGGGGCATGGGAAATGGAGGGGGAAGAGGAGAGGGCTACACTGGCTTTGGAGGGCCCCTTGCGAAGTCCGTCGCCAGAACGGTCAATGAAAAAGATCCTGGACCCTGGACTTTGGGGCGCCGCCTGCGAGCCTATTGGGTGCATGGGATAGGCTTCCACCCTTATTCCGAGAGGGCGTTATGGGGGGTGCACCACAAGCGGGGATCGAGGGCAACATTGAGGTCATGGACGCAAAGGTGAGCCTCTTTCCTTCACCTTTTTTTCTTTCATTTGCCTTTCATTTTGTTTCTGATTTGTTTCTAATTTTGTGGGTTTTGTATTCAGGATCTTGGCGCATTCGTGGCTAAGCTTGTGGCAGGTAGTGGGATTGCCACCGACAAAGCAGGGGACAGTGATGGTGCCTACCCGTGGGGATGGTAAGAGGAAGAGGAAAAAATGTCGTGTCCCCGAGGTTCCCCTAATCATCAAGGAGAGCAAGGTTGCTCACGTCAATGACGTCACGTCAGTTTGCCGAAAAATCAGTAAAACATGAGTTAGGTGAAACATATGTCACGTAGGTGGACACGTTGTATTCCAAGCGACACCTTGGCAAGTGAATGAATTGTTTTATAAATTACTCCATCCGTCAATATTTGAGGTCATTTTTAAATCATTATTGTTAAATTGGTGCGACCTCCAAATGGTGGTGGTCGCAGAATTTATCTTATTTTTTAATAGTTGCGACCACCAGCAGAGGGGTTGTCGCAGCATTTTTTGTTTTTTAAAAATAGATGCGACCACCAGCAGGGGTGGTCGCAATTTTTTTTTTCTTAAATAGTTGCGACCACCAACAGGGGTGGTCGCAATTTTTTTTTTCCTTAAATAGTTGCGACCACTGCTACTGTTGGTCGCACAATTTTTATTTTATTTGTAATAGGTGCGACCACCATCAAAGGAGTGGTCGCAACATTTTTTTATTTTTTAATATCTACGACCACCAGCATGGGGGTGGTCGCAACATTTTTCTGTTTTTTTAATAGGTGCGACCACCACCAGGGGGTGGTCGCAGCAATTTTTTTATTTTTTTTTTAAATAATCTTTGTGACCACGAGCATGGGGTGGTCGCAGCATTTTTTCTTTTTTTAATAGGTGCAACCACTAGCAGGGGGGTGGTCGCAGCAATTTTCTATTTTTTAATATCTGCAACCACCAGCATGAGGGTGGTCGCAGCAGTTTTTTTTTTAAAATAACATACGACCTGGAGCGGTCGCAGCATTGGATTATGATTCGTCGAGTGTGTGAGGCTTGGAAGCTGGAGGGTATATAAGGTGGTTCCATGCTCCTCACTTCTTTTGTGGCAAACACTTTTGTGGTGAGTGAATGTTCTCTATTCCTTAAGCAAGAGTGTAAGCCCAAGAGGAGGGTGCGGACCGTTTGCTGTTGTGGCTTCCACCAGAGCCACTGCAGCAAATTGTCGAAAAGCACAATATTACATGGTGCATTGATCCACTTGGATTGATGACGTAGTGTTGGGCCATCGCATTCTGTTCTAATTTCTATTGCTCTTGACAAATCTACCAAGTACACTAGTGTTCTTTGTTCAATCTTAAGTCTGTGGTTAGGGTTTTGGGTGTGAGGATGAGGGAGGAGTGGATCCCTTGGTTCACCGTAGACCCGCACAAAAAAGACGGTGTTCAATGCAATCATTGAAGCTAGCGGGTCGCAAAGATCGCATGTTATATCACATCGGCTATAGAGATGGGAAGAATGCAAGGGTTAGTTTGTGCCCAAAAGCCTCCATGCGAGTGAAAGCCCACTCTGCCCAATGTGGAGGCAATATCCCACCGTCTCTTGATGTGGCCGCAGCTTCTGAGCCAAACACTCCAGGTTTGAATCAAAATGTCCCTCAGAGTTGTACCCAAGGGGATTCTTGCGAGGCGTCTGCTGTTCGTGGAGAAGCCGGTGGGTCAGGAGCAACACCCGATTATACACCAGCACTTGTACGGACCAGACCATTGAAACAACAATCAATGCAAGAAGGCTTAAATTTGTCGCACATGAGGACTCTGGATAAGAAGTGGGCCCAATTTTTCTACGAGGCTAATATTCCGTTCAATGTCTCGAGGCTTCCTGCGTTTGTGGCTGCTGTCAAAAAGCCACGTCCGATTCCAAGTCCACATACACACACCTTCGAGTTATCGCGATCTCCGCACAGGATTGCTAGAAGATGCTATGTCTGACCTCACCCAAAAGGTGAATGAAAAGACAGGTGATTCTCTCCGGAAATATGGAAGCACTACATGTGCGGACGGTTGGAGTTCTGTTACTAACCATTTGGATGGGCAACCATCCGTTGGCCCATTGAACGAATTTCGATTGATCTTATATTACGCTCGGGCCTCTTCCATGGTATATTGAATATACTGGTCAAGTCTCAAAGCAAACCAAAATCATTTGGAAGCAAATGATTTATTCGTCTGTTCATTTATTTGTGATTAATCGTTAATGGTGAAAAGGATAAACCAAAGGTTCCTTGATCAAAAAAAATTTGAATGATTTGAAATTTTGCCAGTATGTTCTACATGCCTCTTACATGGACAGGACAAGTATGAGATTAATCAAAAATGGTTCATAGGAGAAACCATGGTTACTTGATGTGCCGATTTCTGAATGCTTTCAAACTTTGTCATTGCATTGTACATGCCCTCTTAAAGGTACCGGACAAGTATGAGTTTGATTTAAAATATTGCAATGGGTGAACCAATGGTATCTTCATTTAGCAATTTTTGATTGTTTTGAAACTTTGCCAGTATATTGTACATGCCGTCAAACAGGTACCGAACAAGTATGAGGTCATTCAAAAATGGTTCAAAGGATGAACCTCGTATTTCCAAAAATTACGTAGACTATACAGTGGGTTGCACATTTAAGTTTTCGCAACTTGAGACCTTTGGCCTACTCCCTACGTTTCTAGCTTTTCCAGTCATCTTCATCTAGATTTATTTCTTTATTGTCGTCATCTCCAGATGTTGATGAAGATGCTCCGGGTGTAAAAGACGTGCCTCCACCAGTACGGAGAACTCGAGCCTGGGCTCGAGTAGTCAAAGAGAGACTAGTGTTGTGTGGTCCACCCTTGCCATCATCCGTAGCGTTCTAGGAGAGTGCTGACTCTCTTCCACATTTGCCAGAGCCGGGTTTGTTGCTCTTGCTACGGCTTCATGCAATTTTTCAATTAAATCCGATATGTTTGGAAGTGACAAGAACATCCATGGAATAGGGGCAACTTGGTCACGTCATGTGTTCTGCCAATACTTTACAACACTCGTGATGGTAGCCTTGAAATTGTCCAACACCTCCTCCTGCTGGGGGTCTCTGCGCAACTCTGGAAGAAATGGCCCTTCATCCCGACGAGGCACCCAATTCATATCTTCTTAACGGATGCTAGCGGCCTCCAACTCCTTTAGAAATAAGTCTCTCCCAATCGGTTCGCGATTGTATGGGTCGTTTTCCGCTGGCACCCATGGATCCTCAGGTAGTCGGAAGAATCTTTGTTTGGTACAGCTCCAATGCCCTCCCAAGTTCCGGTAAAAAAACTCCCTTTGGACTGGGTCTCGTATGTCTTTAGTGCGCATGGTTATTTCCCAGTTGGATGTCACCCAAAAGGTCACCAGATCTTTAACCCTAGTTAACGTCTTCGCATCCATGGCATGCATCTATTTTGGAGCATCCCATGTCATTGTCTCTCCCCAGTGCTGTCAATTTAAAAAATCGTAAGGCGATACATCCAATGGCATGTTGTACCGGTTGTACTCGTATCCCGTGGGCATATTGTCTTGCAACCCAAACAACTCATAGAAACGTCGATGGATTGGTCCACGACAGTCAGGGCATTGGCTGGCTCGCATGGCTGCCGATATGAGACATGCGGGATGGAACAAATGGCCACATGAACCAAGCATATAACCTCAATCTGGTCCGTAAGGGTTTAGGCACATTGTACACACCGTACCGTCTGTTACCCATGACGCTGGATTGCTCCGTGGTATCCACGTCCGTTTATCCTCATAAATATTGGATGACATCCTCGGCCTGCTGTCCCAGTCCTCCTCTACTTCCAAATCTCAGTTTATGCTCTTATTGGTATCGGAGAGGGTTGCTATTCCATATGCACAGGTTGCGTGCATGCATGCACAAAATCCCTTATTATATATGCATGTGACAAATTTGTATGCACACATTGTAGATTGTATGCAGTGGAGTTATATAACATAGAATACGACGTATTTATTGCATATGCAAATGTTAAATCATATGTATATAGAAAAAATAAAAATAAAAAAAATAAAAAAAATCTTAGCTAACAAAATCAGTAGTCAATGGTCAAAGATGCATGTGACCCTTAACTCCACTAATGCACCACCTTAAACTGAAGAGAATACAAGATCCCTGGCCAAAGTAATAGTTTGCAAACTTGTATTCAAGGAAAACGGTTTCATATTAACCAAAATATGGACTTTTGTACTAACAAATGCATATGTGTTATGTTTGGAACCACCACATTGTATGTTTGTTTGTAATGCCAAGCAGTTCTATAATTTGAAAACTTGTATGACAGGTACACAAGTTCCATTTTAACCAAAATAGGAACTTTTGTACTAACAAATGTTATGTGTTATGTTTGGAATAAAGTAGTAACAAGATAATTACATGTCACATGCATGAAAATGAACGGCACAAGTTAGAGGTTCTTTTTTTGTGCATTTCATGTGTCACTAAGAAGTTGAACTAGGGTCCTTCTTTAGCATAGCCCTAACCTCTAACTAGCTAAGGGAAGGTTGGTGGATCTCATAAGCCCCGGCGCATCCTAGATGCACGTTGTATATGAAGTACATGTGCTTACAAGGTAGATATGTTTGTTTTTTCTTCTTGACAGATAGCTCATCAAAGTCGGACAATCACAAGATGGAAACTGATCAATGTATACATTGTAAACCAATCCTGCTCTGGTAGATCCCTCTGTTTGTAGCTCGTAAATTCTCCCATAACCTGGCTGAGGCATGTTTCTGAATCCACGAACCTCAGCAATAAGAGTCTTCGTTGACTCTTGGCGACTCAAGTGTCGAGGAGTCGGATCCCAACGCCGAATGCGCATCCCATAGCGTGTAGTGGGATATTTATCCACAGGAAGGACAACACCTTGATGAATATGTTGTTCCACTGGAAGTGGTCCCACAGGAAAGTGCGGATCAGGAACGTTGGGAGGATGGACTAGTCGAAAACCTGCAAGGGTCAAGTTGTCCACCTCTTCTTGTGTAAGGTTGGTTCCAACCTTCACAGGCCACACGTTAGGTATACCCGGTTTTCCCAAGCAATAGGATGGCACGGTCCCTCCAACACACGACAAAACATCTGTGGGGCAAAACCAAAAAACTTGCAGTTTTGGTTCTTTCATGTTCGGTGCTAGTAACTTGCCAGTGAAGCAAGGTGCAGGACTTCCTTTACCTTTCCTGATGAGCGCTTTGCATTTATCCTTGGAAACTCCAACCAAGGCAGAACAACGAACCATGGAAGCAGGACCTGTCCGCTGAATCCTGAACAATGCATCGGAAAAGTCTTGTGTCTCTCTCACTGGATTTCCCCATTGCATTGGCTGAGGAGGGATAGCAACATGTGGATTTGTCTCACAGAAAGTCGAAGAACCAGAAGAGAGCCACCAAGCCCGAATTGCAATGTATGTGGTTGTAGCATCCTCCAAGGTAGCACTATCTTTCCATTCATAACAGAGCTGAGTGTGCCTTTCACAGAAGTCCTCCAAGATATAGTCGTTGGTGTGTCTTCGGAGGCTTTCAGCCCAATGATATAAACATGTTCTTTCTTTACCTTCCATTGGGACATTGGGATCAGATCCATAAACCCTTCGAACAGCAGCCCAATTCGCTCTTGTTGCATCCGCCATGAAGCCAACAAAATTTGGTTTGTTCAAACCAGCAAGTTTTGCTTGTTCATTGATCATCTCCCAGAATAACACCTGAGCATCTGCATCCTGTGTTTTCATATCGCAAATGGCAATGGTCATCATTCGCTTGACATATGGTTCATAGACATGACACGCAAGAGTTGTCCAATCCTTGATGCGTTTGACATGGTCAAATACTACCCAACTTGTGCGTAGATCCCCCTCACTCATGCGACGCACAAGATCAACACCACTCCCGGGACCAGCAACAGACATCTTGAAAACATGGGGGAGATGAGAAGTATGCTGGCATGGAAGGAGATTGTTGTGAATGAAATGGTATGTACTCAGACGCTTCAACTCCAATATGGACATGATGGAATTGATACGTGCAGATGCGACCTTGTTTTTCACATTGGGGCTACAAACATGGGCAAACTCTTCAAGAATATCTTCCAAAGCCTCTCCCTCAAGACGTACTGTCTCTGTGCCATCAGCCACAAGAACTCGATCAATCAAGAACTTCTGGGCCATTGACAAGGAAATAGCTCCCGGGGTCGACCATGGCTTCATCTTAACGTGCTCTTGAATCATGCTTGATGCATTTTCCGCAGCCTCTCTATTCTCGCCCTTGGCACATGGAGGGTTATGAAACCCAACGTGAACTGCAACACGTGTATATGTTGGAAGGGAACTTGTGACATAGTACATTCTTGCCCCACAATGCGCCTCACAGAAAGGTCTTGCTTTGCAGAAACTACACTTGAACTGGTTGAATGGAACTTGGGCTCCTGCAATGAACACCTTGTCTGCATTGCCTTCCCAATAGCGGTCATTCCGTTCTCCTTCTTTCTTGAAGAAGGGGCAAGTGCTGCTTTGACATATGAGCTTTCCAACACAAAGAACCTTACTGCATTTCACATGATCTGGAACACCAGACATATTGTAGGTATTGGTCTTGCACCAAGGATGACCATCAAACTTGTGGTCCATGCCTTGGAGGGACTGTGAACCACGGTCCGTACGTAGTTTGACCACGGGGGGCCTTTTGATCCATTCCTCCGAGCAGTGGCCAAGATACTCAAAATGGACAACACACCAGAAGGAAATGCAGATGTAGCCTCCTCTGCTAGTCGTGGAGATGAAGATAAACCCCTCGCAGTTTCGCAACAATCAGACATGGTGTTGTCCAATGGAGTTTTCCGAGGCTTCATGTCGTGAAGCAAGACCGTATGAGCAGATGAGGAAGGTTGAGATCCACAAAATACACTCTTAGAAACCTCAACACAATCGGAATTATGAGACCCCAAGCTCGCCGAATCTGCAACCTCCTCCTTCAATTTACAACTCCCATTTGTTGCAGCTTGATCGTTTTTTCTTGCAATAGAAGTGTTCCTCTCATCATGTGACTGTGTATAGCTCGTACCTGTGACACGGTACTTGGAGAAAGTGTCTGGAAACAACTCCCATTGCTTTTGGCCGTCATTGAAACTGGAAGCAACACTGTGGAGGCATCATCATCTCCATCATCCTCCAAAAAAACTGAACCCGGAACAAGTTTGAATCTATTGCATAACCAAGGTTCTGGGATAATGCACTTGTTTCCATTGCAAGGATAACGAACCACTTTTGCATCAGGTGGACATGAAAGCAATGCATATTTTGGTGTAGACATTTGGCAATGCCCTCAAAGTTTGAGAGAAGATGCAAAATGAATGAAAGCGCACATCTTGCAAGACCTTATGCAAATACATTAAATGGCTCACATTACTTATGTGTATCATCAATCCAGAATGTCCAAATTTTTTGAGGCATGTGCTCCATCCATATTATTCTCTGACAGAAACAACTAAATGGACTATCCCCTATTTTTAAGACGACGGCGCCGTTGTTAAGATCTTAGAATCCAATGTACTGCCTTCTTCTAATGAGCATATGAAACATAAATGCTCTGCATGTTTCCATTTATTTTACAACCAATCGTTGATTAATCGTCCAACTATGAACTGACACACTAGACGGCACAATTTATTTACAATCAAATCCCATGACATGTATGTTGATTTGTTCTTTGATTACTCATGTATGAGTAATGAGTACAAGTATTTGTGGCGACAATTGACTCTAAAACCAATAAATTGATTAAGACACCCTTAACAAAATATTTAGTTACTTTATCACTTACTTTATATTGTATTATGAAGGCGCCGCCACAAAGTAACATGTCAATCGTACAACCATCTTCTGAGGATCCACGTGTAACCCATGTAGTCCAGAAAGCACTAACGCCAGAGTATATAAAAAAGGTTCACATTTCAGATTTGGCCTTTTTAAGGCCTTCGCCTTCGCCCAAGCCCCCCTTTCCCCCCGCTCTCCTTGGCGGGGGCAGGTTTGAACCCGCAACCTAGTGGAAAATACACCACAACTTTACCAACAAACCATGCTCTATTCAATGAAACAACCTCTATTTTTGTTAATAAACTGTTTCTATTCAGTTAAACTTGTTGCCATTACTACATGACTAACCCGGTATCATTACTACACTAACGTAGTCTAGTATACTTGCACATTATCCCTTGCCACTCCCCCAAACAAACACACACAAACTACACAAGCACTTAACACGTCTCTAGTCTCTACACCCTACTCCCGTTGCGAAGAGGAGACGGAGGCGCCGCATCTCGGCCTTATACTATACCACCCCGAGGCAACGAGTTGTTGCGGCGATGGGGAGGAAGAAGGATTCCCGAGGGGGAGGCGTTGCTGGTGGTGGTGGTGGTGGTAGAGGCAAGCTGCGGACGGAGAAGGTAAGCTATAGTTTTGTTTTTTTTTCATGACCTGCACTTAGGCATATACGCCATCGCATAAGCCCCACCAAGCTGCTCCTAATCTAGCACCTCCGCCGGCACAGATGCCTAAGTCACTTCAACTCTCACAAGTTTGCGAATCCACACATACACACAACCGTCTCCGCCGGCGGAGACAGCTCATTCCCCTTGGTTTTTTCTGATGCTTGGAAGGGCTGGGCTGCCACCTCCGCCGGCGCATACCGTTGGAGCTGGGATGCTCACATGTTTCAGGAAGTGCTCCTCTACTCCCATCCCGTTTATTTTTTTGCATGCTCATACATTGCTGATGCTCCGAGCGGGTTGGGCTGGCGTATCCGCCGGCGCATACCTGTGCAGCAGGGCTGCTCAAATGTTTTTTCCGCATGCTCAAAAGTTGCTGATGCTCCGAGTGGGCTGCGCTGGCATATCCGCCGGCGCATACCCATTGAGTACATTCTTTTTTGCTCAGTTCATAGGTTTCAGGAACCTCCTGCGGCTTGGAGCTTGGTTTTTTTTGCATACTCCCTGTGTTACGGAAGCTCCAAAGCGCCAAGACTGCCACCTCTGTCAACGCAGACCCGTGCAGCAGGGCTGCTCACATATTTCAGGAAGTTCTCCCCCCCCCCCCTTCCATCTCTTTTGTTTCTCCGCATTCTCATAAGTTGTTGATGCTCCGAGCGGGCTGGGCTGCCATATCCGCCGGCGCATACCCATTGAGCACAATCTTTTTTTGCTTAGCTCCTAGGTTTCAAGAACCTCATGCAAGCATCTCCGCCGGCAGAGATGCTTGGAGCTTGGTTTTTTGTTGTATATTCCTTGTGTTACGTAAGCTCCAAAGTGTCGAGGCTACCACCTCCGTCGGCGCAGACGCTTGGGGAACCTTCCCTATTTTGGTTGATCACAGTATTCAAGTATCTCAAAGCTTCTACGTTGCCACCTCCACAACTCCACATGCTTCCATAGGCCTAGTTTGATCTTTCAAGGTGCTCCTATATGTTTGGCTACAACCTCCCTTCCATGGTATGCGCCGGCGCATATGCTTGGAGCTCCTTGAGCAAAAATTTCTTCAAGGGCCTCAAATCTTGTCAAATTTTGAGTTGGTTGCACATATGTGTCATATACGCCGGCGTAGGTGGTCGGAGGTCCTCTGTCGGGATGCTCAGGCCTGTATTCTGCTCCAAGTTGTAAGCTTTGAAAGACAAGGATATTCATGGAATTAGTTGACTATCCAAATTCATTTGTTTTCTTCATGCAACCATGACACTGAGTTGCTCTTTTTACATATTATACATTCACACATGTGCTCTTCTCATACACTGACATCTTGAACTGTTTTGGTCTATGGAATTAGGAAATTACTACTACAACTGAAGCTGTGGAGGCCGGGACGCTTGCAATCATTATTGACGACATTGATGCAGGGAATTGGGGGGCAGATGAGTATGAAGAGGATACAACATCTAGTGATCCTCTTTCTCTAGATGCCAAACAGGCAATTATTCTGGAAAAGAAACAAGATCTGAATGTAACTTTCAGGTCCCTCCTCATTGAGGATGGAGTTATGGACATTCCATTGTGTCGCATGATTTCTATGCAGGTTGTTAGGCCCGCCCTTGCCAACAACATCCTAAAGCTTAGAGGAGACTTCTATTCTGGATACCATCCAGGAGCAGCCGTGTTCTATGTTTCTGTTGAGGGGATTGATGGATCTACTATAGATGTAGGTCCTGATATCATCTCTACATGGGATAGTCATTGGAAAACAGTCAATGATGAGTTTGAGAAGTATCTTGAGTCCAAGCCAAAGTTGCATCATCTTCGGGGGAAGATGTTTCATGTCTGGGATGGGAATCATAGGCTTCAAGCATGGTATCCCTATATCAATGAAGTTCATGGGGCCAACTTGTCAAGACATGTCTGTGTGACAAGTTGGGTGCTCAATGCGGACATTGAAAATCGTGGTTCCCTCAGGTCCATCATGGATGGAGTGAATGTGTGAGTTTCCTTTCTATTCTTCATTTACTTTCATGTTCAATGTTGTCATGTTCTTGCTCAATGGATGTACATATACACATCTTCTTTCTAATGATCATATTTTATATGTGCAGGGCAACAGAGAGGGCACATGTTACATCCAAATTTGTGCACTTGGTTTGCAAGGTCAATATGATTGGCCTTACACCTGTCTCTGAATGGAAGAATGTATTGAGGAAAGAGCAATACGACGAATGCATCAAGAAAGCAGGAAAGACTTGGTATAACTTGACAGTCCATGCAATGACAGAGATTTTGTACAAGGTAACATCATGTCTTAACCAAGTTTCATTCTTTGCATCCATAGACAAGATTCACCTCTGGTTCATGTTATGAACTGTTTTGGTTCTTTTGGCAGCATGATATCGTTGAGGCCCAACGCATGGCGGGGGAAGCTTACAAACTTGCTGAGGGACCAAAGAGTCAAGAGGGCCTTGAAGATACAATGAGACAGGCTGGATTGAAAGCAAGGGAGCAACACAAGAGTCAGCTTGTGAAGTTGCTTCCTATTGCTGATCCAACCCTTGGAGAGGGGTTTCTCCAAGAACTTAAACTGCATTGGTCACGTGTAAAGGCAGGATCAGAGGAAATGACCCAAGAGAAAATGGTGAACATTGCTACCGCCCGGGTGGATCCTGAAGAAAAGGTGGAATGGCTACATATATGGAATGGAGACCAAACACTTCACAACCGTAATTTTTTTCCACCCGGGCCTATCAGTGGGCCAACACTTGATCCTTGGCTGAATAGAAGGACTTTTTGGTGGCAGGTACATATACAATCATTATCTTCTCAATGCAATTAATTCATTTTGTTGATGACACATTAACATAGTTATTTAACTGACTGTATTTTCTGGCAGCTTCGCAAGGTTGCCTTGGCTCAGTTTGCCTTGTACACCACTCAGCTTGGCCAATTTCATGTTGCCTTGGAGGAAGGAGAGAGTGAGAGTCTGGGAGACTACATGGATACATGGAAGATGACTCATTTCAATGAGTTGTTTCATAGAGAGTTCTCATTGCCAAAGGGGCCATTCAGAGGCAATGATTGGGAACAACAAACAGGTGGGGAGAAGGTGGTGAGACGGATTTTATTCAAGTACCATCTTTCCATTGCATTGTACATGGATAGTGTATACACCTTGTAAGTCAAAAATGTCTATGCTTCAAGTATTTTTCTAGTACATTGGGAAATACATGTTTCTTAATGTGCTTGTTCAATTGTTGAACAGGTTGCATAAATATTTGTCTCCACAATAACTTTGAATGTGTTTGTATTTTAGGTACATGAGATTTGTGCTTGTACCGAGTGATCGACTTAAGGCTGAGCCCAAGTTTCTGATGGCCTGGAAGTTTGGTGCTCAACAAGCTTCCATGTACACACCTGCAATTGAGGAAGATTGGGGTGTGGAACACCGGGAAGGGGGGGGTTGGTATTTGGATATGCCCAAGGGTACTATCCCCTATGCAGAAATGGGACTTCATAAGGAATGTGTTCGCAGGCAGTCAGTGAGTGATGAAGGGGTCCTTGTTCTTGATCTGGAGCAAGCAGAACAGATTGCTACACAGGCCGCTGACACTGTAGCCCAAGTGGTCCCTGCCGTTGTGGGTGTACCAAAACGCAAATCACGAAAAAGAAAAGGTGCGGATGTCAATGCAGGTGTGGCTTCTATTGCTGGTCCTATTGGTAGTTCTTCACATCCTTCAAATCAGTTGGTTGTAGTGCCTGCACCTGCTACTCGAGGAAACAAGCCAAAGGCAGGCGAACATCCTTACAGTGCAGTGTCATTTTCTGGTGGTGCACCTAGCATGTATCGCATGAAGATCATGCCTACTCATTTCATTGATATGGTGGAGGTCTCAAGTACATCTCCTGATGCGACCTTGAAAGAGCTCATGGAGTTCTTAAAAAATGTGAGTTTCCCCCAACAAACAAACTTGAATGTAAGGAATTCTTCAATGTTTTTATATCGTCATCTCCGGCTATTGACTCCTACATTTTCTGTATGTTGTTTGCAGTTGCCAGGAACTTGGTCTAGTGTTGTGGATGGAAAAAGCGTGCTTGTGGCTGTGGACATGATCATCGTGGACTACCCGACAGAAATGCCTGTACAGGGCTGTTTGGATGGTGTACAGGTTCCTCCCTGGAATGCTTTTGATAAACGGTATTGGGAGTATGCATTCTCCATTGCTAATGACCTGTTGGATGACAATGGATGCGTGGTGTTCTTGCAGGGCTCCGATGATTCCTTTGCATTGGAGCTCTTTTCTTACTCCAGGGGCAGCTCTATTTCCGTATTATCAAGGAAATATACTTGCATCAATACCACCCCTCTACACACTCAGACAGGAAAGGTAAAAATCATCCCTCTTCAATATCTCATTGTTTGATGTTTCATCTTCCTACTCTCATACATATTATTAAACCATCCGGGTGCACTGTTTTTGTGGAAATGGCACGTCTAACAGACCATGTTCTTCCACGCCCATGTCCTCACCAAGCAAGGAGGACTATTCAAACTGCGTGAGTCTGGCAAAGTTGTGGACCCCCTTGCAGACCCTGTTGAGTTGGATGCCAAATACAACCACATTCCAGATGTTGCACTACCCATGTAAACTCCTCAACAAGCCTGGAGGGGTGCGCGAGACCGTAGTCCCGCCTTCATGCAAGTGTTGTTGGAGACATGCTCACTTCCTGGTTCCCGCATTTTGGATCTCACAGCTGGCACATGTTTGCATTGGTCTCCATTTTGTAATTAAAATCTTCTGAGCTAATTCATGATCATTAACTGCTATCCGATATAATATCATCATTGCATGTTTTTTTCCTACAGGTTCTACATTTATTGCTGCCCGCAAGTCTGGACGTCACGTATTTGGTCTTGAGGGGGACCAGACGTTGTATGCAGCACGTCTCTCTGCACTTCAAAATACTCAACCCGTTTTGGTTTCATCTGTGGGAACTCCAACCATTCAACGTCCTGTGAGTTTGTTGGAACCCCCCGCTCCTAAGGTGGCGCGCAAGCTTGGTCTTCATCTTGGCAGTACTTCCTAGTGAGTATGTCTCGCCTCCATTCCCTTTGTTGCAATCTCTATATTATTTGCAAAGCAAACCATTCCCATTTGATTTGTTAACATAAGTATACATGTATGTGTGATGCAGTGATGGGATTGTGCGGACCATCTACGATAGTCTACCCCAAAGTCCTCTTTCATCGTTTTATCTACCTTCGTATGCCGAGTCCCAAGCTTTGCATTCAATACATCAACAACGTGATGTAGGTCTTTCCAATGATGTGTTGTTTGACCGAAGAGCAGCTATTGTTGGACAATCCGTGGATAGGTTGCGTAGAGTTGAGGCTTTCATGGATGTGTATGCCTCTGAATCACAGGCTTATGACACGGATGATGAAGTATCAGCTGATGATGTTATGAAGGTAATTAGAAATTACATATACAGTACATTGTCCTCATTGTCAGTCCGAATTTTTGGTTATGTTTTATGATACATGTATTTCTCTCTAGCGTAAGGTAAAACAAATGGGGCAAATGACATGGTGTTGAAATCAGATTTCATGTTATCTTCCTGTCATTTGATTTATCTATGTAATAGTTTGTACATAGATCTCTACTGCATTTCATAGATCCCTTTACCTGAATGCAAGTTCGACATGCACTTCAGCACTATCAAATTTCATCATTAGTAAGATCAACCCTTATGAGTATTGTGGCATCTTATGTACACACACGGTGACTATCTTTATCTCATTAGTGTTTCATTTCATTAGTGTTTCAAGTCTGAATGGGTAGTGTAGTGGTATGAACTAGGCTTGATACCTGATAGGTTGTGGGTTCTATCTCTGATGGACATTATGTTTTTGTAAAATAAAAATGTTTCAGAAGATAGATATATAGATACTGCAAAACCTATGTAACAAGATTAAATGGGTGGTGGTTTGGTAAGGATTATGTTTTTTAAGTTATGAGATTGCGGGTTCGATTACCAATCAATAGTCTTTTTTGTAAAATTGAATTCCCTTGCGGGCCATCACCATTTACTACCCAAATGCGCAGGCGGACCATCTCCATCACATTGTCAAGCTCCCTAGCATTCCCTTAGCATTGCTCCATTCTGAACTTCAAACTAGACTCCCACCATTGGAAGAGCCCGTACCTTCACCATTTGTATCTAACAAGGAGCCGTGCCTCGTCACTTTTTAATTTTTTTGACCGTTTTTCTCATGTTGGAAAGCCATAAAAGCAACATGTTCCTCTCCCATTCCTACACTCACCCATGTGGAATAATAATACAATGATATGGAATATTCTATATAGAATATTCTTATTCCATCCTTTGATATTTTGACTATGGACCCTAAGATTAGATGAATCACAATTGTTTTTTTTTTTTTGGGTACCCTTATTTAAGTGTTGTGCATATAAAATTGTTCCTATGCATATCTAAAATTTGTATGCACGCATACATTCCTCCATATGCATGCATTTGTGTGCGCATATAGTATAGGCTACCTCTCCAAAGCCACACCACGAGAAACAAAGAAACATGTCTAAGTTTAAGATGCCGAACAAACTTGTGCACAGGGCTGCCCCTCTCGTCAAGCTCATTAAAATTTGTATTAACTTCCATCTTCAAGCTTTGGAGAAGCTCCACCACCCAAACCCATAATTAGGACAGCACTCTGATTTCCATCCACTATCAGCAGAATCAGTCAAAAATCACCCCTTCAATCAAGTGCAATTGTGGGCTCACTTCCCACCTATGCCGGGTAGACCCCACTATCAGGAAATGGTGGATGGTCTGAGTAGATACACAGATCAATGAATGAAGCGAGACACTTGCATCTTGCACTCAACAGTACATGATGGTCAGTACTCTCAGGAAATGGTGGATGGTCTGAGTAGCTACACAGATCAATGAATGAATGCTCCCACATTTTGCATACATGTCCACGAGGGCATTGTTCAGAATCACATCTGGTACAATTCCAGCTTTGGCGATGCAACCATGCACCTCTTTGCCCTTTTCCAGGGCTGCCAGGCTTGCACATGCACTGCAAACGCACACAAACGTGATGTGGTCGGGCTTCCCCCCTTTCCCCATCATTTGCTCATAGGTCTCCAAGGCCTCCATCCCGCACCCCTGTTGTGCATATCCTGCAAGCATGGCATTCCAACACAACAAATCTCGTTCAGCCATATTGTTCCCAGCTCAAAATGTATAGTCAACAACAGTTCTCTACAACTGTTGGCCAGGCTATCCACTTGATAGCAAAGTTCCTCCCACCCAGCACCAAAGGCAGTCATGGGATTTCCACAGACAAAGATATGAAATTCAGCCTGGAACTTCCAGAGCTAACATTCAACAAGAGAGTGGTGATAGCATGCAACATGCAGCGCTATACCTGAAAGCACTAACTGTTAAAGATTTACACATCCGTCATAATTCATGACTTCTCAAACTCTGAATTAGGGGAGAAACAGTCAAGAAAGGGAAAGTATGGCACCTGGTTATGAACCATGTAAAGGAGGAAGGGCATACAAGAGCCAGCCCCGTACTTGCATGTGGCAGATATGCATTGGCATGTCATTGCACTCCATAAGACCACGTCTCGCTTAGCCATATTGTTGAACACTAGACAGGCCTCCCTTACACTCCCACATTTCGCATACATGTCTGCAACAAAGGCAGTCTCCATATTAATATATGACGGAATTCCAGCTTTGATAATGTCAGCATGGATCTCTTTGCCCTTCTCCAGGGCCACCATGCTGGCACAAGCATTGAGAACACAAATGAATATATGACCCTGTCGGGCATCCATGTGCTGGATTTGCTCCAGATATATTGGTCTTGTTCTTTTGCCAACGCTCTGCAAAGCAGAGCATGGCGTCATATGCAATCACAGCAGCTGTTTCATCAATTGGTTGTGGTGATTGTAGCGCCTCGTTGCTCTAGGCGTGGTCGTTGTTCCTCATCGTGTAGAGCCCAATGGAGCCCAAAACAACTTGCATGAATGTTGTTGAAAGCTCACTAGCACCCCTCAGTAAAGGACCTTGTCAAAATGTTGATGCTGTCGGATTTTCGAGCAGAAACCTCTACCTTGGAGGACGGAGCAGAGCTGGCATGAGTTTTTTAAAGTTCCTTCCAGGGAGGGGGGGGGGGGAGGGGGGAGTGCTAATAAGCCCAAAAGCAATGGCCAGCCTTTCACTGTGGCGGTAGACTGCATGTTCCTTCGTTTGCTGATCCACATAACGCAAAACAAGGCGTGTGTCAGGCAGGTATCCTGCCTCCTTCATCTTCCTAGTCAATTTTACCAACTCAGCATAGATCTCCTCCGTTTGTGGGTGTGATCTATCTTCTACAATGAAGGTATGTATCCAACTTTTTACCTCAATCTAGCTTCACGCTGTCTCCTTTTTCACACCCCTCCTCCATCGTTTTCTTACTTTTGTTACATCATCCCACCTGCCAGCTAAAGCATAGACATTTGAAAGGAGCACATGCACTGCAGCATTTTTTGTTTCCAACTTCCAGACACATTCTGCGAAATGTTCTGCTAGCTCCACATTACCATGGATTCTGCAGGCACCAAGCAAGGCCCCCAACACTGAAGCCCCTGGTTCAAATGGAATTCTGTTCATAAAGTCCTTTGCCTGATCCAAGAGCCCAGCCCGGCCAAGAAGGTCTACCATGCAACCATAGTGCTTTTCTGTTGGTATGATGCAGTGATCTCTAGTCATAGAAAGGAAGTAATGATGGCCTTCATCCACTAGACCCACATGGCTGCATGCAAAGAGAACACCAATGAAGGTGATGCTGTCTGGCTTCACCCCTTCCCGTTGCATCTGTTCAAAAAGTTGGAGCGCATCCTTGCCATGCCCATTCTGAGCACAACCCGTGATCATCGCAGTCCATGAGACTGTGCTATGCTCAAGAATATTGTCAAACACCCCCTTTGCATCTCGCAGACTCCCACACTTGGCATACATGTCAATCAGAGCAGTCCCCACACAGACATCTGATTCAGATCCAGATTTGAGGATATTGTCATGAACCTTCTTGCCCTCCTCCAGAGCTGCCAGGTGGCCGCATGCATTGAGGATGAGAATAAAAGTGACCTTGTTAGGCTTCACGCCTTCTAGTCGCATTTGACCAAACAATTCAAATGACTCAACACCAAGCCCATGCTCATCAGATCCTGCAATCATCGAGTTCCAAGAGATGATATCACGTTCAGGCATTTTCAAGAACACTTGGCGTGCATCCAGTAGGCTCCCGCACTTGCAATACATGCTGACAAGGGCGTTCCCCACTCGAACATCCGCCTCAAATCCAGCTTTGATGATGGCTTCATGGACCCACTTGCCCTGTTCGAGAGCTACTTGAGTGGCACATGCATTGAGGATGCTGATGAAAGTGACCTTGTTGGGCTTCATGCCTTCCTGTTGCATTTGCTGAAAACGGTCGAATGCCTCTTCAACATGCCCGGTATGAGCAAGTCCTGCAATCATTGCATTCCATGAGACCACATTTCGTTGAGGCATTTTGAAGAGCACTTGGCATGCATCCACCACACTCCCGCATTTGCAATACATGCTGACAAGGGCAGTCCCCACTTGGATGTCGGACTCAAATCCAGCTTTGATGATGCCTGCATGAAGCCGCTTTCCCTGTGGCAGAGCTGCTGGGGTGGTACATGCCTTTAGGATGCAGATGAAAGTGACCTTGTCTGCCTTAATGCCCTCTCTTTGCATTTGCCGAAAAATTTCGAAAGCCTCCCCAACATGACCGTGCTGGGCAAATCCTGCAATAATCGCAGTCCACGAGATCACATCTCGGTTGCGAATTCCGTCAAACACTGGGCGCGCATCCCGCACACTCCCGCACTTGCAATACATGCTCACAAGGGCATTCCCCACTCGAATATCAGACTCAAATCCAGCTTCGATGATGTCCGCATGGACCCACCTACCTTGCTCCAGAGCTGCTGGGATGGTACATGCATTGAGGATGCTAACGAAAGTGCCCTTGTTGGGCGTCATGCCTTCTAGTTGCATTTCCCAAAAGAGTTCAAAGGCCTCTTCAAATTTCCCTTTCTGAACAAGTCCTGCAATCATCGCATTCCATGAGACAACATTTCGATTACTCATTTTGAAGAACACTTCGCGCGCATTCACCACACTTCCGCACTTGCAGTACATGCTGATGAGGGCAGTCCCTAATCGGACATCTGCCTCAAATCGCGCTTTGATGATCCCCGCATGGAGCCGCCTTCCATGATCTAGCTCTGCTGGGGTCCCACATGCGTTCAGAATGCTTATGAACGTGATCTTATTTGCCTTCACCCCTTCTCGTTGCATTTGTTCAAAGAGTGCAAATGCTCCTTCCCCAGCGCCTTGTTGGGCTAATCCTGCAATCATCACATTCCAGGAGATCACATTCCGTTGAGGCATTTTGTCGAACACTTGGCGCGCATCCACAACATTCCCACACTTCACGTACATGCTGACAAGGGTATTTCCCAAGAAGATATCAGGCTTGAATCCACTTTTGATGATATGAGCATGGATTTCCTTGCCATCTGCAAGGGATTTCGTCTCAGCACACTCTTGCAACAGACAAGCACAGGTATCAGAATATGCTGGAAAGCCTTGTTCCTCCAGCAAATTCAAGATGTCCACAACCTTCTTGTATCGTCCGTCCTTGCACAATCTGCTTATATACCCAAGAGCTCCACAATTTTGGGCTACTTCCCCCCTCGTCTGTGCCTTCGCCCAGAAGTCGTGATGATGGTGGCCGTGGCAACAGTGATGACCTTACCCCGACACCGACACCCAACAAGCAACTCGGTCTGACTGCTGCAGAATTGGAACTCCACCACCTTGCTTGGTAACAAAATGTGTCTGGAGACCATTGTCATGGGCTCCCAAGGAATCTGTGTCGGGAGGTAGTAGCTTCTCTTGTGGACATTGCAGTCAGATGCAATGTGTAGCGACCGTGTCCGTGTGATCACTTCAGAGAGATCCGTGTCTGTGGGAGCGACTCAGACTGTGAGGCCCATTACCAACATATCTCCATCTCCAGCTCTCCTGCTTTGGTGGGATATTGTCTACTACCGTAGTGGGAGGATCAAGAGAGGGAGTCCACAATACCTCTTCTGGCACTTCTGGGCATGTCAAGATGCTTTGTGAGGCAGGCAGACAAGAGGCTCTACAGACTTTAAACCAAGGAGGCATTTCAGCAGATTCAGATACGTATGTCTGTCTCTTGCATAAGTGCATCAAGATGAAAGGCCTGGAAGCTGGAAAGCAGGTGATACACTGTGAGGGGGTAAATTCCCAAACATGGTATATATAATTAAAACAGTACCATTCATGAATACTAAAACTTTATCACACTGACCATAACTACCCGACATCTTTCACAGAAGGCCCTGACTAGTTTACAACACATAAGCCCTGAGTAAAAGAATGGTCCAACATATTAGTACCTTCTATGGTCTCTTTGTGATGCTCCCTGAAATTTTTACAAGACATAAACACTGCTTACCAATCAAAGGTGGATCTAATCAATGGGTTCAATAAGGTCATTTGAATCCTCAATATATGAATCCACCACCTGCTCTCCTGCGCCCTCATTGATTCGATCACTTATAACCTTCAGAATTGGTTTCCTCGTCAGGCTCTCATCCTTGTTATGCCTAAGATACTCATTGGCTTCCTCAGCAATTTCTAGTACAAGCCCAAACTTACTATTAGACTGCTCCAGTAAAATCTCAGCATCCACCAGGATCTGCTTGTTTGCCTCTAACCACATTCGCTCTTGTGTTTCCAGGAAGGGCAACATCTGTTCCTTCTCCTCTAATTTGGGATCTCTCCTTCCCTGATCACAACAAGAGAAGCAAATGTGCTATACAAATAAATTGGTTGTCAAAGTACCAGAGTCTCTCTCTCTCTCGCTCGTGTTTCCAGGAAGGGCAACGTCTGTTCCTTCTCCTCTAATTTGGGATCTTACCTACCCTGATCACAACAAGAGAAGCAAATGTGCTATACAAATAAATTGGTTGTCAATGAGTCTCTCTCTCTCTCTCTCTCTCTCTCGCTCTTGTGTTTCCAGGAAGGGCAACGTCTGTTCCTTCTCCTCTAATTTGGGATCCTACCTACCCTGATCACAACAAGAGAAGCAAATGTGCTATACAAATAAATTGGTTGTCAAAGTACCATTGAGTCTCTCTCTCTCTCTCTCTCTCTCTCTCTCCTCCTGTGTCACACACACCGCACACTCATATTTAAAGAGGAAGGAAAGAAGACCCAAATATTCGAGGGAGGTTGCCAGGTCTGATATACTACAGCATTCAAGGGCTCACACTTTCTCAAAACCCCAACACTTCCAGTGATGTCGTTTTATACTCACCGATTGCCGACCCCTTCTTTTGCTCCCAATTCCTTCTCCACTTTTACATTCGATCCTCATTAGACCTCCAGCTCCAAAGCAATGGGAGGAGAGTAGGACCCTTGAACCAGTGCCTTTTGAAGCACGAGCAGGTGCCTCCAGCGCATTGTTGAAAGAAGGGATTGACAGCAGAGCTCCATTTCGCATAGCTGCCATTATGAGATCGAAAACTAAAACCCTGAGCCCTAATGCTTGACCTGTTACTACCGGTAACGGAAGCAAATCCAGACGCAATGGTTCCTTTCCCTCTCTCAAGCACAGGTGAAGCTCTGCCTCAGCCGTAGGAGTTGTAAGCACGATGGTGGAGAAGGGCATGAGGTGGTCACCCGCGAGTACACCATTAATCTTCACAAGAGACTACACTGCTGTATTTTTTCTCTTTCCTCTTCACGCAACCCCTTTGTGGGTTGCGGGTGACCTCTTAGTCACGGGAACTAGATAGTTTCTTTCTGCAATAAGAAAGGGGGGCTGGGAGGCTGGTGATACACTCGTACTTCTTTCTCCGTAACGGATCCAAGAGACTCTGCATCATGCCGTGTGCATCTAATTGATGACTCGCTCATTGTAGGGCATGGTAGGGCAGGTGATTTGAGGACCGTGGATAACATAAAGAATGAGTTCAAGCTGAATGATGTCTTCTAATAAGAATCCATGGAGTCTCCTACCTTTGATCTCTTAAATATCTCCGGCCGTCCTCCATTTAACCTCTGCCTGGTGTTTCACTCGTCCGTTGCTGTTCCAAATCTGAACCTGTATCTTTGTCCTTCTCTCGTTTCCTTCGTGGCTAATTACACGAAGGCAAGCTTTCTATGTCCTGTCTGCTTATAATAGAAGCAGACTTCTTCACCCACGGGTCCTCGACCTGGTCTCTTCTTAGGGCTCTGTGTGTTCTGGCCTATTGTTTCTCTGGTAGTGATTCCGATCATGCTGGTAGTGATTCTTTTAGGAATGGTGGGTAGGCTTAAGAGCTTCCTACGGAGGATACCTGCATTATGCAAATCTGCAGCCCGTTTCAATCCTGGATGGGGTTAGTTCATTGTGTTTAACTTTTCCGTCTGCAATTGAGCACTCCAGGGCACTGCGACTTCCATTCAGAGAAGATGATAGTGAATGTCATGTCACATTTACATGCATTTTCCATCTCATCATATTCCTGATAGAAACATAATTCTTAAAAGCTATATATCAAATCAGCAGTAGGCATTGTTAGAGAGGGACATCCTCTTGGATGTGCGCGGAGGGTGTTTTCCGTGTTATCTAGGCGACATTTTTTGCCACCCTGTGGAGCTTGGATGCAGGTGACAAACCAAGTGTTTCCGACATGCCAAGCACACTGGCGCAGGCTAGATCAATAAGCCAAAATGAGGCACTATGTAGGCTGCTACACGTGCTGCCAGCTTGTCCTGGACATGGAGCAGTCAAATGCCCTGAGGAAACTGTACAAGGAGCGGGGCAAGAATGTTGGGGCGTGGTGGCAGGCCATGCTATTGGCCTCTAGTCAATATGGCTAGGGCCAATGGATGGGACATCGAAGGCCTATTTAATAAGAAATGAGAAGCTCCGTATCTGGTATGTGCCACCAAGCTCCGGCATTGTGCCATGTAGAAAGAATCAACTTGGAGAGTAGATGAAGTTTTGTAGTCAATTTTGGTAGGGGATAAGCTGCGGGCAAATCTGTACTCAGTTCATGAGGCAAATCGAATGCTTTCCTTACCAGATTCTCTTTTCCTGCCAGGGAAAGATCTTGTCGACAAGGGACCTGTGCCACCCACTCAAGTGCCATCTACATATGCAACCTGCCCCCCCCGCACAGATGAAGCCTTGCTGGCTGACCACTTGGGCAAAATTGGTGTCCTGAGGTGTTTTCTGTCAGCCCCTTTTCTGCTTGGAAAGAAGTCATAGCCAGAGTCCTTTTGGTCATCTCTCTCTCTCGCTTTCTCAACTCTCTCTGAAGAGCTTCGACGAACTGAAATCTTTCATGGCTGAAGGCAACCCCCTACTACTACAAGCCTTTGGCAATGATAGCAGCCTCAGTTCCTGTCCTTGCATTGACCCAGACAGGGGCAATGGCCACAAAGCTTGACAGATATATTCTGGGGAAACGTCAATCTCTCTTTCTCACTCATACATACACATAATCCTACTGGTAAAAGTGATGCCACATGTCCTATGCGTGGAGTTGATTGTGAGGATACCAAATTTTTTTTGGAAGTATCTGAATGATTACCCTGCCATCATTGTCTGTTCCAAGGTAATTCATACTACCGGTGTCAGCCCCTGACAAGTAGTTTCTGTCCCTTGTGTTCCACTAAAACTGACCGTGGGGTGGTCCCAAGGCTACAGCAAACAATGTCTTATGAGTACATTCTCCGAAATTTAAACTGAGGGCGGGGAGCA